>OZ002742.1:199268320-199748947 GCA_963924295.1 Dioctria rufipes
CTTTCTACGTTTCGTTGTTGTTGTATTTTCTTCTAAGGAACTTCTACATTTCGTTGTTGTTGGTTTTTTTTTTATAATATCTATTTTAAAGCAGTCTTGCTGATTTGGCAGTTTTGTCAATACGATGAATTGGCTTCCCGCCTTTTTGCTTCAATTTTTAACCCCGTCGAGTTTACCCCCCATCCACCTATAGTCTTGGAAATGTTTATTTAGCTTGCTTTGGATTGGATTGAATCTACGTATAAAGTTGACGTGATAGTGTTGGTGGCGTGATGCCAATAAGTGAGCTTAGCTACTCTAGTTCAACCAACTAGCAAATATAGCTGCAAGTATTTTAAACTTGATATCTCGTCCCCTAACTAAACCCACTTTTTGCCTATCAAAGGGAAACTGTTAATAGTGTTGAGTTCTTATAATGCGGGTGGAATGATAGCGTTTTAATATTTAAATCGACAACGATGGGTGAAGAAAATTCAATGTGATCCGCTCTGCCATATCTCTACACACGTATGTATAAAGATAATAAGATATATCGATGGCAGTTAGTATAAAGCTGTATAACAGCAACATTCACTCAACTGGAAAAACACGTAAGAGGACGACTTGAAAGAGTCCTTTTTAAAAACGTTTGCAAAGGTCTTCGGTTTAAGTAAGAAGGTGGAAGGCGAATGAAGTATTTACTTCATTCGATAGGTATAGGTTAGGTATAGGTAGTAGGTAAGGTAGATAGGTACACATTGTTAGAACGTAAGACGACGAAGTCATGACTTTTGAGTTCGTTTCCTCTTTTCTTTTATTACAAACGTCTTCTGCGATTGGATACATGAATCCTTGATAACGATGTCACCAGTGCGGTTTAAGCTTTCAATAAAATTGAAAGAAGGAGTCATCAGAAGATATATATGAATTGTATCGCAGCAGGTGCGGCTTAGGAGGAGAATTTCTTATCGTTTTCATATGGGAATGTGCTATTCATTCATTTTCAGTAGGAACAAAAAAAAAACAAATCAATTTCTCTGATTAATGGCTGATTTTTGTTGTTTTTGTTTTTTTTTTGTTATTTTTCTCTTTAGGTTCCTTTTGTAATTTAGGCAGATACAAATGCACAGTTTTAAAAAATTGTTGACTCAAAAAAAGAAATTGAAGCTTTTGTTATTTGCCTGGGTTGGGTTGGGAGTGGAAGGGAAATGAAGAAATGTTAAAAGAACGAATTTTAGCAATTCTAATTGAAAATGTATAGCTCCCCTTTAAATTCTTGATTAGTAGAAAAGATTTTTTTCAGATTATTATGTTCTGCTTAAATTAATCTAGTGTGGCATTGTATTATTTAAGGCCAAAGGTTCAAAGTCCAGAAATATATGAGAGTTAAAAACCTGCCGAATGCCCCAACGAAACAAATGAGCACTGACTGGTAGCAGTGTGGGCAAAATGCAATCTCATTGATGATTAATGATTACGATTACAATCTGTAATCTACAGATTGATAATATTAATCAGAAAAGTAATCATTTATGGCGATTAATGATTGATCAATCGTAACCGTAATCATGATTACATGATTATATTTTTTGATTACGAATTTGCAAAAGGTTTAAAATTGTAGTTTAAAAGAAAACAAACATTGTTGTATTTCTATCCCGAAGTCGGTAGTGAATAACTCGCATTGCCTTATTCCACAACAGCTTCATTCTGCTCTTGAATTCATTCTAACTAGCATATAACAATGTGGAGCAATATGAAAAGTGTAGCAAAATCAAAGCGTTAAAAGGCATTATTGCATTTTCCATGCTCAACGACTTTCTTATACGCCCCAGAAATGTAATCATTTTCGCTATCTTTTTTCACATATAATCAAGATCCTCGAAATTAAGCTGATGATCAGATATGTGTGAGTCTCTATCAATAGAAGCACTTACATTCTTTACACTGACTTCAATTAATACATAATTCAACAGTGCCTTGGAGTTTTCTACAATAAAAATTTTTACGATCACAGATTGTTTGTTTTCTAAGAACAAAATTTTGAAATCTCTTGAAAAGTTTCATTTGTAATAAAAAAAAAATGTAATCATGTAATCATGATTACGGTTACATTTTCCTAAGATTACTCAATGTAATCATGATTAATGATTGATGGGTAATCATGATTGATGGGTAATCATGATTGATGTGTAATCATGATTGATGTAATCATGATTGATTTAATCATGATTATTAATCTGATTACAAATGTAGTTGATTACGCCCAACACTGACTGGTAGACTATTTCATATTCGAATGATCTGCACAAAGTAAGATTACTCTCCAATTTTATCTTGGTAATTAGATAGTAATAGGTTACGATGACAAGCTGATGTGAGGACTCGAAACCGATCATTAAGTTACGTCGGTTCTTTAGAGTAGAATAGATTAGCCTTCTACATATTCATAAGATACGTTTCTAACGAGCATCCAAGGAAAGAGTCAATGTATGGTGAAACATGAGAATATTTGGACAAACCACGAATAATTGAAGGCGACAGTTTGTTTCACCTGAGAGTGTGAATCAAGTTTACGGAAAATTAAGCTACCAAAGATATAATATCAGAGCTTTGACCAGTCTCAAGCGCATGTGATGACGCAACAAGTTTGCGAATAATCTTAGCTGTCTCAGGCAGGCATAAACCTTCACAATCGATTTGGAGACATGATTAAAACAAGTCAACTTCTCATTCAACGCCCAGATTCTGAACGGGAGTAACATAACGAATGACCGGCGGTAGCTCTTCTAGATCGTAGTTTCATCTATATATCGGCATTCTGGTCGAATTTTTTGGAGTACGTAGGTATTAGATAATTATATTTGTCCCATTTGATGATTCTATTCCAGTCATCATTGTTCCGAACAATACAATCTTCAATCAAGCCTATTAGTCTATCCAAATAAAACTGGACATCATCCGCATAGAGATGTACGTATTCTTCACGGACCTTGGTAAATCATTTATATATGTATAAAGAGAAGAGCAGCGGACCAAGTATAGAATCGTGCGGTATACCACGACACGAGTTAATGGAGGAGAAAGTCTATCACAAATCTTCACAGAATGACGACGATACAGCAAGAAAGTTGTAATAAAGGTGATGGCTGTATTCGAAAAATTTAAATATCGACGAGACTTAAGGAAAAGTCAGTCATGGTTGATCAAATCGAACGCCTTGCTTAATTCAAGGAGGACCAGAATGGACAGTCGAACATTTGTCAACTGCATCTGTAAGGTCGGATACAACTTTAAGTAAGGCTGATTCACAGCTGTGTCGTGGCCTAAATCTATATTACCAGCAAGACAGCATACGATTTTTTCTAGTTTTATTCGCCGGGGTGATAATCGCTCTCCGTTGTGTGTCTCCTGATGTGATACTGATTACTGCTGCTGCCAGGTCTCCCATACAGAACTCTCGAAATCGACATGCATGCATAAATCACATGCTCAAATATTAGAGTGGAACAAATTTTTTCGTCATTTTCGAAAAAATACCGATATTTCTGGGCAAAAAGTCGTTCGTACCTATAGGTAGGGGCATGTTCTCAGGGTTGGCTTTGGAAAGAACTGGGAGAAAGCAATACTTTGGTTGAACATCGCAAATTGATTGAGTGAAAAATGAAAAAAAAATATCGCCGTTTAAAAAAGAATTAAAATGCTTTCAAGATCGGCCAGTGCTGTCTAGATTGGCCAATCGACGAAATATGTGCTGAAATTGAAAATTAATCGAATTAATGGAATAAAAAGCCAAATATGTTGCATTTTTCTGTTTTTTAGTAAAATTTGACTGGCACAATCATATTTTCGGAAAATTAATAGTTTTTCTTTGCTTTTTTGGGTGGGCATCTTCCTTTAGCTGGTATTTTATTGGCAAATTTTATTGGGATTGGTGCTGAACGTTCTTCAAAGCACACAATCACAGTTGGCTAATCTTGATGCACAAATTGGCCAACCTTGACAATAAACGACATTGCATCATCGCGTGACGCCACAACCAAACATGTTGCAGGATTTAATTTTCCTCTTGGTTTATTTTCAATCATGAACCACTACACAACACATTCCCAATGTTTACCTTGACGATTGCATGTTTTCTGCTCACTTTCTGGTCGTATTCACTGCTGCTTGAAAGCTTTTTGTTTGGAATTTCAAGCCATTGAGTGCACAGCACATACTTGGCGTTCACGCTCCAAATCTGTAATGTCACGAAAAGTTCATTGTCACTTTTTTTTTGCCGCATTCGCACATTGGTAGCGCGGTGGTCAAAACTAAAAAAATCGATAGGCTGGGCTAGCCATGACGACATTCCCCTACATATAAATTATTAGGCGCCACCAATAGTTCCAGTATAAGTAATAAGTAATTTCGTGTTTTCGTAGGATTCTATCTCCTCCGAGACTATACATCCAAAGGTTTTTTTTAGTAACATCTACAATAATCGAGTTATTCCTTCGATGAGATGTGAGGTTTATTATAACGGCACACCACAACCGTGCAAAACGACGAACTTCACACCAAATATAATTTTCTCGGGACTTTTAAATCGTTTTATTACCGTGTTGAATCCATACCACTTGGTAAAAAAAAACGGTCGGTGAAGTAGGTTTCTAACAACCAAGAAAAGGAGAAAGAGCTAATCATAGTGGGAAGTCATTCTTATTTTCAAATTCAAATTCAAATTTCACATAGTCATATCCCATTGGGACGAAAAACCAGCACTTTTGAAAGGAGCACAATTTAAGCGCTTCTCTAGTCACATCATTTGGCAGCTCTTTAGAAGCATATTCACTAATCTATCCAGAAAAATAAGCAAAGCCGCAAGTAAGTAACTCAAGTGCCTCTGGAGCAATCGCTAGGAAGATCTATAGAAGATTATTTTATGAGCTCCAGCAAGTCGAATGATTCATATTTTTTCGTATCTGGATTGCTGAGGAAGCCGATCAAATGTATACAAAACTGCTTTCGGCGCACCTTAAAACATGTTATGGTCTATTTCAGAATGCGCTATCCATTTCACAATCTGTATACTCTGCTCTGGTATGCCATGCGACATCTAGTTCTTATCACCTGAACTTTCTTTAACACGATCAATACACGTTCAAGTTCTTGGGGTAGAATTTAAATTATCTGTGCTTGGGAAAGTTTTCTTATTTGGGAGATGATCTGCATATTTAACGAATGATTTTAGGACATGTTTAGATAAACTTTTTTTTTATTTCCTTATTTACGAATGTCAGAGAAAAATTCTTCGAGTTTCTTCAATAATAAAATCTAAATGAAATTGACACACCACCATAAAGTGATTCCCAATAATCTGTGAAATCAACATATAAATTCAATGGGATTAGGTGGACTTCAAGACCATTTCCCACATGGAGCCGGAACATAAATCCCGGATATACTCGTAAAAGTTTCTCTCATAATATACACACACACATATATACTATTTCTATCTATCTCTATAACTATTATAGCCCTGTTTGCTCCCTCACAAACCCTCATCCCTTTCAAATAGCATCTCCTACCAGTGATATATGCCAGCGAAATGGAAGTCGTTATCCCGCAACTAGTTGGATTCGTATTCGAAATGTTCCAGTCAATTTGGATCTTTAGTGGCGATAGTGGTGGCGATAGTAGTAGTGGTAATGGTAGCGGTGGTGAAGATGGTAAGGAATTTATCATAATAACTAGCATAAAGCTAACAAGGGTAAGAATTCTCAAAAGTATGCAATTTGTTAGAAAATTGCATAGTGCACTGACAGCAAGTTCACGACCCCTCCCCCTCCCCATCTGTGTAGTATACCCACCCGCGTTATCGGTTTCTTCTTTTACGGCAAGCAAAAGCATTTCATTGGAAGCATCTGATAGGTATTATAATACTTATATACATGCATGCAATAGTCGAGTCGTTAAAAGACATATAGTAAGCTTGAACGAGGTAAAGGTAAATATTCAAATTCTATTGGGATTCTCATAAAATATTATAATTGATTAAGTGTCGAATAGGTATGTACATATACTTACCTAGATTTCCAAACCGGTTGCAGTTCAGAAAACTCACGATAATAAATTTCTTCAGTGTCAAACCATTGTCATAACTTGCCGCAGTTTTATTTCTTCCATGATTGTAGGTATATAACGCCACACCGCAACCGTGTATAACGACGAACTTCACACCAAATATAATTTCCTCGTGACGTTTAAATCGTTTCATTACCGGGTCGAATCCATAGAGATTGGTGGCTACAATAAATGTAGAGAGTAGAGAATGATATAAGAGGCCATTACTGGAGACATAGCCTGTATACTGTGCGTTCTAGGTGAAATGGTTTCCGGGTTATATTTATACCTAAATCCAGATCGAAATTGAACATTATTGAAACCTTGTGAATCGAATTGTGTTATAAGACATTAAAATTGGTGAAAAGCTAATATCTATGCATGTATATGTGTAGGTGTGTAGTGCATCATATAGATCTATACAAGCCATATCTATTCAATTGTACCGAATGGATTTCTGGGGGTAAAAGGTAATTTATGCCTTCAGTTAGGCCCTTTTTGGAACGATTCACAAAATGATTTTACCTTTTTTTTTTTTTTTTAACATGTACATATGTATTATATATAAGGGTGTGTGCGTTTGAATGTAGGGTTTAAACCAGCAGCAGTATAGAGTCTTTCTAACCCGTATAAATCAAAATTTCAAATTTGATGGAACTGTTCAGATACCTACCATTGGCTTTTCAATCTATGGATGCGTCTCACTTTGATCCAATTTAAAAACGTCAGATAAGCTTAATTTAGTTGGCAGTGAGAACGGTAGAAGTTCATAAATTTTGGTCAAAGGATGAACCTCGATGGATGTATGGATGTGTGTGTATACTCTTTACTTATAGATTATAGGAATAAAGTGATTGGAAGTGAGGAAGGATGGGAAAAGAGGCATAATACTTAGTGGGTAAATTTTTTTTAGATGTCTAGATTTGAATAGCTGTAAAATAGCTTTTTACAAAAAAAAAAAATTATAATAAAAATGTATTTGATGGAATTTTAGTCTATCGTAGTCCAAAAACTGATCATGTCCTTTTAGTGACTTACAAGATCTTTTAGCTATGCCCTGTAATTTCTTACAACCGATTTATACCTCCTATATAGGATTATAATCTCTTGAGGGTCAGTTTTCTTAAAATTAGATAAATCTAAGAAACGTTTGCAGTCTTTGACGAGCAAAGTTTTACATATTTGCAGATTTATAATTTATATATTTTCTTTGTTACAGATGTGGTAGGTGCTTGTTCTCTGCGATTTTTTACACTTGTTATAAGCACACACACACAAGTGGATAATGGCAAATTATATTAAGGCTATGGTGTGTAAATAGACTATTTTATGTGCTCCCATAATTTTATAATTACTTTATATCGTTTAGATTATGATTAGCCCGGTAACTAATGGACTTCCTCTATAATTGTTATCACCTCTCCTGTTAAGTCCTTTATACCACTCGTATTCTTCGTCTTCTTCTTTTCCTTTGATATTTTCACAAAACTGTTTTGATGGGAAACCATTTAATTTCAGTGCGTTTTGGCTTAGACCATTTTGTTGGTTAGAAGAGAAGATATATTTTTTGGAACCACTTGAATAGGATTTTGTGTTGGTTATATTTCGATACATTTCTATACCCTTTATTGCCCTCTTTCCTTGATCCATCTGTATACCGATTGAGTGATGTTTTTGAGAAATGCAGTTCAATTACTCCACCTATAGTGATCTTCGATGACTGCTGCAGTGGGGTCTACGAGCTTAGTGTCAACTGAGTTGTTTTGAAGCTCTTCGAAAATTGTTCAGTATCTAAATAAGACTCTGGGTTTTTCTGTACTAACAAATACCACTTGATTGGCACTTGATCTTCTTAATATGTAGATATAAGGAAGACAGACCTACCATCAGTTCGTAAGGCTGAGAATACGAAGTATGTACTTCGTTTCTATAACTTTTCTTTGTTCTGGTTCAATATACCTACGAAAGCACCATGATTATCAACCTAACCAAGGTTACCTAGGATCAATAGCAAACTTTGCGATTTACACTGAATTTCCTGGCAGAAATTTTTTTATACTTATATGCAAAAAATAGCTGTGACTTTCTGTATAATTCCTCAGATGTCATTGGAAACGATTCGTTATGGAACTTAACTGCAGTTTCCTATCTGCAGTTTCCTAACTGCAGTTTCCTATCCTTCGGTGGAAGATGCTTCCGATCAAAATGCTTCTTTTTATGACGATTGTTTAGGTGCTTGGTGCTAGCATCTACACCCCTAGCTGAATTCATTTAAATAGTGGGAAAACTGTTAGTGCTTTGAATTTTTTGGAGTCTCCAAGATTTTTTTACCAGGGTCGAACAAATCACATCGCCGCGCCGTATATATTGGAAGTCAAATTCTAGAGTCCTAATCATGGATATATTTACCTTGTCGTTTCCCAAAAAGCACTCGCCTATCTTTTAAGGTCTATACAGAATTATTGTCGTGCCCCAAAAGCAATTAACCATAAAACAATTAAAAACGCTCGAATTACTCGTCTATAAATATTTATTTCACGCAGAACTGACCTAACTTAATACATCATTCACCAAAAGCTAACCCGAACCGAACGGTAACTTGACACCTTCAAACAAAAGCTAACTATCGACTGAATACTTCACGGCGCTCGCCAGACCAGTCATTGGTCTTTTATGCACCAATATTCGGAAGTAAACTTTACTATCAACGCGGATGTAAACAAACGACAACAACCTTGTCGTTTGTTCTACCGGTTGCAGCACCTGAGTCGCTTAGTTGTAAACAATCGCTTTACATAATAATTACCATGCGAGGTAAATTATTATCGTAATCGTCGATTGCTCCACTAAGCGTTCATCGCCGCCAGCTGTTGGGCTAATCAGCAAAACAACCGACAGTTGCAGAACAATACCATGCGAGGTTATTGTTTAGCAATTGCTGATTATTTCGCCGTAATGCCCTTGGCTGTTGGAAGAATCTTCCGTATATTGGGCCATCACATCCCTCCCCCCTTGGAAAAACTAGTTTCCGCAGGGAACTAGATCTGGAAGTGCAACAGTCTTAAAAATTGAAAATATTTTTGGTCTCCGTTCGGTTCAGATTGTTTTACATTTTTCTTACATCTAAATATAAATCTTCTGATTTATTTCTTCTTACATTTTTATCTTTTTATATGGTTTTTCTTTCTTACCACTTGTATGCTATCTTTTCTTACTTTTCGATTACACATATTTATTTTCACTTACAATTTTTTAATTTATCTGTATAACTCTTTTTAACATATATTTCTTTATTTTTTTTTTTACTTTAGAAATCTTTACTTTTGTTCTTTTCTTTTTCTTTTCATTCTTGTCTTCTTTACAACTTTCTTTCTTTAACTCCTATTTTTTTAAAAAAAAAACTTTGACCATATATTCTCTTTAAATCTTATATTTCTTCTAAATTTTCAATCTTTTCTTAACTCTTATTTTTAACAACCTCTTCGTTTGGTTTTCAACACTGTTAACATATTATTTTCCTTTATATTCATTAATCTTTTCGTTTTTATCTTTCTTGAGTCTACTTTTTAGTTTCCCATCTCTAAGTAATTTCTATTACATTAAAATTTTATGATTAACCTATTGTACTCCTTAATTACCTTACACGTATTACATTGTTAGAAATCATTACTTACTGTATAATACTATATAATAACAAAAATCCAAAAACACAAAAATAAATTCCTTTTACTATAACTTATATCAACAAATCTCTCCAATGATTACAATTTTATGGCCTTGCTTCGCTTTACCTTGCTTTCTATCTACACGGGTTGCTCCCTATATTTTACAAAACTATCCTATCACTTCTATTTATAAATTTTCTACTACCCTAATGTGGTCACTCCAACTGTACCAGTTGTTTTTTCACGACGTTTGGCAGGGATGTTGTAGGTATATTGGCTGTTGTGGGGATGACCTCGATGCTAATGTTCGGTTCTGCTTCTTCCAGCGATGACTCCTTTTGCATATTTCGGACTGATTTAGACATCTGGATGGTCGGCAACCTCGACAGTCGACTGGTGCTCTTTATTGTCTGTATTTTCTTCCAACGTCTCAGATGGATCAAAATTCCTGCTAATATTGCAAGAGTGACGATGCATAAACACCCCGTAATTGATGTAGCTGCTAGATGTATATGATGAGGAATAACTTGCCTGATGGTTTCCTCCTGCTTAATGGCTTCCTGGACTCTATTTATATCAGCTTCTTGATCCCTCCATGCCTGATTAAAGTTGTCGGTTGCTAACAGCTTCACTTCATTTTTTTTATCTTCTAAAATTTCTGATTTCCGTGATTTGGTTTGCATTGTGATGACATCCCAGGCTGGAAGCTCTGATCTAGTTGGCTGCCAAAGTGTTATGTTGCGCCTCGCGCTGTCCTCTGAGTATATCAACCAATCTCCTATCTGCAGATGGCACTGTTCCTCTGTAGTTAGCACACCTGTGGATGACAGCTTTCCTATCGCAGTTGGCATGTTCCTGCAATTTACCTCCAGCTTAGTCTCATCAGACATCACGAAGAGCCAGTGATTTTTAGTCACCATTCTAACGAGGCTATTCCATTTTGGAACTATTCTTTCTTTGCATGCCCTAGTGTTTACATTAAAACTCCGGAAAAGGTTCAGTACACAGTTGTCTCCTATGGCAGTGATTGTTGGACCCAGCTGTGGACACAGTAGTTGTGGATTGTCCGCGCTGGTTAAGATCTTCTGGCATTTGTTATGTTGCGGAAGACTCAGCAGCACATACTGTCGCTCGTGGTTGTTTGCTGCCACGAATTCAGCGTCAAGTTCATAAATGTGAAAGCCTTCCTTACCTACTGCTGCCGGTATTGTATATACTTTATGTAGATCAAATGATGTTCGTTGAGGTTGAGGAATCTCAATTTTAACCAAGATTTGTTGATTTATTTGCAGAGCCTCTACCTTCGCAATCTGATTTAGAATTTGAAAATTTTGAAATCTCTCATCCAGGTCCAATTGTCGTGTGGCATTACGCATGATTTCCGTTATCTCCTTCGCATGGATTATTAGTGGGTGTAGCTTTCCCATGCTTAGTGAGACCAGAATATCTGATAAAGTATCTAGAGAGTCACTGATTTCTCTTAGCTGGAGAATCATCATTGTAATGATTTCGTTCAGCTCTAGTCTCAGCTGTAATGCGGTTAGCTCTTCGCTTTCATTTCTCTGCATTTTTATGATAGCTGAAATCTTATTTTTCAACTCCTCTCGTTCTATTGCCGCTTGAACCCGCGATACGTTAAATAGGTGCAGGGTTGATTTTACTACAGTAGTCTGTTCTTTGAGGAGGTTAAACGTCCGGTTCTCTTTTCCGTTTATCTCGTCTAATGATGCACGTATCTCTTCTGAATCTGCGTGATCCATCGTTCCGAATAGAGTCTTGAACATTGAACCTATTCCATCAAAGAAGGAACGTTTTTTGCGACGAACTGTCTCTTCTTCGTGCGTATGATGGGCTAGTTCCTCATGCTGTCGTTTGATTTTAGCTACCCAGCTTCTTATCTCCTTTGCCGCTACCTCGCATTTGACTATTCCGGAATGACTGATCTCGGCACATAGTCGCGTGATGAGATTGCTGCAGTTGTTGGCGAATACAAGCTCGTTCGATAAATCAGGTACCTCTAGTTTCGACAAGATGGTCCAATGCTTGGTATAAAAGTTGACCTTCCCTATTTGTTCAAATAGTACTCCGGAATCTGCTATCGGCTGTATGGTGTAGCCCACATTCTCTGCATTTATGACCGCTATACATGCCAAGATTGACACAATTACCGTCTTCATGGTGTTGGAGTTCCCGATTACTACTGAAACTTATCTCTACTGTAAACTACTGGCAACCTCCTTATCCTATTTTCTTATTCGCAAGGTGTATTATTATTTTTTTTTTTTATTATTGTATTTGAATTTTACTAATTCTTAGGTATACATATATTTTCCCAAGACCTCTTTACTTTTTTTTTTAAACTTATTCCACCTCTTTCGCCTTTTCTTCTCCTAACAACACCAAACGCTTCTCGTGCTGGTATTGGCTCAACCTAGATGGATAGAAACAAAAACTGCTGCGACCCTCAGTTCCTATTGCGTCTCTGGGTTTGTGGGATGTTATTTCTGGAAAATTTAAATTGATTAGTCATCAATAAAAGCAAATTGGATGTCAAATTAAAAGGAAATTAAAATTAATCTTGAAATTTTTTCAAGCGATTCGCGTGTACCCGCTTGAGTTTTCTGCCCTGGAGTATTGTTATATTCTCCGGGTTGTGTATGTATATTATCTCGTAGGGTCCCTTAAAAATTGATGTTAATTTTCCAGTCCGCGCTAAATCCTTGACCAAAACCTTGTCTCCTACATGGAGAGGTTCTATCCTAGTTGATCTGTCGTAGTACCTTTTTGCCGTGAGTTTACTTTTCTGTAAATTCTTCCGAGCTAATTCGAAAGCTCTCTGTAATTTAAACCGCAGGACAGCATGATACCTGTCGGCATTGTACACTGGCTCTGCTTTACGTTGCAAGGTACTAGGAACTTCGGATACAAACCCGAACAAGGTTTCCATTGGCGTCAGTTTGGTACCCATATGCATTGTGTTATTATAAGCATGCGCTGCCGTCCTCAAAAATTCGTCCCAGTTTCTAGGTTCCTCATCGACAAAACTCCTCAGATAATTGGCAAGTGTCGAATGCTGCCTTTCTACTGCATTTGACTGAGGATGATAAGCGGTAGTTTGCAGTTTCTTAATCTTTAGTAATTTGCACAATGCTTTCATGACTTCGCCCGTAAAGTTTGCACCCTGATCTGTTACAAGCTCTTTGGGTAATGTGTATCTACTAAGTATTTGTTCGAATAAGGCCTGGGCCACGGTATTCGCCTCTTGATCTGGTATTGCTACAAAATCGACGAACCTAGTGAGATCATCCATCATGGACAAAATATACTTATTTCCGTTGTGACTTGTCGGCAGCGGGCCAACTAGATCAACGTATACTTTATCGAAAGGCTTCTCCGAAATTTCTGTTATTACTAACGGCATTTTATTGGTCTTAGAATGTTTATTTCTCTGACATTTCGTACAGCGCCGAACATGTTTAGAGATATCATTCTTCATTCCCCTCCAATGAAAGAAACGCTTTACCCTTTCCAGAGTTTTGTTCCTTCCGAAGTGTCCCCCGAACCGTGAGTCATGAAAATCTCTCAATATAATCCCTATGTCCCCTGGGTCCGTTATATACTTGGGTCTTGTGTTTTTCTGGAGCCTTATTTCTTTTATCTCAGACTCATCTATGTCATCCCATTCCTCTTCGGATTCTCGAGAAGGCTGCTTTTTCTGGTTTTCTTGGTCTTTCTTCCTTCCAGCTTGCGCTCGGGTAATTGCGAGGCACGGGTACTCCCTACCACACTTGTCTTCATCTTGGTCTGTACCTTGGGGAATTCTGCTAAGTGCATCTGCATTGCCATTTTCTTTTCCCTTCTTGTAGACAATCTCAAAATCATACTCCGATAGTTTTTGGTGGAACCTCACCATGCGAGATGTGGTGTCCTTAACCTTAAAAATTCCTCGGAGAGGTTGATGGTCAGTTATAACTTTAAAATGTCTCCCAAGCAGGTAGCATTTATAATTACGTACTGCCCATACAATGGCTAGCAATTCCCGTTCCGTGGTGGAGTAATTTTTTTCGGCTTGGTTCAACGTGCGGCTGGCATAACTCACCGGCCTACCTTCTTGTTCCAAGACCGCTCCGAGTGACTCCCCACTTGCATCCGTGATGACTGTGAACTCCTTATCAAAATTCGGGTAAGTTAATACTGGTGGTGATGTTAGAGCATCTTTAATCACCTTAAAGGAATTCTCACATTCTGGCCCCCAATTGAACTTCACCTTTTTCCTCAAAAGGTTATTAATTGGGGCCAAAATCTTTGAAAAGTTAGGAACGAATTTACGGTAGTAATTTGCCAGCCCCAAGAAAGACTGGACCTGTCTCACTGTTTTTGGTCGTGGGAAGTTTTGTACCACTTCTACTAACCGTTTGTCAGGTTGTACACCCTTCTCTGAGCATACATGCCCAAGGTATACTACCTCCTTTTTCAGGAATTGACATTTTGTAGGTTGTAGTTTCAAGTTATGTTCTCTAAAACGTTGAAATACTTCCCGTAGCTTTTCATTATGCTCATCCAAATTTTTCGCAAATATTACTACGTCGTCAAGGTACACAAAGCATTTAATACCCTGAAGGCCTGTTAATATCCCGTTTAATAAAGATTGAAAGAATGGAGGCGCTGTTTTTAACCCGAATGGTAATCTCTTGTAATGGAAGTGGCTGAAATTTGTGCTAAAAGCAGTCTTTTCGCGATCTGCTGGGTCCACCAATACCTGATGGTAACCATTGGCAAGATCTAAGGTAGTAAAGTACCTGGAATGGCCCAGCCTGTCCAGGATATCCTCAATCCGTGGTAGTGGGTAAGAGAAGGGGATACAGACTTTGTTAAGCTCTCGAAAATCCACGCACAGTCTATACTTTCGCTTACCTGCTTCGTCAGTTCCTTTTTTCGGTATTAATAGCACTGGAAAATTAAAGGGGCTATTGCTATGCTCAATTATGTCTTCCTCTAACAGCTTTTTAAGTTGATCCTGGCATTCCTCTCTGTGGGCTTCAGGCATTCTGTATTGTTTTTTATTTATGGGCCCGGTATTAGCCATCAAGGGGAGTTTGAACATTTTTGCTGGTGTGTATGTCAACTTATCTCCAGGCAAGTGAAAGATATCGCTGTATTCGTAACAGATTTGCATTACTGCCTCTTTCTCTTCCGAATTCAGCCTTTCCCCCAGCCCCACAGACTGTTTCATCAACTTAAGCCGTTGCTGATTTATTTTTAATGAACCTGGCTCCTTTTTCAGTGGCTTCACCAGATACCTATCTAACTTTTCCAGCTTGGGTCTAAAATTAACAATTTCAACTGGCTCCGTCCTGGCGTTAACGATACCTACATATGCCTGGCCATTCTTTGGTCTAACCATAGTATTGCCGCAGTATATCCCCGGACTGATTTCCTCTGCCATACAAACCAGTTCATCGTTACTTTCTACCTGAATTTTTACCAGTTGTTCTGTTCTTGGCTGTAAGCGCATCGCCGCTTGCTGTGTACCTGTGATCCTAAACGCGTGCTGCCTTGCTTTTGTGCCATCACTACAGCAAGGTCTTTTACCACCTGAAGCTCCTGCACAGTTAGTGGTCGGAAGAGATTGAATTTCGACCGCCGTCAGCGGATAGTCCGCTTCCTTATCCCATTCCTTTATTTTCTTTGCCTGTGGTTGGCCCCACATTTCCTCTGGCCATCTTGCCCCTTCTTCTTTCTTTGTTTTTATCTCTATGCTATGTGCTGAAGCCAAGGCACATTCTGGCCATTGGAGCCCTGGACTTTCCGCTACCGGTATATTCCTAATCTCCTCTTCTTGGATATTCGTATTATCTCGCGTTTTTCTCGCTTTCTGAGACTGTCCTCGAGAGCCAAGATATTTGCTTATATTATTGGACGCTGTTTCCACACTGGTTATAATATTCTTCAAGGCGGCGATTTGATCCACTATTCTTTGTTTTACTTTACTTGGGGGAGTTCCCTTGAGCTCTAATATTTCTGGCTTGTACACCTTTTCCTGAAGGCATTTCTCCCTTGCTAAGGTAATGACCGTTTCTTTACCTGTAATATTTCCAAAAAGAGGTAATTTCGTCTTGCGCTCATCTGCTCCTTTTATTACCAGTTTCTTATTGACACAGTCAATTGTAGCCTTGTCTCTTAAAAATGCCATTCCCAATATGCCGTCCGCAGGTATCGAGTCCGTTTCCTGGATTGTATTGAACTCGCAAGTCTGCACCTTATTTCCCACGCGCATCTTGGCTTCGCAAGTTCCTATTGAGCTTCTTTGAGCTCCAAACAAGCCGCCAATTATTATTTTCTTCTGCGTTTGCACTGGTGTATCTTTTCTTACCCGATTTATCTTAACTAAATTGCATGTAGATCCCGTGTCTACTAGCAATGATAACTTACCTTCTAAACCTATGTCGGCTTCGACCGTGATGATGCAGTTATTCATTAGACTTAATTCCATTTCATTGCTTCCTACTCTAGATACGCCTACCCTCTCCAAGACCGTTAGTGGAAGGCAGCTGGGGGAAAGCTCCCCAGCTGCCGCTCCCCGTTTCCCAACTGTTGCCCTCCATGCTCCGCTAAGTATTTTTTAAGACAGTTTGCGGTGCAGTGATCGCAGGTTTTGCAGAACTGACAGAACAGAACCTCTGTCCCCGGTTGGAAATTAGGAATATTGACTGATGCATCTGCGAACCTAACATTTTGCTTCTTGCAACTGAGTGTACCATGTCCATAGTTGTTGCACTTAGTGCAGTAAGGAGGCTGCTTTCCCCACTGGCATTCTTTAGCCATGTGCCCAGGCTGACCGCATTTGAAACAATGAATGATCCTGGGCGGGGCTGCCTTCGCTGGTGGTCCTTGATAGGTTGTGGGCGATGCCAGCCTAGCTGTAGGATAAATTTCTCGTCTAGGTTGTTGGGGTCTATCGCAGCTAGCCTCATCTGTTCTCCATCTGTTCTGTGTCCTTATAGTATTGGGCCTCCAGCCCTCCTGTCCCCCTTCCGGACCCCTTACTTGAAGCCTTTGAGCATCCTTTTCGTAATATGTAGCTTCCTCCTGTACCCCTTCTAGCGATTCAAATTTCCGACCCGTAAGGTATACTTGAGTCGGTTTAAGCCTAACGCCTGCTTTGAATGTCGCTACTGCATCTGCCTCCAGTTCTGCAATCAGACCTCTATCTCCTCCCGGGTATTTTGCCGAGACCGCCGCTTTTATCAGATCGAGCAATTCTTTCATCCGGTCTGCGAACTCCCTGATATCTTCGCCGGGTCTCTGCCTGCATGCCAGCATTTCTGTTCGCAATTCACTAAAAGATTTCTTAGGCATGTAAGCTGATTTGATTACTTGCTGCAAAGAATCGAAATCTTTTGGCTCTTGCGAATTTACCAAGTAGTACGCATCGTCCGATAAGCGATACTTTATACACCTAATGAAGATCTTCTGCTCTTCTTCCGTCAGTCGATCGTGTAGTTCTTTACTACAACTCAGGAAGCGATATACCTCCTTCGAGAGCCTGGATGATCTTTCACCGGATAGCATGGGCACATACTTGGATACTAGATCCATTACCTTTTCGTGCACGTCTGTCATATTGACTTGCTGACTGTTCTCCCCGGATATGTTTCTTTCCTCTGGAATTATCTGGTTTCGTTCACTTCCCTCTTTTCTACTCGGCGCTAACTCCTGTTTCTTTCTTCTACTTTGCTCTGTTTCTGAATGTTGCTTCTGCTCCTTAGGTTGTTCCCAGAATAATAATTTCCTTGGCCTGAACCCCTTACTCGTGTTCGCTTTATTAATATCTTGATTCGGACTTCTCTGTGAAGATCTATCGAGCCCCAGTTCTTTCTCTAGTTCTGCTGTAGCTTCTTCGGCCTCCTTTAGCTGTACCTTTAGCGAGTCTATATTCTTTAAGAGCCCTTTTTTCTCCTTCTGGGTTTCTTCCAATGCTTGTTCTGCTTCTATTTCACGGCTCTGGATAACCTTGAATGCTGCTGTCACAAGTAGATCTAACGCTTCGCCTTTTGTACTTTTTTTAGCACTCTCATTCAGTTCCTCCAGTATTTTCTTTGCCTCTTTTTCTGTCCACCTTTTCCGTAACTCTCCCGTTATATGCTCCTCGATATATTGCCAGTCTTGTTCATAACTCTGCAATATTGTCTGGAATTTCTTAAGTTCCTGTGCTTTCAGTTCTAATTCCCTTTCCTGAGCCTGATAGCGTGCTAATTCCTCCTTAGTTAATACATTGCTCCTACCTGTGGACATTTAAGATATATAACAAAGCTAGCACTATGCAGACATTGATACGCTGCCACGGATCATTCCCCACAACTTCTATCCTTATTGTAAACCCAACTAGACTCAACCTCTTGACCAAAATTATTTTCGATAACTCCGATCCCTATATAAAACAACTGAAATTACCGTCACTATACTCGAGACCGTTAAACGAAATAACGATTAGTCTTCTTACTATCTACTATCCTTAGTCTTCTATTGCCCAACAACAAAATTTACCCAAACGAATCCAATATTTTTTAATTTTTTATTTTTTTATTATCCCGATGCACCCAATGAGAATACAACAAATCATATTTTACTTAAAACTTTCTACCTAATTATCCGCGTAAAACCCGAATACGTTTGTACGACCAACGCCTAAATCGAAACGTGACGTTGAAACTTTATTAAACAACGTTTTACGGAAAGTCGTTGAAGTCTCGGAAGTCACAGTCGCAATTCTGGTAATATTTTATCTTTTCACCTCATCTCTTCCTAGAGTGTTGATGATTTAAAATTTTTCGAATTTGTTGTCAATTAAATGAGAAATAATTTGTTTCACCCGCATTTGCATGGATAAATGTTTCCATTACATTAAAAACTAGAATTTTCTCTCCTTAGAATTATGTCATCATAATAATGTTCAAAACTTACCTCTATCTCTTAAAAAACCACCTAAAATTCAATTTAAAATGTTGAACTTTGAACATTGAATTTACGTGAAGCTCTTATAAAAATTACCGACAGAACGCAAAAAGTTTCCGGACATTACAATAAAAATAAAACAATAAAAAGAAAATTCGATAAACGATAACCTTCCAAATTTAATAGGAACCCCAAGAACGGGTTAAATTCTCTACAAAAAAAAAAAAAAAATATTATTCCTACCTGAGCAGAATCAAATCGTCAGACGGAGACCATTGAATTTTGCCTACCTTCCAGTACATTTGCTTCAATCGAAATTTTCTCCATATAATTTCTAAGAAAATTCTGAACACTTACAACGGAACGGCTACAACTCTCTTCTACCACCCAATGCCTTCCTCCTTCCATAAAGATAATCATTATCCTCCATAGAAAGAATCGACTCGACGACCTGCCGGTGTGTTACTAACTTTCCAAAATCAACCTTAATACGTATCCGTACATCATTCTCGAACCATTAACATTCAAACACGATAGGAAAGGATAAGAGGGGAGGATGTTGAAGAATTATTCGAACGGGAAAAGAATACACAAAGAATGAAATGGGAAAAATATCTTTTGTGTACTCTGTATATGGTATCTATCTGGTGGCAGTGGCAACCGGGTTCTTTTGCAGGGCAATCTACTTCAATTCGTATCCGACCCATGGAAAAAACCACAATCATTCACCACTTCATACGGAAGAAATATGTCGGGCGTAAACCCTTTTCTCAAGTTTTGACGTATGAAAAATTGTCTCAACAGATCATTTTCGTCTCATAAATTGTTCAACATAAAAGTGGTATAAAGCCGGAACAGGGTAATGAAAACCATCACCCTGTGTGACAGCAGCAGCCATGCTATACTGGAATAGTTTGAGAGATTTAGGGAAATTCTCCGTGAACCGTTCTAGATTAATGACGTTTTGTCTTTAAGTAAGTACATGATCCAAAACATGACGGAGAGAGGTAGCAATTGTCTATCCAAGAGTAAGAAAATTTTGTGATGGTCATAGGTGCAGGGAGGTTCGAATTGGTAAAATATTTTGTACTAATGGATAAAAATTCAGCAAGATACTAGAATCAAGACGCCTCTAGCGTATGTATCGCCATCGTTCTCAATAATGGAGAAAGGAGAACTTATAAGAACTTTTATTTTTAATGATTCTAAATCAAATTCATAAATACAAGAAGAAAAATCAACCGCCTCGTCCGGGGTGTGAAAATAAAAGTTCTTAAAAGTACTTCTTTCTCCATCATTGACCGATTCTAACAAGTGTAGGTTCGATTCCCGTCTGCGGGAAAAATAAATAAAAGTTCTCAATAAGCTACATCTTCAAATCCTCTTAACTAAGCATACATATAGTATTGATAACTCAAGTCAACTTTGGTTTTGGTGTCTTGAGCGGGATGAAGGTATCACGGAATCGAAATGATCTTGGTATGGTTGTTGATTATTATATGGATGAAGTTTTGAATGAGAATTCGAATCATTTCCGGTCTGAATACTACACAATTTTGGGAATTCACAGATGTGCTGGCTACATAACTAACTACAGTTGCTATTTACTCTAGTCGTGTGCTTTGTTATGCACCGCTAATGTCTGCTCCTTGCGTACAACATCTAATCTATAGATAGACTATACCGATCCTTATCAGAAATTCTACAAATTTTTAAAAGGCACCCTTTATTTTGAATTTTAACCGAGCTCTATATTTTGGTCCAATCATTGATGTTGATGGAAATATGGCAATGCTTCTTCTAATTTTTATTTGAGTTATTATGTGGATGGAGTTTTATGTGAGCGCAGGTCATTAAACTTTGGTGTCTTCAGTGGGATGTGGGTATAGTGATCATTTTCATTGTTTGTTGATTATTATGTAGTTACAATTTTGAATAGAAATTCTAAAGACTTATAGTCTAATAAGTAATACACATTAAATTTCATTCTGTGGTTTCTTCTCGGATTCAGTGATTACGGTAAACAGTGGATTGATTGTTTTTTTTTAATTAATTTTGAAACTGTCTGGATTCAACATCTAAAAATAATTTAAAAAAAAAACTCCTTCATTTGTAAATCTTTCCAAATGACATAATTATTTAATTGTGTCTAAAAAAAAAAAACAACATAGATCTATAAGGACAGGAATTATTCCCATTTTTTCTTTTATATATTCTGCAATAAAAAAAAAATAAAATTTTCCCAGACAAAAATCTTAATCCTATAAATTACATTTTCTGTCAAAATTTGAGAAGTGCTGAAGGACATAACTAATAAAAAAATGTCCTTATTGACACAGATCACGTTTTCCTCAATGATTTTTCTTACTCTTATTTTCAATAAATTGTCAGCCAGCTATCGCATTGAAATTCAGAACAGTTATCCATCATGCAAGACAAGCTATAAGAAGTTGTTTCATTCTATGTAGACTCTCGTGTCTAGGATGCTACATGAGTTTTATAGATATACAAACAACAACAAGTTTTAGCTACACAGAAACGCATTAGAGATTTTGTGAATGGCATAATAAGGATCGGGCAAGCATCCGGGGCGGTGTTCAAAGATGGAGTATTCTTCGAGAATTATGTCCTTTCATTATGAACAACATCTTTAAGAGGTGCCAAATTAAATGTTTTATGAAATTATTTATAGTCTCATTCATGGCAATTTCATGAATATCAGCATTTCTTTGAAATATTCTTCATATAGCTATAAGCTTTTTCCACGAGTTTCATTGTTAAAATATTTTTCATTCATCTAAAATTGCGGGGAAATAAAATATTTTCACATTTTTAATCACTCGAGTTAGAATTTTTCTTATAGTGAACATAGTGAGATCCGCCCTTTTTAAAATTTTGGACAGACCCTTCGGGCAGAGAAAGTGCAGGTGTTCCACCTTTTGGTAGGAGGAGTGGAATAGATTTTTCATTTAAAACATTGCTCTTGTGTGATTACAGTAGGTAATAGTGCTAATTGTGGTGACAGCTAAAGGCTATAAACATACAGCAAAGATCAATTATTTGGAAATGTATCATTTAATTTTAAGGTATCCCTGCACTTCTTTTTACAAGAATTCAGGGCGACATAATTAGTCTTAGATGGCTGATATAAATTTCCAGGTTAACGTTGAACTTTGTGATACTAATACTCAATTCTGTCTTAGGTTATAATTTCCACATTTTCCGCATATAAATTTATTTTACAGTCTTTATTCATTCTAAAAAGTTATCTTATAAGTATATGTTAAATAGAAAATAGTAGTGGATCCCTGAGGAACATCATATTTGATCGGTGAAGATAAGGAAATCTTATTCGCAGATCTAATAGGAGTTTATTGAGTAGATGTTGGAGAGAAATTATATTTCTTGATGAGATTTTTATGGTTGATAATGTCAAATGTATTGAAATAATTAAAAATTGAGAGACGCATACTTGGTTAACGTCAAAACACATTCGAATGTCAGTAGTAATACGATTTTGAAGCGATGATTTTAATGACTACCATCTTATTATAAATTCAAGTAGTATAAATGTAATATGCGTGAGTACATAGGATAGGGGATAGAGGGGAAAAACGAAATAACCACTTTTTACATTTTGACTTAATAAATTCTGCTATTCTGGAGTAATTTTAATGAATCTTTTGTATGTAGAGCCCTATATGTGCACGGTATCCTACGAATAGTTAGCAACCGGCCAGTAAATACACCCTTTCCCTCGATTCGTCGAAAAGATCTTCTTCAAACACACGATATCCTACGAATAGTTGGACAACCGTCCATCAATGGATAGTTCTTTGATGAGCCAAACAAAATATTGTATGCATACAGTGGCGTGTACAATTTTCCGCCCAAACACATTATATTTGCTATCTCCCACGTACTGATGGAAATTATACGAAGAAGATTTCTCGTTTAACAGACTGAAATTTATTGAAAATAATTTCTACAAATTTACAAAATGCATTTAAGTGCAAAAAAGAAATGATTGAACTTTTCGACCCAGAGAGGTCTCATCGGTATGGTTATCTCTGATCGCCTACCATAGAAGTTCAATGATGAAACTTAATAACAATAAGACCAGCAGATAAAATAAAGTTAATAATACACTTAAATCAATATTTCTATTAAATTATGAAAATAACTGTGTGCAAAAGTTTCAGGCCATGCGATTTCTCAATATTATAGAAGAAGTCAAACTTCACTTTTGCTAATGTCAATTAATCGTTAAATTTAAGTTGCAATATATTCTTGAAAGTGTAAAGGTGGGTCAGAATATCCCAATTGATACGCGCAAGCGCATAATAAAACTGTCACAGGAAGGAAAGACATCAAGAGAAATTGTAGCTTTGTATTCTGTTGGAAAATTTACGGTGAATGACCTTCAGGCTAAATATCGTATGGGATGTGGTGTAGAGGATTAAAAACGCTCAGGGAGGCGAAGAAAACAACAATCCGAATGAACCGAATTATCAAAAGGAAGTCAACAGCTGACGTGAAGAAAACGGCAGCTAATATCGCTCGTGAGCTGAACGTTGAAAATGTCGCTGAAATCAGTCGCAATACTAACATGGTACAATTGCATAATGTAACGCTCGTTGAACGTATTGGAGCTAAAAATTTCTGATAAGCGAAAATAATAAGAAGGAAGAATGTTAATGAATGAATGAATTTAATTTGTTTGGAAGTGATGGTAGACGATACGTGCGACGTCTAGTTGGTAGTAGAAATGACGCAAGATACCCAATACCAACAGTTAAACACGGCGGGGCATTTTTCAACATGCCCAAAACAAATTGCCAGAAGATTGGACCTTCCAGGCGACAACGACCCCATAAACATAAAGTAAAATAAATTGGTTAAAGGGTGGCTAGCATCAAATTCGCGTTTTAAAGTGGTCAGCTCAATCCCCGGATATCTTAATTCGATTGAGCATTTATAGGAGGAGCTTGATCGTCGAGCTGGCACGCGAAAACATTTGAATAAAAATGATTTGATGGAACACATATAAGAAGAATGGAAACAAATTCGACAAGATTGTTATGTATACCTAATTACTTCGAGTGAATACTACTGGACGTGCACTCCATCCTATCAGCATGAGCTGGGGGGGTTACCCAAAACCTGCCGCCCACCCAAAAGAAATTCGTGCCTAATCCAAACGACGAGTACCACATCCAGCCCTGAAGGGGCCCAGACACCACTCACCCTTTTTTACTATGAAGGCGCAGATGTTCTGCCTTCTTGCTGCTTGCCCCAACCACCCAATGACACTGAGGGCAGAATATTTTTTCAGTGTCCCTAATGATGACTTGCATGCTTAGAGGAGGAGCGGACCTAACCAATCTTCATCTCACGAGGGCTCCAGGAGAAAGGAGGTAAGAGATTTAGGCTGTCATCGTTTGAGCCATTGTCTCAGGAGACAGGAGTAATTGAATAAAAGAATGGAGTTGCTCCCCTTATAATTTCTTTTTTTAGCTACTAATTTCCTAAACCTATGAAAAGAAATAACATCAAACCAAACCCTACTAGATCGGAGCACGTGATTAGAATCCGACAGTGCAGCAGACCCTAGGCAGACGGACAAAATCAATGATCATTCATTCGTAATTGAATCTTTCAAAAATCGATTTACCTTTGAATTTTAATTATTTAAACTTTGCTGTCATTAGTACATATAAAATTGACAGGACTTTCGTTTTAATTCACAAAATCGTGGGTGACTTGATTTTTGAAACAATCAATTACGAATGAATGATCATTGATTTTGTTCGTCTGCCTTCTATCCCCATATGATTAAATTATTATTAAATTCAAGAATTTACAGTCACTGACGGCAAATGCATGTTCAGGTTAATTTTAATAACTGAGTTCCAGTCATGGCAAAAATATACTATTTTTCTTACTTAACAAATTCCTCAAGGTAAGGCTGTATTTTATTTGTATAAAAAAAAAACTTTATCACGACAAAATTGAATTCTTACTTATCTTCATTAAATGCCTCGAGCTCAATTATATCTTAACTATTTAAAAAAAAAAAATCTTAATCGCGACAGAAGGTATTCTGGCTTAAGTCCTCATTATTCGTATTTTAAAACAAAAACCTTAATCATGACAAAATGTAAAAAAAGCTCTTAAAAACAAAAAAAAAAAAAAGGAATTCTTAGTCGCGGCGACATTGTTTCTATACTTATAAATTAGTCGTTTCCTTCATTGGGTGTAAAAAATTGAAGCGAAATTGAGCATATAGAAGAAATATTACACACAGATGCATTCAAAAGATTACTCACGTATGATTCAATCCCTCCTTGGAGGTGGAATAGTTACGGCCGACGATCTGAAATGAATTTTTTTTTGTATCAAGTACCTTCTCGAAGTATGACTATTTTCTGGATATACTTTCGAGGTCACTATCAAGATTGAGCTAGAGCTAGAGGAACGTCAACCATCCCAAGATGGGCTTATATTTCCGTGCAACTGCATAGGCCGAGTCTCATTACGGTAAATTGCTTCTGACAATTGGATGCTGATCTCTTTACTACTCACATGCTTATACTTGACAAATCGTGCAGAAGACCTCTGGTTAATAGCAATCTATGTGCAGGACCATTCTGATTCATAGACCCAAGAAGTCCTGCCGGTACATAAATATGCTTGGAAATAGGTGTGTGGATGATTACACGCGAACATTTTTAGGATGATAGTTGAGATGCGTCCTTGTTTCCATCAAATAAAAATGAATTTTTTCCATTGAGATATACCGCCGCCGAGACTGGCGCTTAGAACAAAGTCAGATTATGGTATTTACAGTATCTTCATATCGGGGTGAGAAAAGCAGAATCTAATTTCAGGTTGAGTATTATTCCGCACAGGTTGCTCGATGTATTCTTTTGGATCCACTTTCAGCAGATCAGCGTCTTCCGTCCAACACGTGTCGTTCGGACCTTTAAAAAAAAGTCTCCAGTTTTCTATGTTACGTTGTCATCAGGCTCTAGGGATTCCTCTTAAGTAGATAACAGACAGTTTGTCTAAATTTTTTGTAAATTTTTTGGTTTTTTTATCTACCTTTTTAGGAATTTTACTTTGTACCTTTACACCTTTTAAGTTGTACTTCAATCTCACGTCTTCCATCTCAAACAAATCACACTTTTTCTTTCTCAATCTAAATACTCTTCTTATTCTCCTTTTTTCTTGTCAATCTTAAAAGGCCCAGTTGTGCCCAATGTCGCAGCACGGTCGCCGTGTGGGATTGTCCTATGGGTGAAGCCACATTATGCAGCATGCTGCCTCGTGTGCCTTCGACCATAACAAGCTTGAATTAATCGGTTGATTGCGTCAATCCCACGTCGCTGTGATGCCTGTATAGCTGCAAAGGGGTGGCCACCAAGTACTAATTTGATTTATGCGATTGTTTTGAAAATAGTCATTAAGTACTTCTTTTCTATAATCTTTTCTGTTTTCTAGAATTAATAGATTTAATTTGGTACATTTCAATTTTGGGTGGAAAGTTTTGAACAGTGCATTTTAAGTTTTTTTGTAAATAATTTGTGTTTGTTCATGTCAAATGGATTTACTTAATGTAGCTTTATTCCAGTCCTTCGCTGCCCTACACCCACATAACATATGGCTATTCATCGGTGTTAATTTGTTAGTGAAAATTGACCACTGTATAATCCTAACGGTTAAGAGATGCTAAACATTAAAGATTTGATTTTAATTTTTTTATGAATCACCCTATAACTTTTTTGTCGATAAACCCTGTGATAAATGTTTATTATTTTTTAAGTACCTAGATACATCCAGCGAAAATAGCTTGAAAGGTAATACACAGGAAAAAATTGCCCACTTTTTTTGCAATTTTTTGTTGGAGGTGCAAAAATTGCAAAGAAGAATGAATTTTGTGTCCAGATAGGAGTGTTTATATTAGGGGGACCGAAAAATAATCAAAATTAAATGATGATATACTGAAGGAGATGGTGGATTCAGATCCTTGTCAAACAATTGACGAATTATCATTTAAGATTGGCTGTCCATGGTCTATAGTTCAGGATTATCTTCTTCGCATAAGAAAATTGTATACATGAATTGATGCAGATGGCGCTCCATCAAGGGCGTATCATCTGCGAGTCTATTTTCTTTTGGTATGAATGAAGCCGATCGGTTTTTGCCGCGAATTGTAAATTGAGATGAGAAGTGGGTGCTATGCAATAGTCCTGTATGAGAAAAACCAATGACTTTCTTGCGAAGAACTACCTGTTTCGACCCCTCGACCAACATTCACTAACAATAAAGAAGCTCTTTGGTTGTGTTTAATGGGATTTTTCTAGAAATACATTAACATTCTTAACAGGATTCTAGAAAGACTAGTAGCAAAAATACTATAACATGTTACATATATTATTTTTGCCAGTAGCTTAATCTTTCGACTTAAAAATTCTCCCATTTTTCTCGCATTTTCTTATCTCATCAGGATGAAAATATTCATATGCGCGTATATTTTTGTACTCTTAATATTTTGGTATTTGAGTAATTCTCTTGGTATAAATAAGAGGGATAACGGAAGCTAAATGGAATGCCTTATCTTTAATAATCCCAAAAAATGTAATTCATCTTGTGGGTGGGCGATGGGGGGGGGGGGGGGAATTGCGGGAAAAGAGCAAACGGTTATATTTTGGAATAAATACGATTAAAAATAAATTTCAATTGTTATCATTTATTTTCTATCATTCCGTCATTGCAAAAAATACAACTGAACAAATAAAAAAAAAAAAACTTTTTCAAAAGCCTAACGACGGCATTGTGTACTTCATCAATAGCTCGACAAGTTGCAAGAATATCTAGTTTAATAGCCCTTAGTAAGCGTATACATACATTATGTATAGTATTATACATTTTCGTAGGACCTACTCTGATGTTCTGTTGTACGGTACTTTATACGGTCAATTATATAGAATATCCTACTATACATCAACTATAGTCAAATCCTCATCATGTAAATCTTTAGGAAGCAAATATGTATCTAACAATGTAAAATTTGTTTATCCATCTTGTTATACCCACTAAAATATGAGCTCTAGTATTTTGGATAGCAATCTGTAAAAACAACAACAATAACAGCAAAAAATCTCGTTCAGTATAATACATAAAGCATTAACAACAGACAAAAAGCATTTTGTCTTTACATAATCCGAACAAACAATTTAGCTCGCCTGCCCCTTGTCCTTATCCTTTATAAATACTTCAGAAGGAATTCGTCCAAAAACAATTGTAACTTTTGAGCCGCAAAACAAAAGGCGGTGATTCGGTAATGAAGGATTTCCTAAGTAGTAAAATTTTCTTCAACCATAAATTTGGCATATCAGTCAAATCTTAATGAATTGACTCCCCCCTCACCCCCTCTAGCCTATGCCACCCCTCAATTCCCAACTACCACGCTTATATAATTTCCATTTGCCTCTTTCTTGCCTTGAATGAACTTTCAACGACGAACTTGATGCTAGTCATTCGAAACCTTCTTGTAACCTCCTGCCATGAAATTTAAGTTCAAATACCTAACAATAAAATCCTCCTCCAAGAAGGAAGTCAAAGAAAGTAAAAAAGCACGGAGGCAAGTTGGTGGGTTGGGTTGGAGTTCTTAAAACTTTTTATCATATTCGTGTTTTACAGTCATCAGGATCACAAGTCCATGGAGGCAGTTATCTAGAAGAAGAGTCCGCTATGGACTTTCCCTTCATTCTGTCAATCAGAGAACGTTATTGCTTCTTCTATTTCTTTCCCCCTATTTGAGTTAATAACCCCCTACCCTCCCTTCCCGCTCTCTCCCATACATTTGGAAGTCTATCCCAAAAACACTCTGGAATTCGAAATTATTTTAATTTGATATTCATTTAGTTTGAAATTGAAAGCAATTCAGTGCTTGGCAGTAATTTTCAGAAAATTGATGGCCTTTTCTAAAAGTCTGCAAATGACAGGCCCAAACTTGACAGTTAAGCATTTGACGGAATAAAAACGATTTTTAGTACTAGACTCGCCTCGACTAGAAGATATTTTTCACCGTCAAAAAGTTTGTCTTAAAGTGCCTGCCTGAAATATGGCATACATAAGTTGAGGAAAATTCTGAGGAATTGTTGACTGACATTTTTGGAAGGAATGGAAAATCGGTAAGACAACAGTATAAGGCAGTCAAATGAGTACCACAGTACTCATGTGCTCATTATGTTAGCAGCGGAAGTTGATTGTTTCGCAGTCTAAGTAGAAATCCTTTCAAGAGATGACAAAGTATTTGGGTTTGTTAGAAAACAGTTCATAATTTATAGAATAAATTTGAAGTTATTACATGTGTGATTTTATAATATGCTATTAAGTGACAGATGCTTCTCAGGAATTTGGCATGGCAGAGAAGCCTACTAAGTATGTAGGTAGGTTTAGAACTAAGTAGGTAATGTGAAATATTTTTGTTTTGTTTAATTTAATATTAAAATGAGCTTACTTATGAGGTTACGTGTAAGAAAAGATATGAAAAAAGTTTCTAGCTAGACAAAAATTTGCAGCTGTGGGAGGTAAAAATAAATATTTTTTTTTTAGAATACATTGAATTTTTTCACTAAATTGTCAGAGAAGCATTCCTGGTTTTGTTTTTTTTTTATATATTCTAAGGTCTGAGCTGACAAAGATAAAAAAGATTTGAATTCAGTCGGTGCTTTTGCTTGAAAAATTTACTTCAGAATTTTTATATATACCTACGCCTAGTTCCTGTTGTTTGGCAATACCATCTAAAGGGTATATTTATTCGAAATGGGCTGATATTATCATTTCACAACCAGTATGAGTTATACGAATCTATTCACAAGCATCAAACTCTATTCTTAACCGGCCCATATACGGTAAACATGTAGTCTAACTTGGTGTGTCATACATAGAAGCTTTTTCTCCACACAGTGTTAAGCATACTGTTCAACATCAGGACAGAAGCACATATCAGGAGCTGCTAGAACTGTTAACTATAATCTTTTTTTTCAATAGAGTTCACTCAAGATTCAAGAATGACGGTCCCCTATACGGTACAATATGTTGCCAAACACGTAGCCCCACTATATTACAATTATACTATGTTGCAATTTTTGTAACTAAACAATATACGTAGGCTGTTCAGAAAGTAACAGACATTTTGAAATAAGAAATTACAAAATGAATAAAACATAATTTTATTATACACATTTGAAAGGTACACTCTAAAGCTATTTTTCTACATAATTGTTGTTTAAATTAAGGCACATTATACCTTTGCAAAATTTTTTCACTACCGTCTCTGTAGAAATCTGTCGCCATCGGGAAAGGTTAGTGCTGCAGCCAGTCTCTGTTTTTGTGGTCTTTTATTAGGATTTTCGGAACCCACTTAGTACAAAACTTGTGATAACCAAGCTTTTCCACAACAATTTCATACAACAAACCCTATGAAATTTGAGGAAAAACTATACAGAGTTCCCTATGGTGGTTTTCAAGAAGTTTGTCGTTTATTTTTATCATAATGCTAGGCCTACCACAGCGGTCCTCATGGTGAACATTGGTACGGCCATTTTTAAAATCAATGCACCACTACCTCAATGGGCTTTCATTCATTATTCCTTGTCCGTACACATTACAAAGTTGGCGATAAATTTCAATATGTTTGTGCTTTTTTGCCAACGAAAACCTAATCACATAACGTACCTTCCAAGTGGCGGGATTTTCTATTGCAGCGCACATTATAACACGTCACAGAGAGCAAAGTAAGATTGACACAGACCTCACGCTACAACAGCTAAACAGCCCTCGCACAATTGAATAGTAACTTTTCGCAAACTACTTTTGTGATAATAAAATCATGAATCTCTGGCCATCATTTCCTAATAAAAACTTATGTTCTTGTTAATCATTCTTATTATTTTCAATACGATAATAAGGATTAGTATTGTTGCATTAACCCAAATTATATTTTTGGATCAAATATAATATATTTACGGCAATCATAAGTTTCAGTCTTAAGTAGGTACTAAAATTATGCAAATACTCATTCGAATATGTAAAGTTATTGCAATTATCGCGGATCAATCATAGTAACCACACAGCTACTAAAATATTTTATGGTTAATTGGACTACAGCATAATACATCATGCAACTATAAAATTCCAGTTCTGATTAGTACAAGAGAGCTAATTTAATCTTCAGTAGGTGCTTATTATATTATTCAAATAAATTTAAGATTCTGATGAATATTGAGTATTTCATAAAATATTCCTTTATTTGGAATTATGTTTCATTTGCATAATAATTCTTGCTGAATTCATTCCGATAATATTAAAGCACAAAATATACAATAAATCTAAAATTATATATTATTAACAGGAATCGTAACGATTATAAGTTGTATTGTAAAACTCATTGTTAAATGAGTTTATATATGAATTTTACTTAAAATGTTTCAACGAAACGGTTAAACTTTACTTACACAGTGTTTCAGTTCTATGCGAATGCTTATGAAAGATTTTTATTTTTTAAAGTCATCAATAATCCGTTATGAAATGATTAATACTTTTTTCATCGTTAATAAAAATAATTTTCTGATTTTTATTTTTCCTGATCACAAATAAAAGTCACTTCGTGATTTTTATTTTTCTTGATTAAGAATAAAAATTTATCAAGTGAGTTTTATTTTTCTGGTTGACAAATAAAAATCACCAAGTGATTTTCTTCTTTTTCAATTGATTTATAGGTAATACTTATTTTTGAATGATAAAGTTATCAGTTAATACAAAGTAATAGTACACTGTGATAATTACTACAGAATAGTAGGTGCGGATGTTCAGATGTTAAACTATTCGTCATTTATCGTTAGACCTCACATTTTATCTTATCATCTGTACACTAGCACCCATTATTTTTCATAGCACCGTATATAGTTCATGATAAGAATAACAAAAATTACTTGGTGATTTTTATTAGTCGGCCCGAAAAATAAAAATCGCTTCATGATTTTTATTCTTAAGAGGAGTCAGTATCAAGGTTTGCTTGCAAGTTTCGTGCATTTTTCAATACGATTTTCTGGCAAAATATTTGTAGCAGAATAATGATTTAGTAAATAACGTCGGCAAAAATTAAAAAAAAAATGTATTGGAATGGAGATATTAGCTCGGAAACTTGTAAAAATTGGTAATATAAAAACTGAAGCACTTTAAATCAAATTCCTGTTAGTAGGTATTCTCATTTCTTTAGATTCTGACTATTTTAGAAAGATAAAGCCTATATATAATCTATCAAATAACGCCGTTTTTTTTTTTTTAATTTTTAGTGGCGCTTTTTTTAATTATTTGGCTCTAATAGTTTGTTTTTTCTGCCGATAATTCATTGACTAGAAATTTGCAATATTACGTTGAAAGTTGTTGAAATACAAAGCAAAATAGTATATTTAAGAATTATGTGCAAAAAAGTTTAAAAGAGTTAATTCTCGTTAAAAATTTTCAATTTATTTGAACTGCAAATATTTGTTTTTCGCCTTAAATTGTCGCATGTTTGGTCTCTGTATTTAACGCTAGATGTCTCTAATGTGGTCTTTGGTCTTGGTCTAGGCTAATTTTATATGCATTTCTCACTTTCAAGACACAAACCTTCGTATACTAAATTTTATTGTCTACAGGCTCGCTGGTATCTAAATTGAAACTTTTTCTGAGTACTGACTCCTCTTAATCAACAAAAATAAAAACTACGATATGACTTTTATTTCTGATCAGGAAAAATAAAAATCAGGAAAAATAAAAATCTGGAAATGATTTTTATTTCTAATGAAAAAGATATTAATCATCTCATAACGGATTATTGATGATTTAAAAAAATAAAAATTTCATAAGAGTTTTGCAAGGACTGAAACCCTATGTACGTAAAGTTTAACCGTTTCGTTGGCACTTTTATATTAAAAATTATAAACATAATTGGTTTACTATGATTTTTATATTATTGATCAAAAATAAATAAATATTTCTGTGTAATTTTTTCCATGAGAATTCAGAAAATAATCGGTATTTACGAACTCTGATTATTAATATTGTTACGTGCAATAGAAATAGACAACTGGTGACATCTACTGGCAATGGAGAGTAAACAACTTCAGGTTCGGAGAATCGATGACGGAATGTTCGGGAAGGTTCAGGAATAGAATGAATAGAAAAGTCAAGAAGGTTCTGGAATAGAACACTCTAGAATAATCTGGAGAGTTTCTGGGGTATAAATATAACAGTTGTCACCGCCAGAGAAAGAGTCTTGTCTTAGACGTTGCAGTGTTAACAAGCGAAAGTAATAAACGTGCGAAAGTGTTGTAATTAGATTGCGATAATTGAAAGTACAGTATTAAGCGATAATTAAAGTGTAGTTGATTAATTGAAGGTTTGTGAATTGTATAAGATTAGAGTGAAATAAAGAACTTGTATATTAAATATTTAATATTGTGTTTTAAATAACGAACCAAAAGCCACGCTCGCAACAATATCTACCAATTACCAAGAAAGTTGTTGAAATGAATTATCCAAGCTGAAATGAATATGCGACTGTATATGAACGCTAAAAGGAAAATAACCAAAGCTTATCATCTTATCAAAACATTACGATTTCGACCTAAAACTTTAATTTCAAAATGACACTTTTTGTTTGTTACCACAACTATTACAATTTTCATTCTTACCACTGATTTTAACTTTATAAAAAATCATGTCTATTCACAGCGACTTTTACCAAATTACTGAAAACTACTATGAATATGTTATTACCCAACACTGATTATGGTAAATGTAAATAAAATATGATTGGTCTAAGCTTTTCATGATAAATTCAACAAAACTTATATTTAGTTGAACCTTAGCATGGTTGACAAAACCATGGTTTTCTAAAATATATGTACAACTGTTTTATATTTGGAGGTCACATAATATGACAAAATTATAGCTCTTTTGCCTATATTGCAAATTTCATATAGTCATAATGAAAGATTAGTTGGAACAAATATAAGGCAATATTTATGCTAACCTAATATGATTTGAATTACCATAGCAACAATGTTCATTATGGTTATTATAACTATTCTCATTACTATTCGAAATATACAGACAAAATCATGATTGTTATAACTTGCAATAACTTGCAATAACTATGGTTTTCCTTTCAGTATACGATGACTAACTACTGATATTTTTACTTCTACAATCGAACCTGATTACATTTAAATTACATTTCTCAGTTGAGTTTTGAACTATTCAATGATTCGATATTTGTAAGAAATGTTACGAATGGTTTTAAAAATTTTTTTCTCCATATGCAATATGTCGACATGATGGCTATCAAATTCTCATTATCTGCTGGGGACACAACGAACATGTTGAACATGCGATCTCCTTGGGACGTCCTTTAACTATATTCTATGAATAATTGAACTTAAACCTGTGATTTATATGCATTCCACACTTCTTGCGGAAAAAATTTCATAAAAATCTCATTTTCATTTCTAATTATTTTTCAAATAAAATTTGATTTCATTGCTTATAACAAAAAATTGCCATGCCCTATTACCCTCTTTACTATAATTTCTATGGTGGTGGTTAACTGTATTGGGTTCAGGTCATCAATTGTTTAAAGCTAATAACTAATGCCCTTAGAGATAACAATTATTGCCCTAAGTGCAATTTTTAAAAGATATTGATACCTACTCATATTTTCAATGCTTATGGACTATATAAATCCACCCCCACTCCTCTTAGTTCTTTTTTATTCATCCAACCTCAAAGGACTAATTTAGTATACCAGAAGGAAATACCCTTATCTAAAGCTTTACTTGCCAAATTCCAATTTTTTCCCTTGTTTCCCACATAAAAATTGCCAAAAATTTCGCTCCTTTAGAAGCTATAAGAGTTATACAATTCTAACAGAAAATTCCCCACAAAATAAAGTCATAAAATTCATAACAAATTTGGTATTCAGTCGATGTTTTGTCTACCCGCTGTCAATCTAGCTCTGAGAAAGCTAAGATTTGATAGAAGGTTTTATTCAAAATTGATGAGGGGTTTCCCAAAAAAATATATACATGTATACATATATATAAGTATAGTAATCCAGCTACAAACAAAAGGTGTTGCAAGTACATATATCTTCGCCAAGACGGTGGGGCGATAAAGTGAAAGAAGTAAGGTATTCAAATACAACAGAGAATACATAACAACAACAAAAAACACAATAGTCCCGCCCTTATGGGATCTTTATATTTTCAGTATTACTGTCATTTTGGGAATTTCTGCTTTCACCCTTTCAGTTATTGTATATAGACGAAAAAAATATATATATATAAAAAAAAACGAATTTAAAATTTGAGGCTGCACCACACCAATAGACAGGCAGACAGACATTCAATCCCCCATTTCCTTGTGCCAAACAACACTTTAAGGAATGAAATCAACCCTAACTGAGTGGCGGTGTTCTTTTGGGCTGCTATTTTGGCAGCTAACATAAAATAACCGAATCAAATGTTTTTTCTTTTATCATCTTCCCAAACTAAACCCTTAGTATTCCACGTTTTTGATGAAATTGGTGAACTTCGCCCTTGGAGACATTGCAACACAAAAAGTCCCCCGGAAATTGTAGCTGAGCGACGCCTTTTATTTGTTGCCCTCTTGGATGATAGCCAAAAACATCGAAAATTGTGTGCATATTCATATTCAGCGGTAAATGGAAAGTTTGTTGGGAAATTGCTGGTGTGGTGTGCGGGGGGCAGTCATTGGGGGGGGGGGTATTGAAGGAAAACAAAACTTGTACTTGTATGCTTGCCTGGCTTCCTATAAGGAAAAAAAACATATTTTATAGCTTTAGTTTGCAATGGGGCTCAGATGTTCCGTTGTGATACAATTAAGCTTTAGAAGCGGATGCAGAGATTTTATGAGTCTATAGTCATCATTTAATTTTAAATAAAAAATAAAAAAATTACGTATTCCTTGGTTCAATTCATATGTCTAGTTTTAGCAGTCGATTATTATTATTTTGCATAATGGTAAGGAATTCATGATTTGCTATTTTTGAACTAGCTGCCTGTTCTTAGAACGGGACTCTCTCGCTCGCTGATAGACAGACTGACGGACGGACAGCGGAGACTTAGTAATAGGGTGCCGTTGGTATCCTTTGGGTACGGAACCCTAAAAAGAAAAAAAGAAAATTTGTATTTTATTATGTTTTTTATTTTGTTTTTATTCTTTTTAATTTGTTTTTTTATTATTCTTTTTATCTTTTTTTATTATTTTTTATATATTAGTTTTTGTTTATTTTATTTTTTGTAATTTTTTTAATGTTTTTTTAATTTAAAGAAAAAAACATGCTGGGATTCTAACGCATGACAGAGTCTAGGATTTACTCGTTTTTTTTTTTTTTCTTAAGTTTATTTAGTCTTTTTCGAGAATTTATCGAAACCTCTTTCATGCGATAGAAAGAGAGCCTGCAACATATTTAATTTTATTTATTGTTACATCCATTGTTATTGTTCTGAAGACATTGATGAATATGTACTTGCTAAGTCAACTGCGTGCATTACTTCATCCATTAGGATTGTGGAGATGTTCTGCACTTGCTAATCCGCACGAAGATCAGTTTTATTAGAAATCACATCAAAACAACAACACTTGATATATATTTTATTATGCACTAATTATGTATACAATTACAGTTACTTCGTACAAGTAGAATTTAACGTATAAATTCACGGCAAGAAATGTGACACTTGTCACCGCGCGAATGGTTAGAATAAAACTCAATTTTTCTACTCGCCTACCTTTGCTTATTTTTTGCTTTTTTTGTGATTACAATAATAATTCATATGTTCTACTCGGGTCATTGGGTAATAATTCCCACCCATTGGCCACAGGTGTACAATTTCAAAACAGTACCGCTTAAATTCGTGGTCACCGTGATTACATACATATTATATTTAATTTAGTTGCGCAAATGCATTGCGATTAATTCATAGTCAAAGAATTCATAGCGGCGCTTAATAGGTCACTATACAATTGTGCATTGTGTTGTGATCGATCTGCAAATATTATTTTCAAAACATACCACCGAACGAGATCACACACACACACACACACACACACACACACACACACAAAACGGATCGGCACAAAACCCTCGAGAAATACTTCCTAAGCCATAAAACAGAATCATTCACTACTACATGGGAAGCCTACCATAGTCCTGACATTCTAAATATTAGCTGCAGTGCTCTTATGTAAAACTGACAAAAGTTTGATTTGAATAGCTCCTGCGCCCTAAACTCCTATTCATACAGAAAAATTGTTTTCTGATAATTTTAAGTTTACTTTCTTATCTTTTCAACCGTAGTTCAATTTTTATATCTTTCCTAACAGAATTATTTAAAAATATTTGTCTTAACCAAATGACTCCTGAAACAAATACTCTCAACTTAGTAATAATTGCATATGCGAATGTGACGAATGTCCGATGTATTCGAATGTATGTATTCGGACTACGGCCGCACGTACACTATAGTAACTATTATGCCGCATTCACAATGCAGAGTAGAGTAGAGTGGAGCGGAATGGAGCAGGGTGAGTTTTGAGTCCAGAGCGAAGCTGTTCACAATACAGCGCAGTGTGAAATTCGAACTTGAAATTAACGTAACAAATCGCCATAACAATGTCAAATCAACAACGAACTTTGAAATTAATACATTGAATAAATATCTAATAAGGAAGTGGAGTATCATTAAATACAGTGTACGTGTTCAAGCAATTCAATGATAGTCGAACCTCACTGAGGCAGTGAGATTTTGATGTTTCCGAAAGTACTTACTTCAGAGTTCCGGGGAGTTCAGTCAAACTTACTGAAATTTAACGATTTTAATAGATATTATATATAATCGAAATTGTGTTGTGTCGGAAGCTTGAAGTGTTTAGTTCTATTGAGTTCAGTGTTTTGTAAAATTAAAGCTGTTATTATATTAATTTAACTTGATGAATTGTGTGGTGCAATGTTGCAGTAACAATTGCCAAAATTCCGGCGGAAACTCGTTTTTTAGGCAAGTGAATATATTTAAAAAAATATACCTTTCTATTTTATAATTTTAAATCTATATATAACAGAGACAGAAAAATGTACGAAAGTTTAAATATGTCCGATTTGTTGATTTGAGAAATGTCAGAAGATTTCTTCTTTTCATGGGCAGCTCTATACATATTCCTTTTACCTAAAGAAAGGGGGCGATAACGATTTTTTTTATTTTACATAGCAATTTGGATTATAAAAATGTCCCCCTTCAAAATGCCACGATTTCGTTACTGCCATGAAAAAACGAATACAAATAGAGTACACTATTACATTTCGTCGAGTGGTTTAGGTTTTCACCCGATATGCCGTTTCCGTATTTGTTATATATTCAATGAACCAATATAACAAAATGCCATAGCAACGTCAAATCAACAAACAAGAAAACAACTGACTTTGTAATAAAACAATAAATTCGAAAAAGGAGACACCTTTTGTCATCATCAGATTGCTTCGAAACTAGCTAAAAATTAAACGTACTTTTTTGGTTTTTTAAATCATAAAGTTTGCAAAAAATCCCTCTTGTTTTTGATTAGCTTTCATAAAAAATATTAAATTAGAAAATACCATTAAAACATGTTAGTTATGATAAAAAGAAGTATGGAGCTTTTTCCACGCCATCTACATGCTAATAGTTCGAAATTACAGTTTGTAAGCTTTCGGAAATGGCAGCGTGAAAATAGAATAGAATCTATTTTCTTGCAGCTCTACTCTGCGGTACTCTGAGCCAAACAGAGATGGCTATATGTACTACTGCGTACCATTCTACGCTACACTACTTCACTCTGCATTGTGAATGCGGCATTACTAAGCTGAGGGCTATTGAGCATATAACGATAAGGTTACTTTTTAATCAAAACTATTTTATTAGTCTGTTAAGTAAGGTATATACATAGTAAGTTTAGCCTTTGGAAGAGCCAAGCTTAAAATTACTGTAAGACTATTTTCCAGGGTGGATAGTAGTTTACGCTTTATGGAATATATAAAATAAATGTCTAGTCATTTTTGGAAAGTATTTCTCGAGGGTTTTGGTCTACAACATAAACCATCTTATTAGGAGTTAAGTTACCGTATGATGTACTGATTATTCCTCCAAAATTCAACAAAGATTAACCAGTAGAGGCTCCATTCAAAAATCGAACAGGATACCTGACAAAGAAGAGCCCCGCTTAATACGTATACTTAATAAGAATCACTGAAACTTTATAGAGTTTTGAGACGAACTGTCGAAAATTCCCGAATAAAAAGACCGAAATAAATTTCCCTAAAGAAGCATATTTTTTTAATAAACAATTTCCCAAGGAAGAATTGCTTTACCTTCGTCCCAGAAATTTCCCTTTAATCAATTACCCTAATAACCAATTTCCCAATCTACCATTGTCTTAATTTCCCCTAAATAAGAATTTTTAGCATGAACAGGAGAATTGTTGTTGAGAAATAGAAATTCTAATTCATGTTTCTGGCTAAGATCTTCTCTATTAAAATATTTCTGTATTTTGGTCCAAATGTACCTACATTATATTATGAATAATAGCAATTTGAAAATCAATTAGGGAAAATGCTCATTAGGGAGATTATATTTTACGATTTTTATGGGAAATGTTTCTCGATAGATATTTTTTAGGGAAATTCGTGTCTTTTTTTTTTTGTAAGGGAAAAGTTTTTTTTAAAAATCGGTTTTTGAGAAAATTTGTTTTGGATAAATTCGAAATAATAAAATTTGGTCTAATCATTGATGAATTGCGTTATAAAAGATTATTTCTACAAAGAAATGGAATTGCAGTTATTAACATGTGTCAACAATTAAAGGTATAATACCCGTCGTATCATTTATATACATACTAAATCTCAATACAATGCCAACTAGAACAATATTTATTGTCAACTCATGTATCAATTTCGTATACTATCTTCCTGTGGGTTGTCCTTATTGCATCCATCCGGCAGTAATGAACTGAATTTAATTAGTCCTTAGAGAGTACCCGCATTGAGTTTGTCAAAATGACACCAACTTAGTGAAGTGATAGAAATTATGTTGTGAGCTGGACATACATACTCCTCTAATGGCTAGGGGTAGTTAACAAGAAGGCAAACAATTGATCACTTCAGACTATATACACAAACATAATGTATATATGGTCTAAAATATGTATAACACTAGACAAGCTAGTGCGGATGCAAATATTTGACCGTCGAGAATTTAATGTCGAATTTTCTATAGCTAACTTATTTGCCCTCAACAAATCCAACAAATTCGTCGAGGTGAGGTAAACGTAAACGTGACTGACAATAACAATCAAAGAGCTGCTAAAACCGGAAAACTACAACTCGTCTCCACAATTATTTTTAGCATAGTGTCAAGTTGCACAAAATTCTAGCGAAACGAAACGAAGCACTACTGTGGTGATAGTCACATATCTACTAAATATAACCAACAACATAGCGTATATATACGAGTATAGTAGTTGAATTCTCAATCTCTTTCGGCTGGTTCCCTTGTTTGCCAATCTGAAATCCAACTCCTGCGGGTAAAGTCAGTTGGATGGATAATTTTGTATGCGGGTGGCAACCTAATTTACCGGAACATTGGCACGGCTGCACGCAGTGACTTTCGTTATTCGTGAGGGAAATACTTAACACCTCTGTTTCTATCCGTTTTTGGGTACCAATGCGATGCGGTTTCATATTCCTGATTTGATTGAAATGTAGATAGGATATGAGAATTCGTGGGGAAAGGTATAGCACGATATACCATATGTATGTATGTAAATCCAGGAAATAATAAGAGGCTTTCGTTTACGTTTTAAAATTTACTCTACTTTTTATGTATTTATTTGCATTTTAAAATTCCCGGAATATAGTTTCAAATAAGCTACGCTCTTGGTATGGTTGGTTTGTTGGTTTATAGATGATGAGCCCAGATCTGTTGTGTCTGTTTCTACTAATTACAAATTAGAAACGCTGTTTTGATACAGCGATTCATATCACACAGGTGAAAACCTCCTTGGAACACAAGAGCTTAGGCTAGTCTTGTTAGAGCTCGATGTCTGGCTGTAGCTACTGCCAGAAGGAACGGCTTTTCATTAATATCGTAGAGACGACAATACTTATTAAAAGGATTTGCGCATACTTTCCAATTAGCCAGGGCTGTCTTAACTTCCATTCGCTGCAGATTTTGCCAAGCAGTTATTTATGTTTTGCTTATGTTATATATAGACAGACCAGGTCGTGATATTTAAATTTGTCTCTTTAGTGTTCATTTTTAAAAGACAATTTGTAAGAAAAGTAGAACTTATGTCTACCAAGTTCATCATTCTTCAATGTTCCTATACCATCTTAAACTTAGTGAAGCGTGACATTGTATCAACATTCTACAGAGTCAAATTGATGATAACATTGTTCTTATGTTTAAAATTTAAGAGAATGTTGAACAATCTAGCTTAGAGGATTCTTTCCAAGACAATCTACATAATATCGCTTATCGGAAAAGTCGTTGGTAGTTTAACTGGAAAATCAAACAAGTCGCCGGTAGCCCAGTGGGGGCTCAACCAGGATATAGAATCAAAATGTGTTCTCCATAAATGAAAAGCGAAGCAGAGAATTGGAAAAGTAGCTGGTGACTCAGTGCACATAGGAGTATTTACCATGAAAATTTGGTCAAAATTATTTTTTGATCTTAATGGTCTGCAAGCAAGACTAATTGACAATTTATGCATTTTAAATAACATTTTGTGCGCATAAATAATATAATTTATTTGTCAAAAATGTAGAACACCTACAAATTAAAAAAATATGAAATAGCTTTCAATCGATATTATTAATTTTATGGTAATGCTATCCACTCTTCGTCTGCTGAAGATTCTCCATCTGACTCCTCGTTCATTTCTTCATATGAGCATTCAACATCATCTTCACTTAGAGGAGTCGACTATAAGCATATCTAGGGACGCTATATTAAAGTTTTTGGTTGTTTTTTAGGTCTTGGTCTCATACTTGTAATAAGTGGATCGGAAATTAATAACAGTCTATTAAGTATACATCCATATTGGAATCCTTTCTTGTGAACTTTCTAGCATAATTTAGTTTATATAGACGAAAATGTTTATTTTTTGATTCCGCTGCCTCTTCGGATAACTGCCCTATCGGCAATAAGGCATGTTTGACAACGACAGGCCTATGAATTAAAATTTTATGTAGGGTGGGGGTCATAGGATACCATCCATACAAATCTACATACAGTTTTGCAGTGTCCATAGTATATGACGTATATGTGTCAGTTTGGAAACCACTTCTAAAATTATTTTTAATCTGGTAATTATTCGAATATCTATGTCTGTTATTTCAGCAGCAAGCTGTGGATCATTATAGAATCTACGACTTGTATTACCGTCATTGGTGTTTTCAAAGCCAGGTTTAGGAAAATCTACAATAAGACTCATCTTATCTTTGAATTCTTTTTGAATTAATTCCTTCCTTTCCTTGACTGTGTCTTTATCAGTCTGCGTTCTAAATGCCACTTTTCAACAGGGAGTTTATATGATAAATGAAGTACTATATGTTCTCAAAGAATCGAATACGCGCATGTAAAATCGATAATCCAAAACGTAAAGTGCTTTCATTTATTTCATTCGATTTTGAATAATCGCTAAAATCTTTTGAAGTGGCACCACAAATAAAGCATTTCATGGTTGATTCTGTATCGGTTGCAGCATTACATATTTTATCATTAACCATAGTCATCGTTAAAGAATGTTTCACCTCTAAAGATCGACGTTTTACAAGTTTTTTTTTTTTATTTAGAGACGTAATTTTTGTCTGGATATAATTTATCTCAACCTTTATTATATCCGTGGTTTCCTTAGTAAATACCATTCGAAAGTTTGATCAAAATCGGATTGGGTGGGGTCTGAAAATTGATAATTTTTATCGTTTCCGTATAGAATTGCTGTATGTATAAATGGCTTTAAAACTGCTGTCCGCAAAAATCCGCCAACTTTTTGTTTTGTTTAATAAAGTATGTAAGTAACATTATCCAATAATATTAATTTGATAACAAAAAATATGTATTTTTATAACTTGTAACAAAATAGTTTTACATTTAAAGTATATAAATTTAAAAAATACATACCTCCTTTTGAGTGCTCCATAATGAATAATTCAACAACATTCAATATAAAAACTTAAAACACACCATTAATTTCGAATAATAATAATTTAGAACAATATGTAAGTGAGCTACGTGTAATTCGCAAGCGCGTCAACTTTCGATTGACTCTGTCACGCGTCTCCCCCTTCAGTACAGATAACAGGTAACAGGTCTAATGTTCGCCATGTATTCCGCTCCATCATAGAATGAAAATTATATCTATTAGTGCTACTTTTAAAAATTGACTTTTGGCCAAGTTTTTATAGTAAATACTCCTATGTGCAGTGGTTAGAGTACAAAAGTACCAATTTACGTTTAAATTTCGATTGCCGCTGAAAATTTATCTTTTTCGATTCATACATGTTGTACATTTCAGAACTTTCAGTAGGTAACAAGCGAAGTCAAGCCAATTGGCGTAAAAGTTTTTTTAAGTTCTTGACCCCATCTGCCGAACCTCAGAATTTTAACACACGTCTCCTCTCCCTGTCCTCTGGGACATATGTTTGATAAAGGATGCAACTACGCAATATGGCCATTGTACAAACTCTAGGTTTGTCTAAACTAATAACAGGGGTGCCAGATCAAAAAACAAATAGACCAATTAAACAATTTCAGAATAGTGTGCTTTATTTTAGCAACGATATGAACAAGAATAATGAACAAATTAAATTAACACAACAACAAAGATAATGACATGAACTTCAACAAAAATCACTTAAACTAATATTGATGGTCGTGATGCTGTAACGAGAAAAAAGAAGAATTAGTACTCAGACATATATTGGTTTTCTCATAGTGTGATGTGGTCTGAACTTTACTGTAGTTTAGTAGTATACAAATATAATAGACCTTACTGTAGTTTATTATATTTATATATGCGATAATTGTATGCCTTAATGTAGCATACAAGTGTTGTTTGGTGTAGTGAATCCTTTGGTTAGGATTTAGCTTGATAATACCAGCTTAATATGCTCTATTTGATAATGAACATTACTGTAGTTCAGTAATGTATAAATATAATAAGTCTTATTGCAATTTATTATATTTATATGTGTGTTCCTTATAGTGTAGTGTCACAGTCGTAAGTTAATGCGTCACGACTGTCATGTCAAGAATGCAATTTAGTGTGTTGCACTCAAGTGATTAGATACGACTGACAAAAATCCCTTTGCTTCACAGGCCTTTTATAGTAAGCAAGTTGCCGGGAATGCCTGCTTTGATTTGTACATTCCCAGCAAGTTATTGAGAATGCCTGCTCTGATTTGTTGAAGCAAAGTGATTTAATTTTAGTGTGCGTTCGCACAATCTCCCGCCTCCAAATAATTTCTACTCACGTAATTTGTGTATCACCGTTAATGTTCCTCGTTTTGTTACCGTAAACTTGATATGATGCCCCTGTTATTAGTTTAGACAAACCTAGAGTTTGTACAGCCATGAACCATAGAATTACTATGCCTTGCAATTCCTAAAGCATGACAAGTATACATAATAGCATGGGAGACATATGCCTATATTCATTGATGGTATAGCACTCGTACTTAACATCATCGTGTCATGTTTCCTCATGCTAGAAGTTGTGCAATCTTTCCACATAAATCCGGAAAAACTTTTCATTAAATTCAGGTCCATATTTCAGCCACTAATACCAAACATTCTCGGTACACCACATAGAAACAACCCGCCCAGCTTAATGGATTCTTCTTAAATTTTACAAAATACAAGTTCTTCCGGCAGGCGACCCATTTCATATGGGTATAGAAGGAATGACATTAAAATAGGCAACTGAAGTGTACGACAACAGGAATAACAACAACAACACTGTAGCGCCGGGAAGAATACTGCTTGCTGCATAAAATATTCCAACAGGATGGTATCCCGTGTACACCAAAATATAAGCAAACTGAAAACCTGGGTCATGTAAGGTATACTGCAAGATATTTCTTTAAGAAGACATTTCGGAAAGACAAGAGGAGCACAACATGCTAAGCATTTATGTAGTCGTCCAAGGTAAACACTTATGTATAAGAATTCTCTAAGCATCACGCAGGATGGGTATAGAAAAGTTTAAAAGAAACGAACAATGCCATTAGAATGGACGTAATCACTATATCTATGAGAAAATAGAAAGCTTCCTGTAAAGATTCCGAGTGGCCTGTTCATCTGAGTCTGTCAATATGAACCACTTGTCTTCCACTTGGTTCTTCCACTGGTTCTCCTATTGTTTGACCAATATCAAGTGCAGACGTTAAATTCTCTGAATGTCCATTTCAAAGGACTTTATAGGTAGGTATCTGTGTACATATGTATGTATGTAGTTAGGTACCCTCTGTATATGTGCACATCTCTTGATGAACGTTCTCTTGCCAATTTACTTTAGGCCCCATCGTATTTCATACCGTTCATTGGAATAGGATTGAATACCGGGGGGGTCGATGTCTTGGATTTAAAATTCTCACCCTACCTATAGTGATCAATTTCCTGTTTCTAGTATATTTTAGTTATATCAGGAAATTGCCCACAAGATAGACGAACTAGGCCAACAAAAATATACCTGCAGACTTTTTTTTTCTTCCTGGATAAATACAAAAGTATAAAAGGTCATGAGCCAGAAGGATTCATTGGTTCGGTACATTGGCCACAACCTCTTGGACGTATGTATATCTGTATCGTTACTACTCCATGTACAATCTGTAGATAAACCGCATCTATGTATAAAGATGTGTAGATGTAGGTATAAGGGGTATGTTTGTTTTGAGATTTTCTGGGGATTTTCTCTACGATTTGGTATTTATTTGATGAGTGATGCAAAGACTTGAGGAAGTGTGAACTATGTTGGGAAGAGGTTTTAGTTAAATCTTGATATGTTGTCGTTAGACAGGGAATAAAAAAAAAATTGTTGATTGTTTCCTTTAAAGTTTTCTGTGAATTTATTTCGAAAAATTAAATTTTAAATGTATTTTGCGGTTCGATATAATAGGTAGTAGAAAAACATTTAAATTTCGTGTATAAGATCGTCTATATGGGAAAAAAAAACGTTTTCTAATCCTGAGATTAGTTTCGGAGTCAACAAGGAAAACATTGATTAGATTTGTTTTCTCACAGAACTGATCTTTCCGACATCATGAAAAGCTGGATGTATACTTCCTCGTGATAACTCCTTATAACAAACTTCTTAAATTCGTCGGTTATGGTTCTACTAGGGAAGGTTAGACTGAATAAATCTTGCAAGCTTCAGGTGTCATAAGAAGCCAGATTATTGTCTCACCAAATTCCTAGGGAATTGCACTAGACTCTTATAGCGATAATGTGGAGAATCCCACATAATGCTCCGGGAATAAAATTTAGTGTTGATATAGGAATAATAATTTCTATAATGTGGGTATTTATCAGAGATGGGCGTAGTGCATTAAATTTTCAGTGCATTAATTATTTCATTAGCACTAGAGGCCTCTGTGATAGTTAAAAGCCAGGTTGCACTATCACTAAATGGTTAGTGGTAGTGCAAATTTGTTATCACTATCACTAAACGAATAGTGGTAGTGCAGAGTCTATTGCATTATCACTAAACGATTAGTGGTAGTGCAAATACTTTTCACTATCAATGAGTGATAATGAATTCGTGCATTGGTAGTGCAAACATCTTTCACTAGCACTGAACGACAATTTAATGGTACGCATATGCAGCACTACGCGTAGCTCGTTCGATCAAAATTAGTGTTAATTGTTAATGAATCATCCCCATCTCCGCAAAACAGAAAACTGAACGGAAGGTTTTTTATTCTGTATGTTTGCTCGTTGCTAGTTCAGTGCTAGTGAAAGATGTTTGCACTACCAATGCACGAATTCATTATCACTCATTGATAGTGAAAAGTATTTGCACTACCACTAATCGTTTAGTGATAATGCAATATACTCTGCACTACCACTAATCGTTTAGTGATAATGCAATAGACTCTGCACTACCACTAATCGTTTAGTGATAATGCAATAGACTATGCATTACCACTATTCGTTTAGTGATAGTGATAAAAAATTTGCACTACCACTAATCATTTAGTGATAGTGCAACCTATATTTTAACTATCATTAAAATTTAGTGTTGCTGCCATTTTAGTGGTAATGCAAAAACGCCCATCTCTGGTATTTATATCTCAATCTCATATTGATGCTAAGTGCTTATATAAGACTTCATATATTCCCTATTGTAGAAATTTAATGTTATCATGACATTGTTGTTAGTTTTCCTAAATTGGTCAACATCACTTATATAGGAATTAAATATATCCCTATTTGATAACTTATTTGTTCCTAAATTATCCTTATAGGAAAAGTGATCCTAACGTTAAATCATTAAAAGACAATAGATCCTAGTTGTGTCTAATTCATGTGCAACTTATTATGCATGCACGATAAGATTATAGGTACCATATTTATATACATATTTCTTAATATTAAAACTGATTTTTCACAAAGCATATGATAGAATTTAACAACGATTAAAGTTTTATTGTTAGTATCTAACACACTAAGTAAAAAAAAAAACAAAGCTCCTCAAAATAAATAAATAGAAAGTTTAATTAACTCTGGTTAAAAACAGTTATGTACATTTAACTTTAGAAATAAATGGAACTAATGTGTATTTATTTATTTTTCAGTAAAGTTATCATTATTTTCATGTTTCTAAACTAATTTATACCTAAATCTTTAACCCTAAAAAATACATCTTTTTTTTTTTACAAATGGCCGTCCAAATATTCAGCACATATGGCTACTGGAAACCGGGTACATAAAAATTAGATAATATAGGATATTAGTTCTCCCTTAAAGATTTAAAATCTTGATACAAAAACACAAAATTTCATATCGCGACTTCAACACCTACATAAGCAGGAATAAACGCTTATAAAAGGTGAGGCAAAAGTAATGTCATAATGTGAATGGGCCATAATTTTTGCAAATGGCATCAAATGTCATTGTGCTTTGACATTCATGCTGTAGACATATAGAGAATTAGTTAACAAAAAGAAAAGCATTGAAGTGATACACACCTTAAAAGCGCGGAAATATTGTTACTACTTATTTGATCAATTTCCGGTCTGTTGTTTTTAACATAGCATCGTTTTCCTCGTCATTCTGCACCATATGCGTAAACAATTAAGCGTTCGGCTGAGCGTCTCGTGAAAAGTGGGTCCACTAGAGATTGTGGATGGCCCCGTATTGCTCTTCCGACCGAGAATATCGCTGCTGGGACCGAGGACTTCCGAGTGAGTCCACAATCATCGACGAGACAACTATGCACACAATTTGGAGCTATTGCATCCCCTCAAAATGACTATGTGGTTCGGCACTTGGAGTGAAAATGTTGGTCCTTAACGCTACAGAAAGATGCTTGCCGCAAGTTGCTGAATTGGGTCTCGAGCATTGTTGGTCCCAGCAGTACAGAGCAACCGCTCACATAGATCGGACAACGATGGAGACTAGGAAACATCAATTTCCCGGCCGTGTGATCTTCCATTTTGGCAATTTAAACTGGCCGGCCAGATCGCCAGATCTGACGTCGCTAGGTTTCTGCCTTTGGGGCTTTATGAAATCTCGCGTTTACCATAATAAACCACAAACCTTACATGTCTTGAAAGCCAACATTGAAGAAGAAATCACCAATTTGGAGCCAGATATTTTCCAAGCAATAATTCAAAATGCCGTAAAACAAGCATAAATGTAGATTAGGTCAGGAGGTGGCCGGTATAATTTTTTAAACTTAATGTCATAAGTTTTTCATCTTCAAATAAACTTTCCGTGAAAACAGAGCCCAATTTTTGTATATTCTAACAAAATGGCAGCCAATTCACATTATGTATGTATACGTAACAAATTTCTATATAAAGATGTAAATTGTTGTATTGAGAATAGATATTTCTTTAGAGCATTTGTAGTGCTATCTAAGTATAGTAGAGAAAACACCGAAACAAAAACATTCATATAGCCCTTAAGTTCCTATTTCGTGGCGAGAATTCCGATCGGCCAACGTGGATTGTGCTTTTAAAATCTTCCAGATGTATGATGTATTTCGAAAAACATTTTACATTTGAGCAACCATTCGGAAACATACTATATCTCGAGATGACCACCTTGTATGAATTACAAAAATTTCCGTCCCTATACCCGACTTTTCGTTATGCCTATTTCCATCAAATGCAGAGGCTCTGCAACTAAAAAATCATATATCATATTCAAGGGAAGCACGTGCCAGCATCTCCTATGAGCTTTGATATAGGAACACATTTTACAAGTGATCGCCTTGATCCTATATAAAAGTATTCTTATATAATGGTTTCCAGAGCTGTACTCCTATATATAAATTCCCTAATACTGATATAGGAATGTTATATAGGACTACGATTCTCTGGGATTTATAGTCTCATATACTCCCATTTATAGCACTAATGTTCAAGTAGTAGATTCTTCATATACGACTTATACTCCTTACACTCATATAAAATAAACAAATGTAGATATAACACTCCAGATATTTCTTTAAGAACTACAAGATCTATGTGAAAACTTAAATGTTGATCGAGATTTATATAGGAGCCATATAGGAAAAATTCTAAATTTCCAGCACTTGAAGTCTTAACAATGTTCCTTGAGATGCTTTAGAACTACGAGAAAGTAGTGTTGGAATAATCCACACCAAAGAAACCAGTTCTATACCTTATTAGCTGGACATCTATTTAGGGGAGAATTATTATACTACGTCTACATACCAGTTTTAGATACTTATCAATTGTACAATGATAGGTTTCAACTGACGAAATAGTTGAATACATTAAGGAAGCGTATACGCGATCGAATAGGTTGTTAGCTCTCATTTTACATTAGATAAGATCGGCGACGTACGTTCGTTTTTAATTTTAGAACTTGTGATAAGTGCCGAACGGCAAAGTCCTTATGGTCTACGACAGTGACGTTACCTCAGCAGCATTCTGTATTAATTGGGAGACATGTTGTTTGCGCATTTACTGAGTTATAGTTTTTTTAATGTTACTAATTTTACTAATTCTTCATTGCACATCCTCTCTACCTAACAAACGTCGGAAATTCTGAACAAGCTACTAAGCAACCTGAAATGCCCATCAAAGCTGAACTGAGCATCCTCCCATATGGGTTAGTAGAGGTTTCATGTGCTGTTAAAAACTGGTAGATAACGGCTCATCGGTCTACAGAGGTTCAACTCATAAAGAGGGTACCAAGTGAATTATTTTATTTCGTTAGATTAATATGACGCCACACCAGCAACCTCTCTTAACGACTACAAATATTAAAGGAAGAAAAACCAAGGATTAGGTGAAGGAAAAATTCTGTTATATTATTTGGATTACTCCATCCTATCATTGCGAATACTATACGAGATAGGTCTTTGTTCCTCTTTCTTCAAAATCTTCCGCCCCATCCCCCCACCCCACCCTCACAATCAGCACTATAATACAGGAGCCCAATTTTACTTTCCTTGCAATTGCCTTGTAGTTTACTAAATTTATTATAAATCCGTTGAGTGACATAACCACTAATGGCCCAGACATCAATCTGCAGCAGCTATCCACCGATCCTAATAAGACGTGAAATTTCAATTTTCGCCTAAATTGGTTATCAAGAAACGCTCCCTTTTTCCCCCCACCACCGTGACGACCGTGGGTGTTAAGATATATGTCTCTAGTCCATAGGTAGGCCACAAAAGTAAATAATATCTGGCATATGAACATGGAACACAGGTACGTCGTACGTGGTAGATATTTCAGACAAAGTTGGGGGAGAGGAGAACCTCTCCCAAAATTTCGAGATTTTTCCTTATCCTTCTTATAACTGCAAGAGGATAAGAGTTTTTCAAGCAACTTATCTTTGCCAAATCCTCCTTGCTTCACGATTTCTCTTTTATATTTGTAAAAAGAGAAAAAAGAAAGAAACATTTCCGTTTCGCTGCGCCGTGTCTTACGCCCCCCTCCCCCCCTCCCGAGGACTTCCAAAAGTTGTTTCCTCCAAGAACGTGTTGTATATTTGTGTGGTTCGATAATGATTTCTTATCAGATCTTCCCAGATACGGTTGATTTCCTTTTAACTAGCGATTAGCCCACACCTATAGCGGTACAATAGTACCTACCTATCTATCTATCGTGGCTGCTTACTTTCTTGAATTTAATTTCTCTATCATCACCCTGTATGCGGTATTCATTGAGGGCTTGTGGCGGCCAATTTTTCATCTGATGATGAAGGATAAATCGATAGCTGCCACTATGTGCGCTATAGTATTTCAGCAGAATTTCCAGTTATTGGAGTTTACCCGGCGGTATATTGTCCTGGGACCAAATTGAGGAATTTCTATCCCGGTGGAGCCACTTATCCTGACGGTGGCATAGCGTCTTCGTATACCTACTCAACTTCTGCCATATATGTACTTCCATTGGCGTTGACGGCATTTTGATTAATACGGAAATCTTTGGAAATATTTGACACGCAGTGTCAGCTTAGTTAGTAGCATGGTTTTTGGAAGATTTGCGAAAAAAAGAAAAATTGGGTTGAGATGATTGTAGGAAAATGGGAAGCAAAAGAAAAAACATCTAACTTTCTGCGGCGGTTGTGGTGATGATGGTGAACTTTTCACACTCAAAGTGATTTTAGCTGCGATATGATATTCCCTATACGGAATGTTTTGCTTTTGCTATCTTTCTAAGTTGTCTAAGAAATGCATATTTTCTCGGAGGAATAAAGTTTCAAGAATAGATCTGAGGTGGAAACAACATCTGAAGAAAAACAGAGTAAACAAAGCTTGTACCTATGTACAGCCTTCAGTATGTGCAGGGAATCAAGATTTTTGATACCATTGTTTGGTTACATCTCAAGATTTTCAATAGTTTGAAAATTCTTGAACAGAACTTGTTTCAGCGTTTTGTTGGAAATGTGACTTCTCGATTCTACAATAGTTGTAAATAATTTATAATAGTTTTAATAGAAATTTTTTAAACAAACACATTATTGTTTAAATTGTTTGAGCACTAATTATAATTCTACCAATTTAAAAAAATTTTCAAACAATTAGACGGAACATCGATGGGAAATGCTTTAGTACCGTTTTTATCATCAGATATTTTCATGGGACATTTGGAAATGCAATGTAAAGAAGAGAATAATTGGTTCCCACGAGTGTGGAAAAGATATGTAGATGACATCTTCGCTATAATAAAGAAGTCAGAAATCTCTACTACTTTGGAAAAACTGAACGAGTTGTTTCCTACTATAAAATTTACAAGTGAGATTGAACACAATGGTACTTTGCCCTTTTTAGATGTGCTGATTAGGAGAGTAGATATCTAACTCATCTTCAGTGTATATAGGAAACCAACAAACACACAAAGATATATAACATCAGACTCTAATCATTGTCATCAACATAAAATGGCTGCTTTCTTTTCTATGGTCCACCGATTATTAAACATCCCCATGACAGAAACAGATTATGAATCAGTGCAAGAATCATTGGCTTCCATACTCGATTAATAGACGCACTAGTCCATAAACAAAAATATAAAAAATTGATTAAGGACATCACAGATATGACTCGGATATTAAACGGCTAGGAATAACTTATAACCCAAAATACACCGGTAAATTCAAAAACAACTTTAAGAAAATTAACAGAAAAGTTATCCCAGTGTCGTCTAACAAACTTAGAGGTATTTTGTGCAGAACCAAAGATCTGGATGATCCTCTTAGTAAGAGCGGCATTTACTCTTTAAAATGTTCTTCGTGGACAATCATCGAGAGCTGTGAAAGAAAGATGGAAGGAATACAATAGACACATAACAAAAAACGAATCCAATCGATCCAGCATAGCTCATCATATTTTAAATAACATCAACCATGAAATTCACATTAGAAATTTCAAACTAATAAAGGCAGTAAGAAATAACCAAAAATTAGATGCATGCGAATCGTTATTTATACAGTTAATGAACACTGGAGAACCTCCTATCGAAAGAAGACTATTTCATCTCTTGGACACAGATCATTAATATTGTTATCATTCTCCTATCACTTTTGTTAACGGATAGTTTAAAACATACATAAACGTAATGCGTTATTGAATTTGGGGCACTGTTTGCTTCCCATTTTATCATAGTCGAGTAGTTTAGCTATTCATATATTTTTAGTGTGAAAATAAAGATATCTGAAGATGGTAGCGTGGCTACCGAAAACGTTAAAAAAATAAATCAAAAATAGTGGAACAATAAGAAGACTTTTATTTACAAACTGATAGAATTATAATAGTTTTGTTCGATGAAAACACCATGTAAATTTTCCCATCCAATATTTACTCAGGGTTTTGGGCATTCATCGAACAAGTTATTTGAATTTAGGGTAAACCTTGAAATGACGTTTCTCTGACAGTTCTCTTGTGAAAAGTTATTTAAGTATAAAATGGGTGAAGACAAATAAAATGTGCTCTAACTATGTTTCTATTTATTTTCTTCTAATTTGTATTTATTTTTGTTTAAGAAGTAATTTATATGTCCTAATCAGCAACAAATTTCAACAGTTCTCAAGTGTCAATTGGCAACTTCTTACCCGAAGAAGTTTTTAGTATAAGTTTGGGCTTTTCAAAACATACATATAGTGTAGCCCTGAGGGTGCCATAGGTTTACATGGTGTTTTCATCGAACAGACCTATTAATAAAGGGTGGACACATGGTTTCTAGTTAGTTAGTTATGTTATTAATCCCTCGAATAGATTTATTAGTATCTACCACAGAATTCTACTACATAGTTTATTAAATTGTTTTTTTTTTTTCTATTTCCGCTGTATTATAAAATATTATTTATTGATAGATAAAAATCACTACCACTTCCTGTAGAATACCTGAAAATTCTATTTTATACATATTTTATTTTATTTTATTTTATTAAGAAGTTCATTCGATAGTAAACAGCTTACACCAATTACTTACTACCGACTTAAATTAAGAGAGAAAAAAAGGATCTATATCTAATTCCTAGAAAAAGCGACTATACTTAAATTAAAACAAAGAGTAAAACAGAAATACAAAACTACAACTAAAGCTAAGGCAATGTAACTAATAAAAAAAAAAAATTAGACAAAATTAGAAAAAATAAAAGATGTAAAAATAAGCGTTAGAAAATTCAATAATAAAAAATAGTAAAAAATAAAATATTATACTACAAGTAATGAAATAAATTCAAAATTCCAAAAAAAAAAAAAAAAAAATATGATCTGTATAATATGTATATAAAAAACTAACAAGGAAATAGAAAATTAAGAACAAAACAACAATAACTCCAATTCAAATTCAAAAAAGGAAAAAAAGTTTAAAGTAAAAAAAAATTTAAAACTATTACTTAATAATAAATATCAAGAGGAAAACCAAAAAATAAATAATGGAATGAAAGAAGGAGACATTGAGAACAGGAAAAAAATAATAGCAAGAGACAAAAATGAAAGTATACATATGAAAAGGAGAAACACCATCTAAAAAAGCATTTTATCCATGGCATTGCGTTTATAAGTTGCAGGACAAGAATTGAAAAGATCAAGATCATTGAAATAATCATTATGAGACCTTTGAATTCTAATGATAGGAGACTTCAATCTTATATTTGTGCGATGTGATTCAGGATGGACGAGATGGAATTATGCAAATTTTTGAGAGAATATCAGGAGCATTAATTTTATTATTAAGCAACTTAAATAGGAATAATTCGTCAAGATATGAACGCCGATTAAGTAAAGTTGTCATAGACAGTCTTGTTAATCTACCGTTATATTCATAATTGGACTGATCAAATTTGAATAGTACGAACCGAGTAAAGCGTCTTTGAACGCCCTCAATTTTTTGGGCATATGTAGCATAAAAAGGGTTCCATATAAGGGACGCATACTCTAAAATACTCCTTACGAGACTAACGTATAGCACTTTGAACGATTGAACTTATTTAAAGATTTCGTACATCGTAAAATAAAACCAAGGGATTTAAGAGCCTTATTAGTGATATTATTTATAAAAGATATTTGGTATCCCATCTGGACCAGCATTCTTATCGATATCCAACGACGAAATAATACGTTCTACATCCTCAGTTTCAACTTGAGGAAGGGTTATAGGTAAATGATTTACAGAAGAGCTACCAGAATAATAGTCAACATGACTTAAAGGACTATCATCGTAAGTCGATTTGAAGTATGTAGCAAAAATATTACTAATTTCCTTCGGGGATTTAGCAACATTCTCATCTAGGCTCATTTCAGTGGGATATATTAGAAAGCTTCATATTTTTGGTAAATGACCAAAAAATTCCAGAGTTGGATTTCAAACCTTCCTCAGTATTAGCAATGTATTTATTATGACATGTTTTGATCATTAACTTTACTTTATTGCGTAAGCATGAAAAGGTTTTATAATACTCAGGATGTCCCATTTGCTTAAACTTCCGCCTATATTTTTCCTTTAACTTAATAGCCTGTATTAACTCATACATACATATAATTTATTTCTGATATCAGTAGTACATGTTTACAGAGTAAATCTATGGTATATATTAAAGAGTTTAGAGTATCAGCATTTTCTCTTTACAACTTAAACATTCTGAGTTACATTAACTGTAGTCATAAACATACGTCTTTGGGGAAAATTTTTTGCAAAACCCCGTGATGGAGTTCACTAATTCTAACTTACTCTATCTTAAAACTATCTTATTATCTAACTAAGCATGAGTTGCCGAATTAAGGGATTTGGGGAGTAATAACATTGAGAGTAGAAACTTGACTCCAGTTTACAAGCCTTCACTTCGACTAATTCAGAGTCCGCCAGTTGGTGCAGTCGATTGGTGGAGAAAAACCTTGGTAAGTTAAGTATCATTTTTAGTAACCTGTTTTGGGTTTGGGTTACTTGTAACTTCTTTTTGTGAGTTGAAGCACAACTGTTCCATAGGGGGGCCCGTGCATTATAATGGCCTGGAAAATGAGTTTAAATATCAGGAGATTGTTGTCAACGCTTAATGATGAGCTTCTGTTTATAAGTGGATACTTAAAGGAATTCTTGTAAGGATTTTTCTTTTGTGGATCGTTTGAGAAAAATGAATATTAAATGTTAGGGTTTTGTCTAGTGTAATACCCAAGTACTTAACTGTATCGGACCAGGGGATGTCCTGTCCATGAAGAGTAAGATTTGCTGTAGGTAAATAGCATAGTTTCCTTCTACGACCGAAAAACATTGCGTTGGTTTTGCTGCAGTTTAGTTTAATTTTCCATTTGTGGAAATACTGAGATAGGATGTTTAGGCTAGATTGCAGCGTTGATATGATATTTGCAGAGTTTACAGACAAGGTGAAAATGGCTGTATCATCAGCAAAGATGGAAGCATTGCAATTGTCTAACGTAGGAAAGTCTGCTGTAAATATGCTATACAGGATGGGCCCCAGCACAGAGCCCTGCGGAACGCCTGCTGTGACCCTGCTTGCTTCCGTGCAGTCAGAGCCAATATACACTTTAAAGTATCTGTCTTTAAGGAAGTTGTGTATGAACGGGGGAAATTCATATGTTATCATTTTGTATATTAGGCCCTCATGCCAAACTGCGTCTTTTTAGATTCATTGAAGTACCTAGTTCTCATTTCATTTGTGTAGAGAAGCAAAATATGAATATGTAGGATTAAAGTAAGACAACACTTGTTTCTAATAAGATATCCAATGTTAGGAGCATCCAAAAGACATACAGCGAGTCATAAGGAGTCTGCATTCACTTTGAATTTTACATATAACAAGGGTAGATAAATTACCTGTCAAATTTAGTGTAATTTTACCATAATAGTTGTAGCAGACAAATGCCAATATGACAAGTTCTTCTAGTATAGTTGTATTTTCGAACGAATTAGTAATTTCGCATCTTCTGTGCAGATCTTGTGTCAATTAATCTCAATTATTCTATCTCAGAACCTATTTAGCGATGCATAGGTCAATTCCATAAATCTAGTAATGTTTGCTACATTTTATATGTACATATTTTTTATTTTTGGTGTAATATTTGCTTTTATTTTTTATGTTTTTTTACAGTCATTGTAGAGTTTATAGCACGAAAGCCAAAGCCATTAATTTTATTATTTTGCTCAATATTAAAGTTTTCCGGGTACATTTAGGGAAACTCATCTGATGAGGAATGGTTTTATCTTATTTGCAATTCAAAGGCGCCCACAGGTTAGTTCGTTGTAGGTACATGTTTTTACGTACATACATATATATGGCTTCTTGTTTACCATTCATTTTATATTGATTTTTGCTTTTCACGAATATATACTTCCTCTAGAATTTAATCATCACAATTTCATCATCAGCATCCTTTTGATATTTTCTCTCTTGTATAAAACTCCCATCATGAAATCCTTATGCTTTCCCTCTCATCATAATAGAACTAATCAATGACAATCAAATTTCAATTTACACCCCCCCCCCTCCATCTCCTTCCAATCCGGAAGTCTAACCTAAATAAGCCGAGTTCAGTTTTTGATGAAAGCACAGGGTGTTGGCGCCGGCACACTGCCTGCATCCATCCGGCAGTGAAAATAAATCCGGCAACAGTTCGGCCTATAATTAATGTTAATCGGAGTCCAGTATCGGACACCATCAACAAGAAGTCCAACACAGCATGATTCCTATGTTTTGGTCTACCATCAATTCTATAGTATATGTATATGGTTAGAGAAGTCGACGATGAAGGGAGCAAGACGAGTGCAAAATAGTAAGGGGCAGCAGTTGTCAGTGGGTGGCCATCAATAATAAAAGACTTCCATAGTGTGCCCCAAAGATGCTGTCGGCCTGGATATCTTTTGTTTTTGGTTTGTCTTCTGCAGGATAAAAATCTACCTTATCCTATATAAATTCATATATATATATGTATGTACATATATGTATATATAGGTATATTTACTATTAGATGGAGGATATAGCTGCAATTTACGTAAGACAAAATGAAAACCCCCAAGCCGTTAGACTTGTGGCCTTTAACTCGTCCTTTGTTGAGCTTTTCTTTTATTAAAAGTTCTCTAGAGGAAAAGCACATCGTCGGAGAAAGAAAAAATAAAAAAAAAAAAAAACGATAAGAGAAATGATGGAACCATGATGGAAAACCAACGTTGTGGATAATTTATTTGTCGTTTCTTTGTCGGTATATAAAAATAAATAATAAATGCCGGTCTGATCAGTTCTTGCTTGAGGCTAACAAATTACCGACATGTGTCTTCATTTTCCGTTCTATTCACCTCTGGATTGTGGGCGTAATATTATTGTTGACCGCTTCTATAATATTATATGAAGTGAGTACAAAAAAGCTTTTATAAATTTTATTGATCAAAGTCTGATGAATGATGGTAAATTGAATAAAACGAATACGATAGCGAAAGCAGAATTTCTGTGTGGAGCTTTTGCATATTGAGAGGGATTTATGTAGATAAAATCGCATCATTTCTTTGGAACACGCACACGTTCAAATTCTCGGAATAATATTTCTATAGTTTGCTTGAGTTTTTGGAAATTTAAAATCGCCAATCAATTTTATGTAGCTCATAAAGTATGGATTCAATAAAGTTTTAATAATTTTTAAATACAGGACTTTTTGGATACTAGGCCATAGATAATAGATTAAACGGACTACTAGCTCAGAAAAACAGTCAGGATCACAATAAGTTTTGTTGGTTTAATAGATATATGGGGTGTGGAATATTTATCTCTTTGAATAAAATTGAAATCCAAAGGATTACAAAATATACAAACTACCAAATGAGCAATGGCTTCATAGAGGAAAACATCATGAAAGAGGGAAAAAAATGATAATTTTAAACTGTGGGATATAAAAATAGCCCTAATTTTTTGGAAGGGTAGGAGGTGGTGGTTAATATTAAAATGACTTCAAAATTATTTATTCATCCATGGTATGGGTAGTTATATAATTCCTTTTGTTATCAAAATCTAGCCCCTCCCCAGTAAATAGATATTAAAAATAATAAACTTTTACCTTATCTTACTATCCCTACGCCACTGTGCTGTGAAAAATTAAATTTTCTTCTGATTTTGAAAGTCTATAACCAGCTTTAACTAGATTAGATTCATTTAATGTAGTACCGTACTGGAAAATTTAAGAAAATGTTTGTTATACGAAGGGCGGCTATATCTTTCTATATGTCTCTGGCAAAATTATTTGTCCTATTTTTATATTTTCTTTTTCTTGTACTAAACATACCTAGCAGACTAAGTAAATGATAAAAAATTAAAGAAAATAAAAAAATGATCTACCAAAAACCTAAGACAGTTGAAATTGCCATCTCAACTGCCCGCTGAACTCACTTCCTTAGGTGAATATTTATTGCAAACGACTTTGTTTTCTTTCACAAAATTATCGTGAAATTAGTGTGAACTGTTTGTGCGAGATGTAATTGTACTATGGCAAGCTTGAGAGTTTAGAATTAAGACATTCTATAATGTCTAATCAGAGATAGAGGGAGAGAGAGAGACACAAACAGAGACAAAGGAGAGCTTCACGATCTCTATTTAACCTCCAAATCCAAATACAATCCTTTATTTCACCAAAACAATAGTCCTAAATAAAACTAGCTAGCCATAAGCATCATATAATAATAGAGAAATGACTGTACTATAGTAGATTGTTGATATAATTAAAACAAAAAACAAAACTGAGCTCAGTATAGATCCCTGAGATACACCACAGGAAATGGTACGAAAATTAGAACGATCCTGTACTAAGGTAATCTCTTCTGATTTCAGTCCAATAAATATATAACTCAAACAATCATAGCAACCAATTGTTTTTCCTATATAAATTCGAAACCCATCAGTTAGAGTCATAGTCTGCCGAATAGTAACGAATTTTGGCTCGTAGAATGTTGTAGATTGACTGTGTTGTGTAAAACACGAATCTTTTCCTAGTTTGGAATATAGTAATAAAAAAAAACTCTTGATGCTCGTGCTCTCAATACTTTCGAATTTCGAAAAAAAAAATTCCATTTGAATTCAAACTTCAGCAAATTTTTCTAAATTTTGTATTTTATGATATTATTGAGTGAAATAATTTTTTGTTGTTAGAAAACTAGTTCGGCGTTTTGAAATTCAATAACTGGCAAGGGCGAGGCAGAGTGAAATGGATCTTACTTTTTTTCTTATTCTAATATCGAAAATTCGAAAATTCATAATTTAACCCGAGATGCATTAAGAGGGTTTCGTGAAGTTATATTTGAAAATATGTATCTCATGGAGAAGGGGGCGGGGAGATGAAATCTTTAAATGTGGAAGATTTTGAATACGATTTTCGAATTGTCCATGTTGCTAATTTTGTCGGGAGTGTGCAGATGCGATGTAATGAATTAAAACCGAAAATCTTATGCGAATCATCGTAGCTAGTGACATTGATGATAATTTTGTTAAAATGTATAGAATAGAAACAAAGAAAGTTGTCAATCATCTGATTTGACTTGAAGTTGGTATACTTTCAAGTACCTATACGTTCTAAAAGTTGTGATGTGATGGGATTTATCCTGTTCTTCTTAAGCGAACTCTCATGCTTGTAATAATGGTTTTCTGTCAAAGTTTGTATTCCCTTAACAGTAGCTTCTTAGCAAACTTATGATTGCTACTTCTATCTACTCTAACATGATGTAGACCTCATATTAAAATTTGACCCGAATATGTCAGTAAGCTCCAATATGATAGCTCCCTTTAGGTTAACATAAATACTAGCGAACTTTGCTTGCCTTCGGGCTTAGTTAAAACTTGGTGAAAGTCAATGATTTTCAAAATTTAATTGAATGGACATCTCATGTAAATGTCAGGCTCATATTTTCAGAGCACGTTACACTAAGACATCACAGATTCGTCTTAATTTCGAAAGTTAATTAAGATATTAAGGAAAAACTTCAATTTGTAGTATAACATATACACACACACCATCGTAAAATTGTGTGAATTCTTCTGACTTGTTTTCCCTCAAACTTAATACCGGAATCATTTAGCACCTAGAAGTTTTGGTTTGTCTTTAGCAAACCAGAACTTTAAAGGAAATCTACCACGTGTTAGAATTCATTACCGACAATAAATTTTGTCTTCCTGCAAATTAGACTAAACAAGCGCGAACCTAAACATAATACATCGTGGGTCATGGGAATGGGAGGTTTCCATTAAATCCTTCATTCACTTTGAATAAGCTCTACATAGTTAGATACCACCGACCATATTTGATAGACTGACACAGAACAACCTGTAGGTACAAGAGATGCCAAAGGATGAAATTTAATCTACCAGCAAAAGTAAGTTTTCAGATTTGGAATTAATTTCTCTAGTAGGGGACGGTGATCCTTTTAAGGCATCAAATACGCTACTACTTCACGAGCAAAAGCAAGAGGATTTTGTAGAATGTTTTCTTAGGTCTCATAGATCCGATTTTAAGGATGCTCGCATATCTCCCTAAATTGTAGTGTCTTGGAATTTACTGCTTCTCTTCTCTTTGCATAATCTCAACGTGAATTAGATAAGAACAAAAAAAAAAGATGTTTTTTTTTTTTTTTTTTTTTTTTTGTTTAGACGCTATTTATCCTGGGAGCCACAAACTGAACAGCTTTCATTCATTTTCTTGAATATATTTTCCAAGAAATATTTACTACACGGCTGGCGGCTGTAGGAAGAATGTAGAGTAACGGGTTATATACAGGATTGTTGGAGTAGGTATATAGGTAGATGGATAGGTATATTCCCAAGGAATTGAGATAATAAGAGATCCTTAATTAAAGCCAACGTAATTCTAATTTGAAAGAAATTAAATAATGTTGTCGGAAGCTGGAAATCAGTCCTTTTCCCCTTCCTACGCTATTGCTGGATGTACAGATTCTGCTGTACAGAAATTTTAATTATTTCATAAGCTCATTTATTTGAAGGAGTAATCCAATGAAGAGGACTTCAAATCTGTTGGCTACTCTCCTGACTGACGGGCTTTGGTTAATTAAAATCCCTAAGGCGTACGAGTTTTCTATGAGTTTCTTTGTGAAGTTTTGTAGAATTTCTGTTGTTTTATGATGATAAAATTTCCTGAATTCCGTTCACTTTATGACTGGATGACTTTTCAATATGTAGAGTTGTGTGATTTTACGTAGTTTAATATTTTTTAAGAGTTCCCCTAGTTAAGTACATATTGTATGGCATGTGAAGGTATATATGTAGGTATAGTATAGAAACTTTATAAAAGGAACTTACTCAAGAAAGGCTATACTACTTTGTCAGTTCTGGGGACTAAGAAGGAATCGTCGTGGTGGCCAAAATGGAGTATTTTTGGTTACTTATACGAAAATTTTCTAAATGGTGCTGAGTTTTTAGTTATGTTGGCGTTATCTAATACTATAGGAAAAATAAATCGAGGATAAAACAGGTATCATTAACATAGGACCTGTTAGGTTTTCTAGTTATACGTATTCGATTTTAGAGTCCAGTTTAAGATTATTAGTTATATTTCTTCGAGACACAATCGAGGTGGATGCATTACCTTCGTACCTTAGATTTCTTGTTTCTGGAGATCTATTTTAGGTATTGTACCCTTTTCTAAAATCTGACCCCGCAATTCTATTTTACGAAAGTTCATTCCCAAAACAGATTACTGGAATTTTTTATAAAAAGAAAAGTATTCAGTGAGATCTGAACAGATTCGCCCGCTTTACAATCTCGTCGATTTTTTTGCTGTGACGTGATCTATTTGTGCGAAACTTTTCTATATGAAAGGATCACTGATGAGGTTTTGGTATGAAGTTCATGATTTTCTGCTGCCGTGATCAGCATATACTAGTTGCCGTTATTTTAAATTCCACGAATTTTATAAAAAAAAAACCGGATTTATAATGTAGGGCACACAAAAACCATCTTTAAAAAAAAAAAATTGGATTTAATAAAACAAGTTTTAAAAATAACGGGACTCTTAAAACGATATATTAAAAAATCGGATATAATACTCAACCCTGAAAGTTTTGCGATAGGTAATCACGATATCTAATTTTATAAGATCCATTTTAATTTGAAAATGTCATTTTTAAATCCCGTCTTTTTATTAAAATCGTATCTTTCAAAATCTCGTAAAAAATGCATGTACTAAATGGAAACAATTCAGGCTACGGTATCGACTTAAAACTGGATTTCATAAAGCGGAATTTTGAAGAATGGAGTTTTTTTAGAAAAGCCAGGTTTTGTAGAGTGGTTTTTTTTAAAACTAGGTAGGTATATATCGTAGCGCGGAAAATCTATGTAGTTACTATAGACTGGGTAAATTTTTAAAAATTCCGTTTCTTATAATCGCGTCGGATCAAAATACAGTCACTGAAAAATTACCACCGTCACCACTGTCGCCATCATCACTGCGTCGGTGTATACTTGCCTCTATTGTTTTAAAGGAGAAATCGAGTGTTTTTTTTTCATAAGACCACTCATCCCAAATTACCGAAATTGTTTGCTGAAGTAAAGACCTTGCAATTACCAGTATTAGGATACGTGTGCATAGCAAGGCGAGGCGAGACTATATAAGAATTACTACTATAAGAATTACTACTATGAGAGTGGTCATAACAGGGCTGTGGCAGCACGCAATGTACCTCGCCTTACCTCGCCTTGCCTCGCATTGCTTCGTCTCTTTGTGCACGCACCCTTAGGGCATGGCCACAACAGCGCATCGCACCAAGCACCGCACATCGCATCGCTCTGAGCTTAGTGTGCGATGATAAAATTTATCCCTTATCTCAAATAGAAATGGCCACAGTGGCGCACCGCACCTGGCATCGCCCCCCGCCCCTCGCACCAACCATTACACTGAGCCTAGCCTTGCACACAGGAAATGAGTTGTTATTTCTTTTGTGCGGTGCGTTGGTAACATTTATCCCGACTGGGGTGAATTTAATAGATTTAACGATATTTTAGTAAATTTTCTTCTGCGGAGTACCTTGGTAAGATTTATATCGAGTAAATTCAGTAGATTCATATATGACAGTACTTGGATGAGGAAAGAGAAAAACTGCAACACCTTACGTGAAAGGAAAATACTCTCAAGATGCGGATGAAGAAAGATATAGATGACAACAACACATTTTTTAATAGTCTGCTAACATGTTAGATCATTAGCTCCTTGGCAAAAGATAAGACTTCGAAATAAGATTATGCAAGTTCTCGTGGAAGAATTTCATGATCACGATATGGAGCCTAGTAAGTGTAACCACCCCTGGATCTTGTCTTTCAGCCAAATGCCAAAAGGGCCGTGTGCATATTGCGCTTATGGGGATGATGGGAGGACTGCTGGACTGGCTCTTCTCATTACTCTCTGACGTATGGGCTAGACTTGAAAACCCTCTGGCCAGTGTGCCACTTGATGCGATGGTACCTGAGCTTCGTTTTGGGCGTCGCTTATCTGTGAACTTTCCTGTAAGGGAATCGTGGACTAAAGGAAGTGTCTTAATCGAGCCTTCCCAGATCCGTCCTAAACATTTTCACTGACGACTCTTTTACTAATGAGGGGGCTGGGGCAGGTGTCTACTTTCCTGAACCTGACATTGGAATGGAGTGCTCACTTGGTAGACTTACTTCTCTTACAGTTACTTTAAAGAATTTCACTTCTAGCTTCACACAAAATGTCGTCCTCTTCAGAGGAACTGCGACTAGAGTATTGAATTCTGTCTATACTCGTTAACGAAAACTGAGCTCTCGCAATATCTTAACTTACTTCAGAACTCAAATATTTGAGGTTGCTTTAGGCAATGTGCAGTGCTTCACTGTGGCCATTAATTCCGCGATGTGCATGGAGCGATGTGCTAGGGAGTGATAGGTTTAGTGATGTGCTATGTGCGGTGCTAGGTGCGGTGCGGCGTTGTGGCCAAGCACTTAGGCGTCGAAATCATACTGCCCGTTGAAATTTGATTTTTAGACTGAGCTGTATTAGGATATGTGCACAACGAGGAGAGGCTAGGCGTGGCGAGGTTTGGCAGTTGCGCGCGGCGACATGAAGGTACATCTCGAGGTATAGTGTTCACAACAAGAAGTTCAGTTTTTTGATAAATCGCGAAGTGAGAGCATAAATTATGTCATCAAATTGTGAAGAAGAAATTTTGTGTTTGTCAAGTAGGGTGCAACTATATGGCGTTTTTCACATAAGTGTACTTTCCGTAGTTTTGCTTGCGACCCCATAAATAACAAGCGATTAGAATTTGAGGAATTCCATCTCCTACATATATGAAGACTAACATAGAAATTTTCGTAGATTCTTTCAGTATATAAGAATGAGTGAAAAAACCTTAGATTATACCAAATAACGCTGCAACAGCGTTGTTAGGAATACTCTCATAGTACAGCGTGCAATCATTTTATTTCTTGATATAACCTCGCCACACCTCGTTGTGCACGTACCCATACGTTTATGTTTAAAAGTCTTTGATGGATAATATTTATACTTAAGATACATTCACCGATATCGTGCCTAAAGTCTATCACGGTTTTTAACTGCTGGAATAAATGACATTAGTTTCTTATACAGTGTATGTGTCTCCAAATTTGCTTTTTTTTTATACATTTTAAACTTTCTCTCTTACTGTCTTATGTATGTCACCACAACAGTCATTACTGCGACATTGGTCTATTAATAATAATTCGGCAGCTTTACGTGGACTGACGTATTTTTTTGTCTCCTATCGTTCCAAATTAGAGCTAAATAACAATTAAATTCCCTTTATAAGATATATGGTAGCTTCTGAAATTCATCGGTTTTTTGATAAATCCTATAATTGGTCGTATCCCAATTAAAATTTTTTCGCATCCTGAATCTCATAGAATTGGTGAAATTTTGAAACCAGTAAAAACTTCAGCCTGCAAACGTGTTCTATTTTTCTCATTATTTAGATACTACAATAATAAAACAGGTTCCACCGATAGGAGACTTAGAGTTTACTGCATCTTATCTGACCCAATTAACGTTCATACCAAGGTTGTTCCCGAATAAACAATCCAAAAAAAAATTCGTCTGCCAATTTTTGCATGCATTCGACTTGCATGGGATTTTTTTTCGTACGTTTGTTTGTTTGTTTGTTTGTTTTTTTCCTCCATTCGTTCAGAAATTCTCTCTCTCACCCTTGGATAGCTAGCCAGTCATAAGCATTAGGAATCGTTACGCTATAGAGCTCAGCCCCATTTCTAAGCAGGGAGCATAACATCCTTTAACTTCATCCTATTGGAACGAAGTACTTTGCAGTTTCACAGATTGAAAACGAGGTGCTGCTGCTTCTGCTGGTGGCCATGCTAGTGATGTTAGTCATGGTGTTGTTGCCCTACTGCATTCCAAGTAACATTGGTATTAATGCAACTATGCTGCTGGGATATATGTATGTATGTATGTATGTATAATAAAAGTCCATAGAAAATCGTAGAGCTGTTATAAATGCATAGACACACGTGACCATTGTGACCAAAGCCATTTGCATATTATCATAAATTTTTTTATTTTTTTTTTATATAAAAACTAGGTACCTAGGTACCTTTACGATCTAAAAATCCTCGAGCATTTTGGCTATTCCACTACAATCCTCGGTTACTGTAGGTAATGCATTTTTGTGTGGATTTCATATGAGCAGCGCTACGTTGGGGACCATTTCATTTCGACGTTCATTTCTTTACACATAAATTGAACATGCGGTAGGCAAATATACAGACACACACATTCATATATATGCAACACGATACATGTAAATACACAAAAATCTCAATCGAAAGGTAACAGAACGAAAGGGACTTTATATATAAAACTTACTGCTCCTATCTAACTCGATCCTGAAGTGGTAAGTACTTAGGACAAAAAAATGTTGAAACAAGCCAGACGAGTGTTTGTATCAATTTACATTAAGTGGAATTTCCTGTCCTATCATACGTAGTTAGTCCTTGTGGGTAACCTGGAATTGACCCACCACCTATCCACCACAGTAGAGCAGACCTCTTTCGCAGCATAATGACTTTCTGCCATGATTTAAGGAGGTCCGGTCAGTCTGTATATATGATTTGTTTGTGAAACTTTTAAGCTATGAAGATCTCTGGGTTTTTTTTTTTTCTTTTTTTATAGTCAGTCTTGCTTACCTCATTAGAAATCGATCCAAGAGTTTTACGACTTCTTAACTTTAAGCCATCATAAAATCGTAATAGAAGTCTACAGTTATTTCGGATTTTATTGCCTTTTCTTGCAATTTTCAGGAAGTTAATTAAAAGTTGCTATAAAACAAGTAAACACCAGGCATCAGGGATAAACTTTGTGGAGAGAAAGTAAATTCTTGAGCTATTTTGATAATTTTACGACCAGTAGCTTAATTGAATTTGGGGTTACTGTTTAAATTGCTTGAATACACGAACAAAATAAATAAATAGCGTTGACCGCTAATAGATTATAGCAAGAGATACATTATTATAAATTAAGGAATTTATATATTTGTTAAAATTCTGGTAAACTTATATGTATCTCTGAGGATCTCAATAGTACGTTTGATTCCTTGTAAGTGAATGAGTGCATTAAAATATTGATTATAAGGTATGTATGTCTCCATATACACAGTCAAAAGGCAGTTCACAATTGTCATCATTATCCTCATCATCATCATCATCAGAACCTCTTCAATCAACTCCATGTAGGAACTATAGGATTTTGTTAGCGCCATGGTAAAATGTTTGTGAATATCCTCACTGGTTTAAGATACCTATTAAGTTCGTTGCAAACCTTCAGGCTTTTAAGATGCATGATAATTTTTCTACAGTTCCTGTTCGGCTAATTGCACATACCTTACGCCCGTCATAGTTATTTCGGACCATATTAAAATTCCGTCTAGATTAATTTCAAATTTAGACTTTCCATTTAAATTAAGGCATTCTGAAAACATCACAGGCATTCTTTAGTCATCCATTTTGGATCAATCAACACAACTCAGCCATCCGATGCTCGTCTTTCACATATTTTTAATGTTTTTATACCCTTAGATGATATCATAGGGTATACTAAGTTTATCATTCCGTTTGTAATGCACAGAAATAATGCTGGTAGAGCAAAATTCGTTCGACATCCACGTCTGTCTGTCCGTCCGTTTGCCTGTCCGTCTGCCCGTCTGTCCGTCCGTCCATCTGCCCGTCTATCCGTCCGTCCTTCCGGCAGTCTCCTCACGATAACTCGAGAATGCGTGTTCTTAAAGAGCTTAAACTTTGCACAAATTTAAGTACGAAAATGGGACGAATCGGGTAACTCCTCGTAGGGTAGCCATACAAAAATTCATGTTTCCCTATATTTTTGGACACTGCCTGAGAACGCGTCAACGTAGAGAACTGAAATTTCGTACTCGGCGTTTCCATAGAAATAGTTAATATAATTCCAACAAGACCAATTCTTATGATAGCCTTGATGAATGCCCGTATAAAATTTCGTATGGTCACCGACCTATGCAAGTTAAATTTTTGAAGTTGTTTTTCGCATATATTTCTATGTAGAACGGTTCGTCGGACTGAAAGAAATTATTATAACCAATTTTATAGGATTTCATATTCTGAAGAAGTTTTTAGTAAACAGTAAAAATGTCTAGGACTGATCGTTTACACAGTATATGTAAAAAACCTAAATTTATGGCAACACCAAGAAGGGGTTACCCGATTTAGTTCATTTTTGAAATTTTATTTGTTATAGTAATACCATGTATCAAATTTCAGCTCTCTATGTCGACGCGTTCTCAGACAGTGTCTCATTTTCGAACTTAATTTTATTGTTTTTTTTAAGTCCGTATACAAAATTTCAGCTTTCTAAGTGTACGCGTTCTCGAGTTATCGTGCGCACAGACAGACAAACTGATATGAAAAAATCAAAATAACTTTTAATATTATGCGTGGGTGTCGAATTCATTTTGCTCTACCATCATTATTTCGAGGTGCAACGAACGAAATGACAAACTTAGTATACCTTCCCTTTAGATTTCATCTAGGGTATGAAAATTGGCTATATCGGGCAACCCCTTCTTTCTGTTGTCATACAAAAATTTTGTTTTTCACTATATTTGGAAACTGCCTGAGAGCACGTGGACGTGGAGGACTAACATTTTTTACACCGCATTTTCATAAAAATTGGAAAATACAAGTTCAAAAATGTACCAAATCGAGCAACCCTTTCTTGGTGTTCCCATACAAAATTTTGAGTTTTCACTATATATTTGGTCACTGCCTGAGAACGTGTCAACGTAGAGAGCTGAAATTTTCCACACCCCGTTTTCATGAAAACAGTAAATAAAATTTCAAAAACCAACTATATTGGGCAACCCCTTTTTGGTGTTGGCATACAAAAAATTTTGGTTTTCATTTTATTAAATATTTTTCATCAAGGTTATAATATTATTGGTAATTATTTCTCTTGTTTTATTGTTATAATGTGAAATTATCTAATCATCATGTGGGTGGGGTCTTTATCCCAATTGAATCCCCAGATTTTGGGAATCAAAAAAAAATATTTAATCGCCGGCACTATTTCTTTAGTATAAGCATCTTGGAATCAGTTTAACTGTTCTCTTGTGAGCCCTCCTGAGTAAAAAGCTGCGACTTATGAGCCCAAATTGGGGCAAGCATATGAGATCTTCGTAAATATATTTTTCGCATTTATTTTTAGCAATTCTACTGAACTGTGTAAAATTGTTTTTATTTTTGTTTTTTTTTATTGGTCCAATGCTGTCTACATGTCAAACTTTCAAACAAATCATTGATTCCCTTTTTAAAGCTGAATGGGTAATAAGATCTCTTTCTCCCCTCTGATGTTTCTCTACATGGAAAAAGTTTGATTCGATGTCAAGTAAGAGTAAGCAATTTTGTATCTTCTACTTTTATAGATTTCTGCAATTCAAAATTGCTTCATCACCTACATTTCTCATATTAAACGAAGGCCGTCGATTTAAAAAAAAAAAAAATGTAATGACGCAACCATACGGGAAAATTAGCTTTTATAGATGGAAATGACCAGAAAGGAAATTGCCCACAAAACCTTTTTTTTTTTGCACATTTTTGCCCCTTTGAGCGAATCAAGGACGTATCCACAGTGAGTGTACATATACGCAAGGATATCTGGTGGAATTTTTCACCAAAGTTTTTCTCTCCATACAATTCTGCTACAGTCGAAGAACTTCTCTATGAGGATTGCATTCGCAGTACGCAGGCAATATCCATCGCGGGTATAGTAGCGGGTGGTTCTATGTGCATGTGTGTGTGAAAATAAAAGCGTTGGAAAATTTGTAGTCATGCTACAAAGCTGCCATCATATGAACGGAAATATGTAGTCAAGCAAAAGGCAGCATAGCATTCAGCTTACTAACAAACACACACACATACACACACACACAAGTCTATACCAGCAGTCAAACATTCGTCTGTTCTATAGTATAAAGCAAAAAGGAAATTTCTCTAACTTTCCTCATATCCACCCACCCTCAACCATTCTAGTAATTGTGAGTTTGTGCGATTTATTCAACAAAGGCCTTTCGAGATGGTGATCTCAGGATGATGATGATGATGATGATGGTATTTGCGGTGGGCAATGTTGATGGAGGCGGATTCCAAATCCCTATATGGATGGAGCAATGGTGGCGAACTATTAACGCTTTTTGGTTCGACTGAAAACCCAAGGGCTTTACTCTGACTGCATACCAAAGAATTTTCCAACGTCCGATTGCAATCGGACAAAAACGTGTTGAGTGCGGTGTTACAAAGCGAATAGACGAGCTGAGCGGACTGATAAAATGTTCGCAATTGGTTCGGATCGGAGGTCGAACAATGTATGTAACAACATCCTCCACTTTTCCAAGAGCGTTTTGTTATCGATGCACTTTTGAGTGGTAATTTTATGTCTAGTGTATAGAGGAGAGACTACATATGTATGTAGTATGGGCTAGTTTTGTCTGCTACAGAGACCAAACAAGAACGTAGGTTGCTTGAAAAGACAGCTGTTTTTTTACTAGTTTTATACCGATAAGCGATGGTGTATTCATAAAGAATGGAGCGGTAGGTGGATGGGGGAATGATTGAAAATAATTTTATATTTTCGATATTTCTTCAGACAAAAACTATTTTACAAAAGCTGTCTATATTACACCGTAAAGAGAATTAGAATATGACTGAATGGAAAGAAGATTTTTGTTTTTTATCTTTCCAAGCATTAGGTAGGTACTCGCTATGATAAAAGTGCATTGAAATTATTTTCATAAAAGAAAAAAAAACCAGTTAAAAGTGAAACTATAAATCTCCCAGAAGTCGTCTGATACTTTCTATCATCTTCTCTCTCTCAGAGAATTGGTTCGGTATACCTACTTACTACATAAGTATATACCTGGTCGAAAAAAAAGTTGAGAAACTAACTCTCTAGTTCTGTCGCCAGATGAAAACTTTCATTTAAGATAGTGCGGGCTGGTTACGTTGATATAGTTAGATCTATTTTTTTTTTATTCCATTTGGGGTTTAATCGCCCTACTGAGATTGAACAGGATTGTATAATAAGGAGCTACTTATGTGTGTTGTTTTCTTTGTGGAAATTAGACAGCCATTTATTTGAATTCAATGTGAATAAACTTTTTAGTTTTTAAAAGGAAAATTTTTTAGGTATTTATAAACTAAAGTAAAACTGATTAATAAAAAATAAAGCTAATTAAAAGCGGCCCAAATAGAGAACCCTGTGGAACTCTTCAGACGAAAAGTAGTATGGTGAAGATAATGCCATTATTACTTGCCCAGTTTAAAGCACTGTTTCTAAGAAAGCTACGCAGAAAACTAACAGCAAAGGATAAGATATTTAATTTTTCTTCAAGACTTAAATAACACAGTTAAATTAGATTATATATGTATTTACATCCAAGTACAAAGCATTCGCTAATTAAAAATTTTGGAATTTCACAATATTAGTTTTTCTTATGTGCGAGTTGCTAACCTTTAGTCTGATTCTAGTTCGGCTACGGTAACTCTTCTAAGATGATTACAGAGATCTTTTTTTTAGCCATATGGTTATAATCAATGCGTCTTCTAAATTTAAGTAAGTAAGTTAAGCATTTTTTTCGAATTTAGTGACAATATAATTTAATTCCATTTGTATTAATGGTATTATACAGGGTTTTCCAATAAGAGGTGGTATTTTGATATTCAAAGAAAAATGCCATTTTTTGAGATAAATGATCGGATCTTTATTTCATTATAAAGAGGAAGGTATGCCGTTAATAATGGAAAATAACGTCAGCCAAATGACCACCACTACCACGCCTTCAGGACCATATCTTTTTCATGAAATTTTCCATAACCAAATCGCAAAGTGGCTGCCCTATGTCCTCGATAGCCTCACGAATTCCATCTTTGAGGTCTTGAATCGACGCTGGGCTGTTGACGGAGACCTTCTCTTTCACGTGGCCCCAAAGGAAGAAGTCGCAAGGTGTTAAGTCACAAGATTTCGGTGGCCAATTGTGATCACCTCTTCGAGAGATAACACGGTCCGGAAACTTTTCCCGTAAAAGATCACTGGTTTCGTTGCTTGTATGGCACGTAGCGCCGTCTTGTTGAAAGTAAACGTTGTCCAGATCAATACCATCCAATTCCGGCCATAAAAAATCATTAATCATCTGTCGATAGCGCAATCCATTCACCGTAACTGTTGCTCCAGCCTCATTTTCGAAAAATTAAGGTCCAATGATCCCGCGGGACCATAAACCGCACCAAACAGTCACACGTTGAGGATAGAGAGGCTTTTCAACAATAACTCTTGGGTTTTCCGAACCAAAGATGTGACAATTTTGCTTGTTGACGAAGCCATCGAGGTGGAAATGGGCCTCATCACTCAAGATGAGTTTTCGATGGAATTCCGGATCATTTTCATGCATTTCAAGGACCCAATCAGGAAAGACTCGACGTTGTTGATGATCGGCCGGCTTGAGTTCTTGTGTTAACTGAACTTTATAAGCCTTAAGACCCAAATCTTTATGCAAAATACGGTGTAATGACGTTTGTGGAATGCCTAATTCCAAAGAACGACGAGGAATGGACAAACAAGCAATATTCTCGGCTGTTCTTGAGCGACGTGCACGGGTTTTATTCTTCACATCACTAACTTGTCCCAACAGCTCGAATTTTTCTACAATTTCTGTATTGCGGTCCGACAAGGTGCTTCACGACGACCCAAAAATGTTCGAGTTTTACGAACCGTCTCTGCCACATTTTCACCATTTTTATAGTGAATTTTAGTAAATTAAATGCGTTGTTGAATCGTGTATCGTTCCATTTTTATTAATGGCGTAGTTTCTACTTGTCAAATGTCAAAAAATGACAGCTCCAAAAGTGACATCTACCGAAATAGCGGGCTAATTAAAATAACACCTCTTATTGGAAAACCCTTTATAAATTGATAGTTTTAGGGGATGCTCTTAGGTTGTTAGCATCTCATGAGACTGTTCATCCATCGGTTCTGGATTCAGTAGTTTAGATTCATATTAAAAATATTTTTCTTGTCCAACATTGCTGACTGATTATAATTACATTCCAAAAATCAATAATATGACATTTCAATGCCACACAAATTACCCTCGTCTCTCTACCCCCGACTCATTCCGAAGCAAACCCTTACACTCCTGTTCACTATACTTTGAACTATGAATAAATCACACTACTTTATGTCTTGTCAATATAGTAAATAGCTACCACACCAGGTTTTTATCCCATACACACTATTCCAAAGTAGCAAATAGTCAATATATGAGAAAGGCGATAGGTGAACACGTTAGAAAGCGCCTTGAAATAGGACAGATGGTATAAGAAGAACAGAGAAATGAACAAGCAAAAGCTCATCCTCCTGACAGATTCAAATTAATCACAAATTGATGAGACCACCACCCCCGAATAGTAAGCAGGGAAACATGAGAATTATTTCATACGACAACTGCACAGACTAGAAGGCCAATCAATTGGCGGCAAACGAATTGACAGACAGACAGACATAGAGTATATAAAGTAAGACAAATCGAAAGATGTTGGAGGGAGCGACAAGTGGAATGAAAAAAAAAAAATGTGTCGACACAGAACAGTAATTTCAGTGTAAAAAAAAATATCACACTGTAGCTACACAACTCATTGTGTCCTTTTTGTAATACGTAAAATTGTTCAAGGGCGGAGAGGATTGGTTTTCATATCTCGTCGAACTATCAAATTATTGTTCATTCCACACAATTTATCGAGATGATTTATTTGAAATTGCTCTCATGTATTATAGATAAAAGAAGTACCTACCTACCTACCTACCTAATCTCTCGTTTACTGTTGAAACAAGTGTCAAAGGTTGATTTGTAGTAGAAGTTCGACAAAGCTATTTTATACACCACAAGTGTTCTTATATATACATATGTATCATATATTTTTAGCGTTTTAACGAAATTTATTCCAATTAATTCTCATGAAGCCATTTAACTTCACTTAATCAACGAACTATATATAGACATTGTTACAAACATAAAAAAATAATCGAAGAGCCGAGAGGAAATGGAGATGAAAACATATTGCAAATGGAATGACAACACAAGTTCACAGCATAGGGAATGATGCCAAAAATTTCCTCTGGGACGACTGTTTTAAGCCTGTAAAAGCTACATAGAACCAGATAGATATACCACAACGTCACGACACTAATTGCTGCTGACCATTCCGCATCCGGTGTAAGAGGGAATTTCTCATGCAGATGGCGCTTTTCCGAGGGAAAATGATGAGTTCGACTGCTTCAAAACCACTACTACAGTTACTATCTTTTTTTTTTTATTTCTGTTTTTCTCTCCTATCCCGCTTAAGAGATAACAAGAGCGAGCCTTGTTGCCCTATATACGTACGAACATACATAGTAGTAGTACATGAACAAACTTGATAGTAGTATATATACTATGTACATATAACCGGGCATAGGGCATGATGGGGACTTCTGAAAACAGTCAAATCGTTTGAAAAGAATTGAATCAATCGAGGGTAACGAAATCACTGTCAGGGATGAATGTCGTCAGCATCAAACAATGGCATCACTGTGAAGGTATCCCCATTTATTCAAATTCTGGAATTGCCGGTTTACAGTTGATGTTGAGACGACGAAATCAATTCCTCGCCATTTAGCAAGGTAAACACCAGAAATTTATACGGATGCCTGCTGAGGCTATTGAATGCAATGACATTGCCAAGGAGGTTCTTTGGACGACGAAGTTTCGATTCTTGCTTGCTTGGGTATACTTTAACTAGAGAATAAAATGGCTTAGAACTTTCCATTTCAGTGGACTAATGACAAAGTCTCGATTTAAGGATTAGAAATTTGAGTAGAAGATTCGCCCATGAATCAGGTGTTCAATTTAAGCAGACTTTTAGGTATATAGGTACTTGAGGAGAGGATTTTAGAAAGTTTTTAGTGAAATTAAATTTGTTTTTTGTTCTCTAAAGGGGGGGGGCATGCTGCTACAAAGCATTGCAATACGCCCCAGATTTATATCCGCATTACAGGGTGTTTGAAAAGTTTCTTAATAAAATAAAATAATAATAATCCCGCCGCCAAGTATATTCAATGGATCAATGTAAATTTTGATAGAAAAGCACTTCAGCTAGATATGGTCCTGGAGATTTTGGTAAGTTGTAAATAAAGCTTAAACTAGTTAGGTCGAAGGTCAATCTTAAGAAAGGCAAATATTTTTGTTTGTTTTATTGTGAAACTACTTAAGAACGTGGTTGTCAGCTTTAAAATTTATTAAGTTTATTAGAGCTCCTAGTGAAACTTCGACAAACTAATCAATATCCGCCAATCGACTTGCAGTCAGTAATTACTTATAGCCCACATAAATAACATCCTCCAAATTAAGTAAATAATGGCGCTATACTGTATTTAAGTGTTAATAGTTCTCGAATTGTAGATTGTTGGCTACATATTTAGATCGTAAGGTGAGAGGTTTCTGCGAGGGTCCATCGATTTTTCGATCTTCTTAAAATAAATTGAAGAAGTTTCAACAGTTCTTGAACTGATTTACCGTCTGTTCATCGGTGTATAGTTACATATTATCTAACTAATTTTTTGTTTGTGGCATTAATAATTATCGAGAATAGTCCAAGGTTCAACTTGTTAGAGAAAAAATATAGTTACAAAATAAAATTGCTTTAAGTGTATAAGTATAGGCAAAGATTTTGGTTTTCTAAGTCCTACCTACCGCAGTTACAAAACTGCTATTGCCTAAACTGTCTAAACTCACCGATCGTTATGGAACATCTGGCTGTTTTATTAGTGTATTGTAGGGTGTTGGCGATTGTCTATTCCACACGAAATCACTAAATTCTAGATTGACGAAATTTTTCCTAACTGGCTGAATTTTGTATCACGGAGAGAGTCGAAGAATTTCAGAGATGAGTAAAATTTTTACTTTCAATTCTCCAATATTTTGTAATACGGGAACTTAGTCCCCATACATTGTACTCCATTTCGAAAACTATTATATATTAGAAAAAATGTTCAAATGTTCTCCTATGTTTTTGAAAAAAAGTTATTAAATAGAAATAAGAGAGTCAAGAATTTAGTTCAAGATAAATAAAATTGCTCATCTTCGAAACTATCTAGTCTGCATATTACTATAGAATCCGCCCATGTAGTTTGAATCGAACTCTGTATCATAGACATTTCATGAAATATGAGATACTTCGGTTTTATTCTCCAATTGGGAGAGTTGGTCACTACACTATTAATTTCACTCTAAAACTTTTAGATATTTTCTCATAAAAAAGTTAGATGGTCTCCTTATAGTTTCCCCGATCCCTATCGAAATTTGTACTGATCTACGATTGTCAAGTTTATTCCTTATAGAGGATTGGCCTTATTATATATTGTGATCTTACATAGGTTTTAGTTAGTTAGTTAAAAGCAGATTGTCACAACATCAGCACGTACATTTAAAGGGAAGATCAGTTCAGATGGCTCTCCACGGGGTGATTCACTCAATATAAAAGGGCTTTCTCTTTAAACAATGTACGCTGACTGTTCTCATTGATGTAGAAGGCGCCTTTAATAATGTGCTTCTACATAACTTTACTGAAATGCTAACAAAACTTGGAGTGAACTGATCTTTAAAACATTGGATTGCACACATGTTCAATAAAAGAACTGCCTTTGCTGATCTGGGCGGGGTAAGCAGAGCTAAAAGAGTTCACAGGGGCACCCCGCAAGTTGATATCCTATCATTTCTTTGATGCGTGTTCATCATGGACGATCTCTTGCTAACACTTACCCGGATGAGGTACGCAGATGACTTGACGATCTTAGTCACCGGGAGTTATGAGTCCGAACTCTGTGGACTGATGCAAAACGCGATCCGACTAGTCATGCACTGGGTTACGTATTCCGGACTGAGCATCAATTCACGGAAAACTGACTTACGCCTCTTACATCGTAAGATATTGGAGAAGCTTCAAAAGATTGTCCCTTTTGAGTGCAAGGGGCGCTCTTAAGTCAACTAGCACTTGGGCTCTTGAGGTTATCCTCAACACACAACTTGTGCAGATACATATCACGAAGGGGGCGTCCGTTGCAGCGCTATGACTACATCTTAACCAGAGCTGAACTCACACTGGAACAAGAGTTCCACACGAATCCATTTTTGAATTCGTACAGTCTATCGCACCTGGCATCGACATGCACAGTAACCACGTCCTCAAGACTATTCTGAAAAGTAATTTTGAATCTAGAATTCAATCCAGGGTAGAATGTGAATCACATTCTTGTCTCAATTATTTCGGTTTGGGCTGACCGTAATCGCCTTAGATGATCCTTCAGGTAGAACTACAAAGGAACTGTGGGGTAAACTTAATCCAAACCAAACGAATAAGCTGTTGGGACTTACAAGCTACACCTGAGAGCTCTAGTGTCCGTTCTCAGTGTGCACTCTTTTCCCAGGGGACACCTTTACAGGATGAGACTTGTAGATGATCTTATATGCAGGGGTTGTGGCGAGGAATCCGAAACGGTAGCTCACTTTCTTTGACACTGTCCGGTTCTCTCAGGAAAGCTACACAGATTCCCCTCGGCTCACACCTCTTTGACGAGCTGTACGAAGCCGGCAAGGAGAGCTGGAGCCAATACTTAGCTTTGTAAGAGCGTGCGGTTGGCACCTATGAGCAACTGGTCATAAGTCTGAGGGATGAGCTTCATGTGAGAGATTCTATTAATTTCTGACGTTTAGTTTAAAAACGGCCTCCATAACGACTTCTACTTTTCTCTACTATACTTGCTTTTCATTATCCACTGTTTTACAATTTTTATTCTTCGCGAAACTATAAAATGCCATCCAAAGATTTAATTTCGTATAGCGTTTATCATAATGCAAATGTAACAGTAAACATCGAAAGATTCCCATTTTCCCAAAATGTATTTTTTTATTTGCTTCTCATTACTTACTGAGCTCGCGGCAACCATTTCGGTTGCACTTAAATCGGATCAAATTATTCTAGGCAAGTTGAAGTGCAACTACGTGTCTATTTGGAAATTCAAATTGAAATCTGAATGAAGTTGCACTCAGAACCTATTTATAATCGACGCTCATTAATTGCGACCAAATTCCATTTGCCTGCCTAAATATAATTTTATGATGAAGAGCTGTTAAATGGCATCTGATATACCTACTCTCGGAGGCTATTCGATGTTGTGTGTGTATGTGCGCAAGCCGTACCTATAAGTTCTAATTTCATTTCAACCAACTTAGACAACATCCATCTATCTATGCTAAGATTCGTCAGGTAAATGCATTCTAAGTTGCTGTTGGCTCGAAAAGTTCTTCTTCTTCGTCTGATGGTGTGATCAGTCGGAATTGAATAATTTATTCTGTTCTTACGTATCTACACTTCATGTAGATACTCATTAGCAGTTAAGAGTTGTGTTTCATATACTTTGGCCATCACTTATCCACCCCCCTATACTACACACCACTGTACTGTTCTATGCAAGATTAGTCTTGTGTAGACTATCAGCACACTTACCCAAGTGTCCTGTCCGAAATTCAATTCCAAGCTTTGCTGTTTGTTCCTTCCCACCTAACTAGTGTAGATAGATACCTATAACATCGTCTAATGTTCGAGAGCTTGTTATCCGCCTATCTTTCTACGTTTCAACTTGGAATTCCATTTAGTACTGCCATCACCTCCCCCATTTCCTCCTCCTTCCATCTTGCACACGTTCATATTTATTATGGCTTTAATGAATTTAATTAAACACCTGAAGGTCCTTTTATCTCAGTTTTTCCATCTACGGATTCTCGCCTGTGAAGTGAACATGATTCACTGCCGTCAAGAAGATTAGAGAAAAGATAGACCAGAACCAGAAGATATTAAACGTAGGAGGTGGAAGGAGATATGTTTTCTTTTCAAGAATAGTAGCGGCAGCAACAGCAGCATCATCATTATCGTTTGTCATCATAAAAAAAAAATGAACAGAGATGAGTTACGCATATGCATGAGAAGAATGTCAAAGTCTAGATTAGCAAAGCTTTTTGTTGCATACAAAGTTTTACGTAGCATCATTCATCCACTCGCGTATATCCCCTTAACTCTCTCTAGGTGTAGATCTGGTGGTATGTGTTGTTGCCCAGATTTAATTTTTTTGCAACTCAAAGGATATCAGCTGAAGAGAAACATCTAATTACGTGGTGTGTGGTATACAGCAGGATTTGGGTAGGTTAATGGGATGTGAGGCGAGGGGAATAATTCAGAGGCTTTTGATGACTTCCTGGAAATGTTGCTAATTTCGATCAAAGGATTACACTTAAAGTTGTCTGTCTATGATGTGTCAAAGGAAACGCACAGATAAATGTTTTTGTTTGAATAGAAATCATCTAAGCGATGATGATTATGATGGCGTAGACATAGACTGGAACCTTTTCTGCATTGAAAAGTCTCATTCACTGCAATGAAAGGTGTGAAGGCCCAATTCACTGACCTGGTTGAGTATGTGTATACTTGATTCGATGGTGAAAAGAGTTCAATTGAATGAATGTTGGAGGTGTAGTTATATTAAGTTTTTGTTTTTTGTTTTTGAGAAAACACCGTTGCCAGATGTAACATTAAAAATTTCCCCACAATTTTTTAAATTGTTAATTTGAGGGAGGTTCTTAAAAAGTCTAAACCTCTTTTTATACCCTAGATTAAATCTAAAGGGTTGGGTATACTAAGTTTGTCATTCCGTTTTGTAACGCATAGAATTAATTATGGTAGAGCAAAATAGATTGGACACCCACGCCGCATAATATTAAAAGTTATTTTGATTTTTGCATGTTCGTCTGTCTGGCAGCACGATAACTCGAGAATGCGTGTACTTAAAGAACTGAAATTTTGCACATAGCCTTTTTTTAAAAAAAAATTTAAATTTAAGTTCGAAAATGGGACAAATCGGGTAATTCCTTCAAGGAGTTGCTATACAAAAATTAATTTCGTGTTTCAATATATATTTGGACACTGCCTGAGAAAGTGTCAACGTAGAGAGCTAAAATTTGGTTTACAGTGTATTCATAGCAATAGTAAATAAAATTTCAATAATGAAATAAATCGGGCAACTAGTTCTTGGTGTTGTCATATAAAAATTTAGGATTTTTACGTATATACATATACTGTGAAAATGATCACTTCTAGACATTTTTATTGTACTAAACACTTTTCTAGAGATATGTATGTATATGCGAAAAACCACTTCAAAAATCAAAATTGCATAGATGGATGATCCTACAAAATTTCATACGGACATTCGTCTATGGGTATCAAAAGAATTGGTCTTACAATTAGACAAATTTGAGCTTTTTTACTTGTTTATTATGAAATGAGGTTGGTAACAGCATAGGTGATAGGGTGACAGTGAGGGAAGCAGATTGCAAGTCCGAGAAAAAAATATTCCACATTTGCACAGTTTGTGTTAAAAGCATCATTGCAGCATCAGGGCCGATAATACATATATTTTGAAGAGTGAAAGGGTGTGTGCGGCTTGAATCGCAGGTATTGCGTCTAGGAAATAATCTACATCCGGCTTAGAATGTTTTATTGTATAATCTAATAGAGACCTCTAACTGAGTTCATTCTAAGCTAATCTGATGCAATGTCATCACTTTGGCATTTTATATCGTCGAACGAAACATTTAAATTGCGTGCAAAGCTATGGATATTCTGATGCGGATGTAGATCGTTGATGGAGTCAATACTGTTTTTTTTTATCCGTATATATTTGTTCTCCTTTTTTCAGGTTTCATCGAATGGTCCAATTTTGTAGACCATTTTGAGTGTAATATATCGACACACATACGGTGTATTGATACTACGTAGTATAATAGATATGTAGTATGCCACGATAATTATAATATCAGTTCAAGTATCTAGTATCCTATGATTGTACCTAGAATTGAAATTTGATAATTTTTCATGGTTTCCTCATATTCAAACCTAGTGCCGACATTTTTATACTTGATGTAGTGGTATTTTCCGTGAAAAAAATCCATCCGGTGTTATTTATGTACATACAAGTATATGACTGATAAGACCATCTATGGAAAATGGTAAAAATTGTTGAGCACAGGAATTTCCTTGAGAATTTGCGTCAGAATTTTTCTGCGTTATTGTTGGCCGGGAGTGGTACCCAACAACAGTCAAAAAATAGCATTAATGTTTTCTTCTATTCTTCTTTTTTTTTCTTTATATTCTTTCTATCCTCTGTATATTCTTCTATTTTTCTCTACAACAGGTAAAATTTATTTTTTTACGTCAGAATTTTTTGGACAAATTTTCTTTAGAATTTTTTATATAAGTACAATGGATGGCATGTTAGACAATTGTTTTTTTCGTTCTTAATGATAAATTAAAATTTTTTATATAAATTTCTGTCGTTGTTCATTCATCTCCTAACGCTATCACTCTATAATTGTAGTGTAGCTCTTATTCATGTTTGCTTTAAGTTTATTACACATTTCATACTCGCTACTTAGTGAATGATTTTCTAATCTCATTATAGAATTTCGAACTCATAAATCAAGTCTAGGAAATTACTAAAAACCTGGTAACACCTTGGCAATGTACGATTAAGAAATGTAGAAGCCTGTAGAGAACGGCAGACAATGAAAAATAAGAGAGAACGAAAGCTTCCGTTGTAATCCTTGGTAAAGCAAAGTATAACAACTGTGTTTCCCCTTCGTTTCATTCGAGGACGAAATGGATATTCTCCAAATAAAATTGCGCATGCACTTTGGATGTTGCCGTGTTGTACCACTTCACTGTGCTATGATAGTATTTACCTTGGACAAACATAGTGGTGTTGGTGTTGTCTATAGAACCCCAACAACCCCCAACCCACCCCTCACGTTAAAATCTCACTGAAGAAATTTGACAATTTGTCAACTCTCAACGCATTCCGGAATCCGGACATTGAAAATTTCCAAAAACATTTTGCTATGATGCACATGCAGATGCGACCTGCATTGCAAGTTTTATAACAGTTCCATTATTGATGCGTTGCATTGCGACAATTGTACTACGATACTCTATGTATAAAACTTTGCTTCAGCCTGCCGGAATGAGAGAGAGCTGTGAAAGTGCACCTGCGGTGGGGCTATGACTAAACTTTACTAAAAATTCGTATCATTGTTCGACTCCTATGTTCTATTCTAGTGCCAGTCCCTATTTAATCGCAAATATTGCGTTACTCTCTACGGAGTATGACAGTTTAGGAACGTTGGCTGGTGGTAGCTGTTATATAGCCGTAGTTTCTGCAAGTTCCCATTATTGGGAGGGGAACATTTTTCGCCGCTTCATTTAAACAATCGCGTCACGACGCGACTGGGTGTTGTTTTTTCAGTCTCTGCTGAGTCTGGTGGTCTGGTGCTGCTGTGGTGAAAGTAGCAATCAGTTTCGCGGATATTCTCGTGAAAAGTGCATCTCGTCGTGTCGGTGGTCGATCGGTAGTGTTTGCGTATATACGAAAAAAAAAAAAAAAAAAAATTAGTGTTCACACGTTGTGCGTAGAAAAAAGAAATTTACTTTCTCACTGAATTTATTACAGTTTTACGGAAATTGTTCCGTTTGTTCCTTTATATGTTTTTGGTCATGATTGCAAAAATTTTCGGTGAATATCGAATAACGGTAAAAACCACATACCTACAAAATCGTCGACTACTTAACTGTTGGAATAAATTCGATTAAATTCTGCCCAAAATGATCATCTCTAGGGAACAAAAACTTTTCATCGCTACAACAGCATTTCTGGAACTTTGGAAATTGGAAGGCTTATGGGTAGTGTCACGGCACGGGATGAAATGAACTGAAAACCCAAATGTCGATAGTGCGTTTTGCTTTTTCGCTGTTGTAATTTGATTTTTTTTTTTTAGATAACGTAAAAAAGAAAAAAAATTAATCTGCCATTAAACACCTTTCAGTCAGGGTAATATTTAGACCACAGTAGCGCTATAACGTAACGTGAGCCGGTACGGTGTCGCTTTAAGTTTAACGAGACGTGTGCTGCGTGTGTCTGACTCGTGATAGTTGTGTCAGAGATAAATGAATTGCTGCATTTTTATATTACGTGAAAGATAAGAGAAATAACAGCGGAGATAAAAACGAGCAAGTGAAATCTCAAAAAAGTTACCTAACTATATATACACACGACCAATATCCTGTCCTGATAGGTTGTAGGTATATTTCGGGACAAATTATCTGACAGTGCGGGAAACTATAGCTTTGGCAGGGATTTTGCTGTTTTGTGAGGGACATTTCTCAATTTTATCCCGGCCTTTCTGTCTATCAGCTTAGCCGCCCTAATTTGTGTTGTTGCTTTTGGTGTTGTGTTTTCTTTTTAGTGGATCCGTACGGGTGAAAAAATATAAAAACTATATAATAAAAAAAACTTGTGTCTGTAATAGGTACGTGGCGAATTTGTGTACGTTTTTTTTTATTTATTTATTTATTTTTTTTATTTAAATTTGAAAACATTCTGACCTTGAAAAATTGGCCCATACCCCTTTTTTTTAATAATATTTGGCAGATATATTTTTCTCTGCAGGCTTGCCAGATTTTAAGTGATTTTAAAGTTCAAGTTTATTACGTGGTTATAAGAAATTGAAATTTGCGTTTTTTGGTTTTTGTTTTGTTGTTGTTTTTTTTTACGGAAAAGATTGTGCTTAAGGTGCTTGTGCGTGTTTTTGTGCGGTTTCTGAAGAATTGTGAGTGAATTATGTAAATTTGATGAATGGAAAAAGGCAAAAGTTTTGAGTGACGAACCTCAAGGGATAATAGGACAAAAAAAAAGAGAATTAGAAAAGAAAACATATGTAAGTCATCAAAAATAATATTTATTTTCATCCTTAAATACCACTCAGTTTATTTCGGGTATAGTCTATATATAAATGACAATAATGAGATCAAGTTTAGATTTTTGAATACTTTGGGTTTCTTGTTTCCATCGTATGTCTCTGGTTATTACGAATATTTCAGGGGTTGCTTATTCTAATATTGAACTTGTCCATCATTCAGTCATTTCGTAACTACATATATTGAAGTTGCTATACCCTCTTCACTTGGAAGGATCACTTTTCTTACAATTATTAAAGTCACTTAGTATATCCGTTTTTATAATATTATTTTTGTATTTGCATTATTTGTTGTCTATTGATTTTGTAGGGAAGAAATCATCCTTATTCTTAAAATTCCTCTTCTCTGGATTGCTATTCGTGTTTACTCCTATGAATTCATGTTATCGCCAATTTGATTCCCGATCAGTTCAAAGAGCATGACATGAAAGACAAACTATTATAATACCATTCACCGTTGTATATTCGAAAATTTCACTAATACAATACGCTGCATATCCATAGAGAATGAGACACTCGTAATATAATTTTTGCTCATCAAAATAATGTTTTACGTCCCTTTCTATGCGTAAATTGAGCTCTGTTTATGGATACGCTCTCTAATTTTCTTATATTTCGTTGTGGGATTTCATCGATAAAGCGTACCGAATTTTCTTTTATTCGACTGTTCGCATCGTTTGTTTGGATAAGTGCAAAGTTTTCACATAAAAGTAAGGACTCAACTATGATAGCATACATACTTATCTTTGTGCAATTACGTTTTTTTTTTAATAGTCAAAGAAAAAATTTTTTTTCAAAATTTCCACAGTAAATTCTTAAGAAGAAAAAAATTAGTTTTAGACAGCTCAGGCAGGCGAATCAATTCAATCCCTTGCAATGTGCCAACATGGTTGGTGTAGCTTAATTAATTTATTATATACAAAATATAACGAATCGAATAGGAAAATTGAAAACCAGAAATCAGATACATGTTGCGAGTTAAAAAATTTGGCAACGTCTCGCTCGTATATAAAATCGACGATGCTCGACCTGATGTAGAAAGGTCTCAATTCTTTCTTAGAAGTTTTTTGGAATGGAATACTTATTGGAATTGTCAATTGGAGGTCGGATAAAGACACATGAACGTATTGTATCTGAAAACAACTCCAATCTGCCACCAAAAAGGAACAAAAATTCTACCGAAACATTTTCTATAAATTTCTAAAAAAAAAATTCTTATGGCATATTTACGCGTCTACGATAATAAAAATTATTGTCCGCCTCCAAAAATGCGTTAAATTCTAAGAAGAAATTTCATTCAGGCATCGTCGATTTTATATTGGAGCGAGGCGTTACTGTCGGTCTCGACGAATGCATAAAAATTCGAAGGAAAAAATTTAATTTTTATGAACGAATTGTGGCCTTCCGTTCATTGGGTTGAGGTGTCGTCGATTTTATATTCGAGAAAACCGTTCCTGATTTAGATCTACATACTTGCCCAGTCTTTGTATGCCATTAGTTGTATGATTAAAGCATTTTTGCTTTCTGTGGTAAAAGATAGAGACTTGGATGTGTGCCTGAACATTAGGAACATTTTTTATTAATAACAACATTTCTGAGCTTCAAATTTCGTCGTAGCTAACTAGTAACTTGGTTACCAAAAATGTTGACAAGGTTTTCATTTTTCTGATATGCGTTTTTCATCTGTGTATTTACTTGTTTGTGGTAAAATGTTCGCATGCATTCTTAAGTAAAAAATAAATTATTCTGTAATCTGTAAACTCTTTTTGGACTATTTCAAGTCTCGGCCGGCAATAGTGCACAAAAATTCCGAAGAAAACTTATTGGGTAAATCTCAAGTAAAGTCAATTTGTGTTGTAGCAATAATTCAAAACTGCTCAATTCAATTTTTTTTTTATTTTTATTATTTTATTTTTTAAAGCATGTCCAAACTCGATTTTATTCAAGTTAGTTTAGTAAAGCTCTATTCAAATATAGATAAACCTCGAACAGTAAAAGTAAACGACAAAAATATAATAAAGGGCTTTCCAATAAGAGGTGTTATTTTGATATTCAAAGAAAAATGCCATTTTTTTAGATAAATGATCGGATCTTTATTTTATTATAAAGAGGAAGGTATGCCGTTAATAATGGAAAATAACATCAGCCAAATGACCACCACGACCACGCCTACAGGACCATATCCTTTTCATGAAATTTTCCATAACCAAATCGCAAAGTGGCTGCCCTATGTCCTCGATAGCCTCACGAATTCCATCTTTGAGGTCTTGAATCGACGCTGGGCTGTTGGCGTAGACCTTCTCTTTCACGTGGGCCCAAAGGAAGAAGTCGCAAGGTGTTAAGTCACAAGATCTCGGTGGCCAATTGTGATCACCTCTTCGAGAGATAACACGGTCCGGAAACTTTTTCGTTGCTTGTGGGCACGTAGCGCCGTCTTGTTGAAAGTAAACGTTGTCCAGATTAATTCCATCCAATTCCGGCCATAAAAAATCATTAATCATCTGTCGATAGTGCAAATAAAGTTATCTATACTATATGGATACCTAGAGAATGTCACAGACCATCACCCAAATCAAAAAATTATTCATTTGAACGTAAGATGACAGTTAAGTTTTTCTCTTACAGTTTTTCTTCAGAATTTTAATGACCTCTAGTTTTCGGTGACTGACAACTCTCCAAAGGTGCTTATGACATTAAAGATTTCTATGAGTTTATATATGTAGGTAAGCATTTATACTGTTCTTAGGAGTTTACATGAATATTTTTCTCCAGAATTTTAATGTGCTATAGCTGTTGGGGCCGCATGCGCCCGTTAAATGCGGTTATATCAGCGTAGATATAAAAGTTTATTTTTTTACGAATTTTTTCTCAAATTTTTATTCAAAATCTGTCTTTCGTCCAGTTGCTCTATTGTGTGTTAGTTTTTTAAGCTAATAATTTTCATGGCTTCTCTTCGCATTTATATTTGAGTCACGATAATCATTTCCCTGCCATTCTCACTATTTATTTTGAAATTTTTCTGACGAAAACAAAGTCAGGCGCTTCAAGATACCTACATTCGTTCTTTGCTATTTTGCAAAATCCTTTAATTTTAATTGTTGGTAGGTAGCACCTACTTTATATGTATGTATATGTTCAAAATCTCAGCCTTCTTAAAATTACTTTCGTTTTGCTTTTCTGAGTTAATGTAGCTATTTTTAAATTTTTTGTAATCATTCACTTTTACAAATAGAACCAAAGGAAAGAGTTTTTATACCTAATTGTTCTAAGGCCAATAATATTACACTCTAGATGAAATTAAAAGTTAAATAAAATGAAAGCCTAAAGTTTTGTGTGGCAACACCAAGAAGGGGTTGCCCAATTTAGTTTACTTTTGAAACTCATTTAATATTTTTATGAACAAGCTGTGTATATATAAAATTTCAGCTCTCTACGGCGACGCGTACTCAGGCAGTGCCCAAATATATAGTGAAAAATTAAAGTTTTGTATGATAATACCAAGAAAGGGTTGCCTGATTTCGTTCTTTTAAGATTTTATTTACTATTGCTATGGAAACACGATGTGCAAAATTTCAGTTCTCTATGACTACGTGCTCTCTCTAATAGTGCCCAAATACAATATAGTGAAAAACGAAATTTTTTTATGCGAAGGAGTTGCCAGATTGGTTTTTTTTTTCTCTTAATAGCCCGTCTGCAAAATTTCAGCTCTCTAAGTGAATGCGTTCTCGAGTTATCGTGAAGACACACAGACTGACATGCAAAAATCCAAATAACTGAATGTTATGCATGAGTGTTCAACCCACTTTTCCCCACTAGTATTACTTTTGTGCGTTAGTATACCCTATGATTTTATCATCTAGGGCCGGCCGCTCAACTATAGGCCCGCGGGACCGCGAAGTGGCCCGACAACGTACTTGAATTTCCTTGCCAACTCATACAGCATCCCTGCACCAATAGGCTGCGACCGCAGAGCGAACGTGATTGTCAAGCGGACAGTCGCCACTTTTAAATTTAAACATAAACAAACAATGAAAGAGCGAGACAAGGCTAAATGTAATTGTTTTCTCTCTCCTCGCCTGCGTTTCCACCAACATGTTCTTCATATGGGTGAGGGGACTTTCGCGAAACAGATCCAAAAATTGAAAATCATTGGACCATCACACACGAGTATTCTTGATGCAGTATGCATATCGGTTTTCTTGTGAAGAGGTGAGAAGAAGCAAAGAGATATCACTACACTTTGGAGAGATATCTCTTTGCTTCTTCTCACCTCTTCCTCAAAAAACCTGTTTCCATACTGCATCAGGAATATTCGTGTGGGATAGCCCATTATTGTTACGTTTCGTGTAATTTTTTGTAATTTTTTATTTGAGTTCAGTATCAATTGGAGTAGTTGGCATATTAGCAGTCATCCTTTTAAGGACCCAATACTGAAATGTGCAAATGATTTGTACTGATGGAACAACTTCAATGACGGGGAGAGCGAATGAGCCATCGCACACGAGTATTCTTGATGCAGTATGCATACCGGTTTTCTAGGGAAGAGGTGAGAAGAAGCAAAGAGCTATCTTGACACTTTGGACAGATATCTCTTGCTTCTTCTCAGCGCTTCCCCAGAAAACTTGTTTGCATACTGCATTAGGAATACTCATGTGGGATGGCCCAATGTCTGTGTTGCTTTGCTACAAAACTACTTGGGTCCAGTAATTGTATTGATACTTTTGTAGTAACGCTGCACTAATTTTATGCGCGCCAGAGCTCTTCATCGAAGACAGTTCAAAGTTTTATTTGGAGACGAAATAAATGAACAAGGGGAATTACATATGTTTTACGCTGTTCGTAAGTGCTTCCAATTTAGCCACTCCGGGGCTAAATTTAGCTACCAAGAAATTAATTTAGCTAGAAGGATTTTCATTTTGCTACCGGTAGAAATTTCGTCACCGTGGGCTTCTTTAACTACCAAATTGTGATGCCTCTGATTGTATTAGCATTTGCTGTAATTGTATTTACTTGTGTTTGCTCGCTGCGTTGTAGGTATACATAGATATGAAGCAGAAATTAGAAAGGTCTCATTATAATTGCTTTTCGAGTTGCGCGCTCATTTTTTCAACTTCCCGCCAATGATTTTTTACAATGTTGACACCGGCGTAAGCACTTTTTTTAAATATCAGCAATTCAGCCCACATGAAATATATATGGAAAGGAAAGGCCATGTAGTTTTGCAAACTGTACATACTTTTTATACCCTAGATGAAATCATAGGGTATACTAAGTTTGTCATTCCGTTTGTAACACCTCGAAATAATGATGGTAGAGCAAAATGGATTGGACACCCATTCATAATATTAAAAGTTATTTCGATTTTTGCATGTCCGTCCGTCCGTCTGTGCGCACGATAACTCGAGAACGCGTATACTTAGAGAGCTGAAATTTTGTACACAGACTTTAAAAAAAAAAGTAAAATTAAGTTCGAAAATGAGCCAAACCGGGTAACTCCTTCGTGGGGTTGCCATATAAAAATGTCGTTTTCCGCTATATATTTGGACACTGCCTGAGAATGCGTCGACGTAGAGAGCTGAAATTTCGCACATGATGGTTTTACTACATTAGCAAGTAAAATGTCAAAAATGGACTAAATCGGGCAACTCCTTCTTGGTGTTGCCATATAAAAATTTCGGTTTTTTACGTATACTTTGAAAACGATCAGTCCAAGACATTTTTATTGTACTAAGAACTTCTGCAGAATACGAAATCCTATAAAATTGGTTATTACCATTTTTCCTGTGCGACAAACTGTTCTAGAAATATATGCGAAAAACAACTTCAAAATCAATACTTGAATATATCGGTGACCATACGAAATTTAATACGGGCATTCATCTAGGGTATCATAAGAATTGGTCTTAGACCAATTCTAGCTTTTTTACTTGTTAAGATACAGGATGTTTGTGAAAAACTAGATTTTTTTCTTAATCAGCCTATAACTCCAAAACGATTAATATGGACCAACCCCCACTTCCCCTGCCATACAATTTTGTTTTTGCTAGGTGAATAGGTACTATCATCTCTTGTTCTATGGACCACCTTTGTGGAACCATCCTGTATAATACGTATATAAGTAAATGTTTAGCTATCATTTCGCTACGAAGAAAATATGAATATGGCTATACCAAGGAGATGGCAAGTAGCTAAATTTAGCTACTAGGGTGAATTCAGAGTTGAAAACACTGGTCCGCTGGCTATCAAAGGGTAAAATGTTGAAGCACTTTTATTTTTGAGAGTGCAAGCTATGGAATTTTTAAAAGAAAAGCAAACAAGGCCTGTTGAGAGAGAGATCTACTTAAAAATAAGTCCTGATTATGCGATCTTGCATTTTTAGTCGACATTACCTATTATCTCAATATGCTTAACCTAAAGCTGCTTGTTTCCAACAATAATGGTTTGATTTGAATCCAATCGAAATTAGTAATGTTTTCTATGAATGTGGACACAAACAATATCGACGATTTTTCTGCGCTCGTGGATATGAGAGGACAACAGCAACATACCACACATCCATTGACATCGTAAAATTAAAATACAGGTCAAAAATAAAATCGTAGTCTGAATTTATTTAGAAAAGGTTTCAGGATTTCCAGCTTGACAAAGAAAGAAATTTACTGCTTATGAACCCCTTTTCAATTACTTTCAACGAAATAATTGACTACCCAGCAAATTTATAATTTAGAATTAACTAAGATTCAAAACAGCACATCTCTGAAGCAGTGGTTTTTGGAATTGCTTACTTCATAACCTCAACTATCGTGAAACAAGTATGAATAATTTTGCAAATTGGTATGAAAATATAAGAGATAATAATAGAGATGCGTGATCTAGCTTTGTAATTTTTATTCAGGTTTAGTTCAACGCAAATACGTGAAAAAGCTTTTTCAATTATGCTTGCATATACCCGAACAATAAATACCGCACCTCACTATCAGCAAAATATATTTCTGATTGGATGTTGTTATCGACCTCCGGTTTGAACCCAAATACTGGCTCAGAAGCCTCTTCAAAAATAGCTTTTTTATTTGTAATTAATACATATGTATATATACCTAGCTAATAGCTAATATAATTAGGGTAGGGTAGTTGCATTGTTTTAACGTACCTTTGACTATCCATAGACATCTTTAAAATATCTTGAATGCCAGAAGATTTGAGAGAACCTACCTACCTAAGATGCTTGGGGATACATTCGTGAGCTTGATTGGTTATAGTTTTTAAAGTAGTTGGCCCGTGAACAGGTAATAAATTGAAAATATGGCCCATATGAAAAAAATAGTTGGGTGATCTTGCCTCCTAGATCAAGATCGCCCAACTATTTTACTATTTTACATTTATGCAAAAATCCGCGCCCGAGTTATTATTAATTCTTTCAGAAACTTTAAATGTAGCATTCAACCAGATTTCAGATCAATTATGTTGGTAAAGTCTGTGATAAATCTCTTTTAAGGCATAGGTTCCCGACATTTTTCGGGTGGCGACCCCTTTTTTATAAAAGCATTTTTAATATGTTAATTAAACGTCCAACTCATGTCATTTTCAACATATAATTTATTTATTTATTTCCACTATATTCCACTCTCGCAGAGATATGTAGACACAAATGGAACTAAATGTAGAAAGAAAGGTAAGCATCGTGGGTATGAATGATACATACCACCCCAGAATTGTAAGAGCAATTTTTCATTAAACAAGTTACGTGACGAGAAATCATTCCGATAATTCCGCAAATCCAAGAATTCATCTTGTAATTCATCGGAAATGCTGATTACATCAATATAGTGTCAATACAGTTTCTTCTTCCTTCAGCTCAGTTCAGTAACGCTGAAGTTCGTTTTCAAGGGATTCGAGATGCCCAGCCATCTCTTCCTTTAAATTTTCATTCATTTCATCTTCAGATTTATCAACTACCACATTGAAGAGTTTCTCAAATATGGCAATGTTCCCAAGATTTATTATTCTTCGCATGGTTTTGCAGCTAGGATAAAAGTGCTCCGAGATTATCATGAAATGCGATAATATTCGTTTCCTTTCCGTGAAGTTTCAGGTTAAACCTATTTTGCTGTTCTAATATATCTGCTAGACCAAGCTTTGTCGTTAAAATATACAAAAAGGGCATTGTTCCCTTGCACTTCCAGGAACGATTTGATTTCATATTTCAATTGAAAGACACGATTCACAACATTTCTTTTCGACAACTAGCGTACTGAAGTGTAGAAAAGAAGATCCTTGTGATCAAAGTCCATGTCTTTGCAAGTTTCTTTAAACAGACAGGTGTTAAGAACTCCAGATTTCATATAATGTACGATTTTTATCAGAGAATCAAGTACCTCTTGCAGAGGAGTTGGAAGAGTCTTACTGGTGCAAGGGAATACCGGTGAATCATAAAGTGGATTCCCTTTTTGGGAAGCTAGTTCTTTTACATTTTTCTGAAAGCCCGATTTTGACCTATCCGTACAAACCCCACAGACGTTTTTTCACTTTAATCTTCCAGTCTCAAAAAAAAAACGTATTGATCTTCTCCATAATATAATTCACTTTTTGTAGTAGTTTTAAGTCCACTACAAAATAGGAACTCTTCTTTGATATCATCTAAATGAATATATTTCACGAAAACAAACGTCTACGCACACGAGCTTTCGTCTGTTGATTCATCAACTTTAAAAGGAAAGAATGGTGAAATCTTGATTTTATTCAAAATCTGCTCTTTAACGTTTATGTACATGTCTGATTTTAATGAATATTATTTTTAGTTAACTTTGTAAGTTGGTGATCCCACAGATACCCGTTGCGACCCCATTAGGGGTCACGATCGATAGGTTGGGAACCCATGCTATAAGGTTTAATTTTGTAGCAAATTCTTTGCTTGAAAAATCAGATTATCACGCATGCGCCACTATCTCTAAAAGAAAGTACAAAGTACAAAATTGTTGTCTAGGGAAAATATTGCTAAAATTGTGACTCGAAGCATACACTTCGAGCACATCTTGAGTCCTACTCTATTCTTTAAAATCGAGTAGGTGCCTAAGTAAGATTACTTTGTTAAATTGTCGAATGTTTTCAGAGAAGCAAGTTCATTATTAATGCGAGTTTGCATAGTGTTTGGCTTGGTATATATATTATTTAAAGAAACACAAAACAAACATATGTAAACTCTTGCCGTCATCAGCTCTAATTCAACTCTACAAATATACACACACATATGCACACAAAATATATGTTTGTAGCGCGAAGACGAATGCACTTGAGAGTACTCTCTTATTTCACTTAGAGGCTCGTAACTCATTAGGAAATCCTCGTAAAATAATTACTTCATTTGTGGAGTACTGTGTGAACATAACCTTTCTACTCGATACACATAAACATTTCCTTGTAATTAAGTTTTCCCGTTGTTACTTATCACACAAAACATGCCATCACAGCACAACATAGCTCAGAACAGCACAGCACAGCTCAGCTAGCACAGCTCAGCCAAGTACAAACATACCACAGTATTGTAGGTGCCGGATTTTCAGCCCCGAAGACCTTTGCTCCGGTAAACACCGCACAATGAAAATGTTTTTCTTTCGGTTGTGTTTTTCCAAGGTGGCAAGAAAGTTTGTTTCCACTTTTCTATTTGGACCCATTTTCCATTGTTGGCTTTAATCTTTTCGGAAAACACATTCGAAATCAAGCAGGGAGAAAGTGAGTCTATGTGTACACTTAAATTTACAGGATTGGAGCGGTGCGGAGCGGCATATACTGCGGTATATTGCCTATATGTATAGTGTTCGTGCATATATGTATGTATATGTATTGTATATGTATTGTATATGCAAAAAAGGTTTCCATTAACCAAAAGTGTGTGTGGTGATGCCTACTTTAGGGATCAGGGCCAATAGGGAGGAATGGAGAAAATAACTAAAATGGAAAAGAAAACAATTTCACATGAGAGTTGAAACAAAGAATTGAGTGAGATATGTATTAGGGCCAAGACCAAGAGAAATAGGGAGGATAGGGAACGAAGGTTTTTCATATATGGGGAAGCAGCTCAATTTCTGCTCTTTCAAGTGCACAGCTTCAATAAAGCTGTGGAGGATGGAAGAGGGAGGAGGGCTCTTTACTCGTAGAATCTTAAATTTTCTGTAACTGACTTGCTTTTGCCTTGCCTTTGAAAATTCACAGTTCAATTGCGTCAGCGGCGCCCAAGGCCTACTGTTTACGTTTTCTGGGACATTTTACTCATATTTTCCATTTGCTTACTTTTGTTGGATACCTACCTACATACTATATCTACTCGGGTATCATATAAATGAAGAAACAAAACGGGAAAATGATATGGGTCCAGGCAGATCAGAGAGTTGTTTGAAGAGCCTTAGGATTATATTTATCTTTTGAATCACTGCTATATAGGATATGAGTCGAGTTGTATGGTGGAAATAAATAATCTAAAGCACATACGTATACATAAAATTGAAGGCTAATAAGAAAATATAAGTGTGGTTATGTGTGATTGTAGATTTGGAAGCATTTTTGGCAGGAAATAATCTCGGAGGACATACATACAAGGTCTCTCATGTTTCAATTTTCTTCGAAACATTATTATTTATATTTACATATGAATGTATATCGGTAGGTGTTAAGTTTTATTATTGTTGGGCCTACACATACATATATATGTAGTATCCAAGATATAGAGGAATTTTGTAAATTGTCTTAATTGACACAGCATTGACAGCTCCGAGTTTGTGCGCTTTTTGAAGACCCTCTTATAAAATTTGCTTGCCTTTTCCTGAATTTCTTTCTATTTTTGGTCGATTGTTTTGAATTATGTTTTTAATTTAGAGCTCGAAGAACTTAAATCGAAAAAGTGAAATAGATCAGTTAAAAAAAAACAATAGAAAAGGACATTGTTTTTTGTGATTAAATACTTGTAAAAACCTGTTGATTCTGAAAGATGTGAATTTATCAGGTTTTCAGGAAGCGAAACCTTTAAAAATCCACAAAAACTCAGCATATGTACACATTTCGAAAAGAATAATTTTTTTGTTGTTGTTTTTTAAATCAAAATCACACTGATAATGTTCTTTTTATGTAGGTGTAGGGATGTAAAGTATTTGACATTTTCTGTTTTAATTTTTAGAAACCGAAATTCACTTCAAATGCCTACGAAAGATCTACTTTTTCGATTCCTTCAATTCCTAAGTGTACGGAAATCCAGTGGGTTCCTTGTAGCAAGATTTAGTAACTAGCTAAAGTTGCCCGAAATTCTGTCTTTAATTTACATAATTTTTTATATTTTCTTAATTTTTTAAAATGTTTTTAATTTAAATAAAAAATAATGTTACGATTCGAACGCGTTACAGACAGAGTCTGGGCTTTTTATACCCTAGATGAAATCTATAGGGTGTACTAAGATTGTCATTCTGTTTATTTTGATTAACATTTCACTTTTATTTTACTTAAAACACTATAATTTATTAGTAATCCTATTAAACTTGCCTTAAAAGTCCTTTCCATACGACACTAATTCTGGTTGTTTCTGCAGCACATCACAGCGCACTTCAACACCATAATTGCAAGACTCCGGAGTCCCGATTATATAAAATCCCGTTCACAAAACAATATTTCACTACTATTAAGTAAATATCACTTTTAATTAGTTATTTACAACAAAATCGCTAAATCAAACCCGAACTTTCTCTTCATGAAATCTGAAATGTCCAGAAATCAAGCAGAATTGTCAAATAATATACAGCCCTCTTGTTATCCTCGACTTAAATAAGATTTTCGTTCAATTAGTATACTTCCTTTCTGTTCTAAAGTTACCGAAAAATTGCTTTGTGATCAAATTTCAACCTTCGTATCTGATCAGTTCATTTTATATGCATTTAAATCCGGTTTTCGCAAACGACATAGTACAGTTGCATCGCTTTTACACCTAGTAGATAATATTAGATTAAATATGGATGCCCGACTAGTATCTTTGCTCGTATTATTAGATTTTTCTAAGGAGTTTGACAGTGTAAATATTTATGTATTATGCAATTAATTTAATTTTTTCTTATGTTACGGATAGGTTTCAAAAGGTTGTGAATACTTCCCGATATAGACCTACCTTCTTAGGTGTTCCACAGGGGTCAATTTTCGGACCGTTGCTTTTCTTATTATACATTAATGATTTATCTGACTTAATCCGTCGTGGCAATATCCAGCTGTATGCCGATAATGTTCTGCTTATTTATCTGCTCCTACTACTTGTATAAAAGATGTTGTAGAGCTGATGAACTGTGAACTTGTTAGGGTGCCTAGCTGGGCTATTGAAAACAAACTTTTGTTAAATGCATCGAAATCCCAAGCAATCGTCATTTATCTAAAAAGCTTTCCCCCAATAATACTATGTGATGCCATCATACATTACTCAGAGTCTGTCAATAATCTTGGTGTTGTCTTCAATCGCACACTTACCTGGGACTTAGAAACTAATAAAGTGATTAGGAGGGTGTACACTTCATAAGCTTTGGTTTTTTTCAAAACTCACTCCACAGGATGTCCGCACTCGTTTGATTATCACTCTAATTTTCCCGATTATACTGTATGGTAGTGTAGTATACTGCAAGATCGACAATATCAGTTGAGGGAAATTAAATGTGGCCTTTAACTCCTCTGCGCGATACATTTTCAATTTGAGTAGTTTTGGTCATATTTCTATGTACGCTCGCAGCATTTTAAATTGTACTTTGGATAAGTACATAGATTATCATGTCACTATTATGCTCTTTAAGACAATTAGATCCCTTGCAAATGAATCCTTGTGCAGTAAATTTCAGTAGCTCAGATCATCGAGAAACTGTGCCAATTTGTCATTCCTCGCAGTAATTGCAGACAGAGCGATAGATCTTTTTTCGTTTACGGTGTCATGATTTGGAACTCCCTTCCGGCCAATATAAAACAATCCACAACTATCAGCGATTTCAAAACTAATGTTTTCAATTTTTTCTCTGATTATGGCTGAGTATTTACTCATCTTCTTTGCTGCCATAAGCCTCTAACCACGCCATGTTGTTGCGCGATTTAATTTAATGTCTATCTTCATTTTGTAATATAATGCTTTTTCCTTTTTGTATCTTTTTTTTTCTTTTTTCTTCTTTTACTTTTCTTTTTATTTATTCTTTTTATATATAATAATTTCTGTAATAATTGCCACAGCAAATCATTTCACTTGTTCAACTTACTTTGATATTACTTTAATATTCTTTGTTTTTTTATTACTTTCCTTCCTGGAGTTTTTACATGCAAAAGAGCGAAAGCTCATATGTAAATTTAATTAATTACTAAATTTGAATTTGAATTGCTTAAACACGTACACTGTATTCGGCACGATACCCCGCTTCCTTATTAGTTATTTATTCAATGGTTCGAGTCGAAGCATAATTTTTTTTTTATGAAAAAATATTTTTAAAAAAAATATGAAAAGTAAAAAAATAAAATAAATTATAAAAAAATAAAGAATATAAAAAATATTCTCTTTCTAAAAACCGGCAACTTTAGCTAGTTTTGTTATATTTATGCTAAGCCCTCCTTTTTTTGTCCAGGTCATCCATCCTGTAATCGAGTATCAGAGAACGAATTGCAATTCCTCTGATACAGCATATCTATATAGACAGTCTGATTATCCTATTCTGTCTATAATTCCATAACACTACTATAGATGTCTCTATTATAAGCGAGTTGCCAAATTTCTCCATCCCCAAGCTATAAACTGACAAACATATTTTACATACTTACATATCTCAAATAATATCTTCTTCATCCTGTTCAATATCTTCAAAATATAATTACTTCCTGCGATTGAAAACAGCATCCGCAGATCCTTCTCTTTAGGCTAAATTTCCAACATTCTCTGTGGAGTATCTACTACCTACTTACTTATAGACACACCTTAAAACTATCGAAAATAATATCTGGAAAGTGTTCATCCATATGTAAGTATCTACATACTACATGACTCCCCGTTAAAGCGTATTCTTCCTTCTAGCATGCACGGCAACAGCTGCGGGGCTGTTTACAGAATGTGTATGTGGTACATGATGAGGAGCAAATTACAAAACTATATGACTGGTCTGCTCCTCCATATAGTTCTACAGATTGAGGCTTATTTCTTATTTTCTTTGCTAACTTCGAAACTCAATTCTCAATTGGGAAGGAGGAGGTTATATTGAAAACGGCACGCTACCCCTGAGAGTGATGTAATTATCCAATTGTGTGCGGCTTACACTAATGGAGGTACATCGTTTCATATTATACCTTGGGTATTCAACTGCTCCAGAACATAAATTTCTCATCCTGCGAATAGATCGAGTAGTAATCACCTTAGGATCTCGGGATAGGTTGCTACTGACGATACCTTTTATGCTATACTTACCTCTATAGTTTGATACAATTATCGCGCCATGAATGTTGGAGGAACATTTGAGAATAAAAGTTTGTAAACATTTGCACATCTATACACTCACGGTCTTACTATAAATGTAGTATCTCTTCTACAATAGGAAGCCTATCCGAGATTCTTTCGATTACAGTTTTATGGGCGCATTGACGTGAAAATTGTTCTCATGTTATGTGTGTGTATTTATACACATGTACACCTTTTCAGGAAATGATGCTTATCTGCCCGTGAAATGGTGCTCAGATGTGCCTTTAATGATGTTCATTTAAGTAGGTATCTTTGGAAAAAGGGCTAGGTGGGAGATAGGGGGTTGCAGTTCTCAATAGATACAGGATCACTTGATGTAGAGGACCCATATGTAATAAATAAATATATATACGGTTGTTCCAATATGTGTGTGCATGTGTGTATGTGTGTGAAGTGTACAATCAACTGGAAAAGGAATTCTTGTGTGTAATTTTTAATAGGGTTCTTTTCAAAGTTCCCAGCGGAATCTATGACCTTTGAAATTCCAAACAAATGATGGAAAAACCAATTGGCCTGGGCGTTTATAGATTTTTTATTGGTTAGAATTTTTCCTTATGATGATATGGGGGGATAAATGGAGTAGAAAGTAATTGTTGTATGGGAAATTTTTGAAATTTGTTAATAATCGATTTATTGTGGAATTTACTCTTGATTCAATGAGTTATGGATAAAACCTGAAGTACGTATTTACATCTATCTATCCCAAATTTTAGTTCTCTTATAGATTCTATACCAATGAGTCTAGTATAGAATTAAAATTCATTAAAAATATATGGAATTATGGGCAAGAGAATCTGGTCTGCATAAAGAACGGCATCAAACGAAACGGATCCTAGATTTAAGGATCAATGAGATTTTTTGGGCTTGAATAATTTGCTTTGTAAAATTAACTCAATTTAACTCCGGCCAAGTGTAAAAGTAAGGAGAATGAAAGTACTGGAAATACTGAAGAAAATTAGGATTAATTAATTTTTAATTTTTATTGCATTTATATTGTTATGTTCTGGTCCTGATTGTTTTCCGAACATAAAAATTTAATTCGGGTGTATGGAATTCTTCCAAGGTGAAAACTCCGTCTGCGTTCCAACGCAATAATAGAAGCTCGTCCGTATTCATTGCGTTGATTTTTGTTGGTAAGAATATGTTTTTTTTCAACAGATCTTCGATCAGATTTAGGTCAGGAGATGTTCTGTGTCGTGTGAGTATCAGTTTCAGGTTATTCTATGGATAAAGTTCTCGCGCTACCTATGTGATAACAGTTAGTGGATGTTTCAGTTTGGTGTTTGTCTTTATACCATATTCGTTTAAGTACCTTTGGATTATGTCATTGGAAACATCAATTTGTAGAGCTTCTGTTATTGCTATATTCAGTTCTAATGCATTGTTTACTGTACATAATTTACATCGACAAATTTCTTTGAGACTCCGAAATAAGTTTTTGTTGTGACTTCCTTGTTTATTAACATAACATAACGGGTTCTGAGGCAGTAGTGAAATACAAAATTTTCGTATGGCAACCCTACGAGGGAGTTTCCTGATTCGGCCCGTTTTCGAACTTAAATTTCATTTTTTTTTTTAAAGTCCGTGTGCAAAATTTCAGCCCTCTAAGTGTTTTCGACTTATCGTGCGGACGGACGGAAAGACATGCAAAAATCAGAATAACTTAATATTATGCGTGGGTGTCCAATCCATTTTACTCTACCATCATTATTTCTAGGTGTTACAAACGGAATGACAAATTATTATACCTACAATACAGATTTCATCTAGGCTATAACAAGTTACTAAAATAATAGAAAAATATAGTTACAATAATTCGCGATAGTACTCCGCTGAAAGAAGTGACCCTAACAAGATAATCAACTAAATTACGTGCGTCTGATTAATAAATGGGCAACAACGAGGTTTTTAAAAGAATTGACAGTACGTGCATTCTAGAGACTAGATATGAGAGATCATTCCAAAAGCACGTAATCTGGACAAAATTAGTGCCTTTTCCTTGACTAGTCTAGTAAAACGAGGAAAAATATCGTTCCTGTTTCTATGTGATCTCCAGTCTACGGCTACAATAATACGCTATCCAGCCGGAGAAAAATTAAAATCCGTAGGTGAAAGTAAGGCAGGATTAGCAACATTGTAGAAATAAATATTTTTTTTCACACGAAATCCAATGGAAAACCATACTTTTAGTAAGTTTTCCTTACTGGAACACTATTACTAATGAGTAATGACTCTAATGACAGCTTTATTTATTCTTTTATTTGGGCGGTTTTGTTTTGGGAATCCATATGAAAAATTGATATTTTAATTTTTAATGAATTAATTTGAATTGAAATTCCAAAATTATTATGTTGAGCCATAAAGAAACGGAAGTAAAAATCTTTAGGATGAAAATTTTGCACTTGAATTTCGACAGTTTATGCAACCATTTTGTAAGGTTGTGATTACTGTATGTTGTAAATTTCCGTTGTATTTTTACACTTTTTTTCATTTATAAATGAATGTGCAACTCTTAAATATTTCTGGAAATATTTTCAGCAGTAATAACTGGTGATAGTAGATATTGCTGGCATTTATTATAAGTCCAGGGATTTAAGGAATTTGATTCTATGGTAATACGGCATTTTACATGTAGCCTTGGATTTCCATCTTTTGACATTTCAGGAATATTACATATAGAAAATTTACTTAATTCACTTTTTTTCGAAATTGGAAATTTCACATGCACACACATATATTCATATACCCGAATCTACGTCAGTTTATCATGAGGACAAGAACGCATATATTAGCAGAATAAGTAGAATAATCTGACCCTTTGAAACTATATTTCCCTATTGTAAGATAAGAAAATAAAAAAATAAATAGCCTCAAGTATACTTATGCACGATTCACATAAAATTTTCTTTAGTCAAACATAAATTTCCCTTGAAAATGCCTACTGGTGGTAATTTACCTAAATGTCACTTAAAAAGGATTTTTAATTCCAGTTTTTATCGGCACTAGAATTTGAATTTTTATATCCTTGGTTACATTTTCATGATTGAATTAATAGTGGTGCACTATCGCTGTAATATTTTAAACATTTTGCCATAAAATAGTAAACGTAATTTAGAAATTTCTACCCCTTATAAATAACACCAACCAAACCATAACATTTATGCAAAGTGTTATAGCTTCCGTGTCACCTCCTTGAATTATTGGTGCAACAAATACAGGAGGTATGCATTTAGTTAGTATGTAGGTAGTAGATGTACATAGGTACAGCCAATAGGTTCCTACAGCAGCGTGGTATGAAGTAATTTTAACTATATCAAAGGCACCCAGAGTACAGAGTATCCCTAATTGTATACAAAATCTAATTAGCTCATGTGGCGCCTACATACTTAGGAACTATCCATTAATAAGAGAAAAATTTGTTTTGTTTCGCGTGTGACTAATTTTTTTTTTTTTTTTTTTTTTTGCATTAATTTTTTTATTTGCATACTTTCCTCCAACTATATATAAATATGGGGCATATCATTGGAATTAATTAAAAGTGCAAAAAGCGGAAATTTCCATTTTGGGTTTTTAAGGGAGCTCTTCTTTTGAACGAATTCAACTTACATTTTACTTATTAAAAATAGCCTTTGACTCTGGAAGTAGTTACCGAAGCGTGAAAATTCGGTTTGTTTTACTTCATTTCTATGTATAAGCTTTCCAGGGGCATGGAGAGGAAAACGATGATTTTGCTTAGACCTTGTTTGATTCGACAGGTTTTAATTCATTCCATGATTCTTCAGTTAATTTCATTTCATCTCTACTTCTTTCACTTGTTTTAGTTTTTTACGTAAATACAGTTTACTTGTGTTTTGCCTGGCTTAAGTCTCAGACCAGCTGGTATCTTATCTGAAGAGAAAAAAAGACCACGTTACTCGATTTATTCCATTTTTGAAATTTCACCTTGAGATTTTAATTTACTGCACCTTTGTGCAACAATACTGAATATGAATTTGTAAAATCGGAATTTTTTTATGGCAACTATATAAAAGAGTTGCCCGATTTTAATTATTTTCAAGCTTTGACATAGAATTCTTATTAAAGAACAGTTTACTAAATTTAAGCTGGTTAATATGTTTTAATCAGAAAATTATTTTATGGCGGCCAGATTAGCTCTCGGCGCATTACGCACTACTCCGATTTCCAGTCTGCTGGTAGAATCGGGCTTCCCAACCATTCACCAAAGAAGAGAAGAACTCGCCTGCAACCTCTTCCACAAGACCTTCCATAACCCCAAATCCCCACTTCACCTCCTAATCTTTGTCCCCCTATACCTAAATCGCACTCCCACTAGACGCATCTGTCCCAGCTTGACACGGGCGATCACAAGCATCCCTGATTCCCTCCGAACCATACCCTTTTTTCCTGAAAAGCAAAATCCTGTGGGTACCGTCCCGCCTTAGAGAGTTCCTACCAGAAAAATACTAACGGACGCAAAAAGCTACGAACATTTGGAAAATACAAATAAGACAAAACTTCACATAGGCACATACAGACGAATACGGGCTGACACAAAGATATACACAGATGCTTCAAAGGACGGAGAAGATGTGGGTATCGCTATCTGGGCAAAAGACACAGAAGAAGAACTGTCAATCACATACAAACTGGCAGCGTGGTCGAACGTTTTCGCAGCTAAGCTAACGGTTGTTTGGTAGGCTGTCAGATGGGCCGTCAAACAGAAAGGCATATGTGCCATCTTCTCGGACAGTCTATCCTCGCTCAAAGCGAACAAAAACCTGAAAAATAAAAACCCGCTGGCACTAAACATAAGATATTCCTTTTACACTGGCAAGTTCACATTGACTTGGTGCCCAGCTCATGTGTGGATAGAGGGGAACGAAAGAGCGGAAGCGCTCGCAAAGAACGCGTCGCGAAAAAACGAACAACCACTTTTCCCTTTTCCCACCTGGCTATAAAGCTATTAGAGCGCAAGCAAAAAGATACTAACACGAATCCAGGAACGCCACCTGGCGGTCATCTACCACTTTCCTTGTCATTCACCATAAAACGATGGAAAAGCCAGTCAAAAGGACAAAAAATACCACATTCTGACGCTACAAACCTGTCAAAATACGGATAGCTGCCCAGATTGTCTAGTAGCCGTGGGTCTAAAACATTAGTTGTATCTAGATATAGTCTTAGTCATAAGATCTATGTAAGAACAATTAATGTGAAATAAATAAAAATAAATAAATAAATAAATAAATATTGTGTGACAACACTACGAACGATCTGTCAGATTTACCCTATTTTCGAACTAAAATTTAAATTTCCTTAATTTGAGTCGTCCACATAAAAATTCACCTCTCTATTTTTATATGTTCAAAAAACGAGTCCAAATATAATATTAAAAATGAAATTTGGATATGGCAAGTCCATGAAGGATTTCCCAATTTTCCTTAATTTCGAACTGTAGATTTTCATGGAAATTACTAAAATTGCTAATTACAAGTTAATGCGTTTAAGATCCTGTCGTATTTTCTTATCTCTTGGGTCCTTCGTTAATCAAGAACCTTATTAAATTTCTAAAAGGGTAGGTACCCACCAATTTTTACATTAAATTTTGTAAAAACCATTGCAATTTTAGTATGGATGGGATGCGACATCAAAGCCCTATATTAAAAAAATGTTGAGAAAATTATTTTCTTGGATTGTTTGACTGTCGCATAAATTCTTTTTCCTTTTCAGAAAAGTTTTAAGTATATGAAACCCTTTTGTCAGGAACGTCTCATAACCATGAAAAAAGTTGGCCATAAAATGTTAATTTAGCATCATAACAAATGACTTAATTCGGCAGTTAACTTGGGTGTCTTGTCAGCACTCAAATTCGCGTTAGCTTCATCATAAAAATTTCACAAGTCTACTATATACATAAATCTACTAAGCGAAAAGGATGAACCGAGCGTGAACCATAAGAACTCATTTAAAATCTTGTCGTGTTTGTATGTTTGTAAGTACAATGTATGTACGTACATAGCACAGCTTTTCTTTAATCGCAATTTGTTCGTTCAATTCGTGGCTGGGCTACAAAATGGGCAACGAAATGAAAGGCAAAGACCTGGGATATTTGGTTGGGTTATGGTGTTTTTTTGTTTTTTTTTTTTTTTTACAGTCATCATATAAACACAATCTCTGAGATTTTATATCAGCCTTGAAGGAATTCTCCCTAATTCGTCACCCACCCGTACTTCACTTATAGGCCTATTTCAGGAATTCAGTGTTTATCTCCCCGCATCACAAGAATATTACCCGCACTGGTCAATATCTGACACCACCTAAAATAAAAATGAGAGTTACGCTTGAAATTGCTATTGTTTTGGATATTGAGCCCATGCCGCCCACCCCTTTTTTCGGATAATACCGAGCCCTGACGACACCCGCTCCCCCTCCTCCTCCTCCTCTAACGACTCTTGTGGTAGGGAGAGGCGAAAAGCCTTTGTAAACAATACAAAGAGAAAAAAAAAAAACCAAAATAATAATATTTGATGGAGCATGATGAATTCGGGAACGTAACAAAAAAGCCTCTGTTATGCTGCTGAGTAATATGTGTACAAAACTTGACTCAGCTGGACCTCAACATGACGGTTATGGAAAATAAAAGATCCTTTCTCTTGCGTTTTAAGGACGGTTAAGTGCCTCGATTTAATGTTTTTATGGTTCACAGTGTAAATAAACCCAAAAGCTCTTGACTGTATGTATATACCAAGAAAATGGGATTAGTGGACGTTTGGGACTCTTTAGAGCCCTCTTTTCAAGTCATGGTTTAGCTTTCATTGCTTGAATGCCTGAATAGGCAGTTTACTGTGTGGGTAAAGTAACAATAAAAAAAAAACAAAAACAAAAACAGCATAACGTTGCGCCTATGAATTTTGTAAGCAAGAAATTGTTACGAGTCTACTGAAGATAATGGGAATTCTGTAAAAAGTTATTTATATTTTCTTAGTGGGTTAGAATTAGTATAGGAATCATGTTGGACACTTGTGTCCGGCAATTTATGAGTTCTTTTTAACACATTTCTAGATAATAAATGTGAAAATTTTTTATTTGTTAATATGCTGCGTTGCTATAGTATACAATAAAATAGCTGCCCCCTTTTTTCGGTGTTTCTTTCAAGGTAATTGTTCCGAAGAATTTGTATGGGGCAGCTAAATTTGTGAACTTTATCGTTTTGGAATTTATAGTTATTCCAAATAATTGTTCAAGGTCTACTATTATATATATATAAAAAAAATAATTTGTAAAATATTTTTCTACTCCGCCAATGCTTTTAAATGTCTCACCTCTTCTATGGTTGTAATAACAAATGTTTTGACGAGAAACTTGGCTTTGTTTGAAAGATTGCTTACTTGTCGTTTTATTTTTTGGAGCCTACATTTCTTATAATAGTTTCCTAATAGAATATAAATTGCGTCATTATGCCATTAGCGTTACCTCAAAAATATCACGAATGTTTCTTTATGCATCACTAACATTTGTATATTATGAAAAGCACTTGCTCGCATATTTGTATATGCACATTGTGGTTAATCCTTTATGTTTCACTATGGTGCCTAGCAGAAGAGGCAAGCCAGTTTTTCTATTAATTTAGATATTCGAAAAATTTTTTTAAGATCTTTTGCACAGCATATTTTGGAAAATGCTTAGCCCAAGCAGACGAATCAATGCTGATTGTGATTTTTATGATTTTGAAAAATTGGCTTACTTGATTTTTCATTTTTCCTCCCGTTTTGAATTTCAAAAAGAAGTTTTGCATGAAAAATTATTAATAATAAAATAATTAAAAGAACAAATAAAAAATATGTTTAGGTTTAGTTCAACATCTTTAAAAATTATTTTCGATTTAAATTTTTATTAATTTTTTATGAAAATAAGATTTGTTTGTTCCAACTTATTTTTTAAAATATTTTTTCCCTTTTTTTTATAAGTTGAAATGTTCCCAGTATATTTTTGTTTTGTAGTTAAATAAAATAATTTTATATAATCAGTTTGGTGAAAATTAGCGACAAATTCAAAAGCTGAAAAATGAAAAAAATCGGACAACTTTCATTTCAGTTACGGTCACGGTATTTTGTTTTTAAAATATTTCGGTTACGGCTTAAAGTAGCCTAATTTTAGTTTTATGTGTTGCCTTGTGATGAATTAGCCTTAGATATGAGCTGCTGTTGCAATTAAACGCCGCCCAACTTATTCTTTATTTGTTTTATTTTTTATTTTTTGTTTATTTTTTATTTTGTAAGTTGTCTCAGCCATGGGCAAGCATAATCCTCGAAATCGATATTACCAAATCCTCGTTTGTAATTTAGGCGGCGGACTAAATGGTATATTTTTCGGTATATTTTTATAGATCATCCTGTCACTTCTGAACGTTATACCCTGTGTTGATAATTTAAAATGTCTTCGATTGACCTTTCCAGTAGTCCATAAATTTTTCCTCTCCTCCCCTCCGTTTTGAAGTTATGAGACAACAAAGTTGAAATTTCGGAATATTAACTGGTTCTTTTTTTGTTTAACTACTATTTTTATAAAAAAACGTCGTCAATATCAAATTTTCATATTGGGCTTAAGAAGCCCAAAAGCTTGGCTTTAAAATGACATATCACACTCTGTACCCAAAATGTAAACCTTTCTGCATTTTTTGCACATTTTCTTAAACATATCCAGTAAAAATGGCTAAAAAAGCTCGTCCCCAAAAGATAATTGCATATACTTTATGGCACTGATTGGTCCTTTTCGCTGGATTTGCTTCAGAAAAAGTGCAAAAAACGCAGAAAGGGTTAAATTTTGGGTACAAAGTGTCATATGTCATTTTAAAGCCAAGCTTCTGGGCTTCTTAAATCCAATATGAAAACCTAGTTAAATAAAAAACGAGCTCAAATTCCGAAATATCAACTTTGTTGAACCATAACTTGAAAACGTAGGAGAGGAGAGAAAATTTTTATATACTACTGGAAAGGTCCCACGAATTTCAATCGAAGAAACTTTTAAATCGTCATCACAGGGTATAACGTTCAGAAGTGACAGGGTGATCTATACTATAAAAACATACCGTTATCTCGGAAACAGTTAGGATTAGGGGGCGAATCTTCCACACCCCCCCCCCCCCCCCCCAGCATACAATTTTTTGCTCGACTAAACATGAGCTATCTGTAGCCTTCGAATACTATACCACTTACGGGACACCCTGTATATAATTTAATATATACTTGTCAACTGCGAGGGTTGAGTAAATTACCCTTAATTTACCACTTTCAACTTATTTTTAATATGTCTGGATTGACATTTTGTAATTCATAAGCGTAAGGGCATCTTTTTTTTTATTAAATATTTCCATAATATGTTATTATAATTTTATTAAAATTATAAGTTCGCTGCATTGGGAAATAAAATGTGCCAGCAATTGTAATAAATTGTAAAAAGCATTGTTAAAAAATTTAATAAGAGAGAATTTGATAGAAGAAGTAATACAAATTTTGCACGAGGTGTAAAGCGAGAAATAGGCGGGAATTGAACCCACACTTGTTAGAATCGGTCAAGATAGAGAATAGAAGAATTTTAAGAACTTTTATTTTTAACGATTCTAAATTAAATCATAAATACAAGAGGAAAAAACAACCGCCTCGTCCGGGGTTTGAAACCGGGATCTTCCGCTTGTCGGGCGACTGCTCTTACCACTGGGCTAACGAGACAGATGATTTTCCCTCTTGCATTTATCAATTTTTTAAATAGGCTACTAAGCCACGTTTTGCTTTTAGTTGGCATTAACCAGTAACGATGAAAGCGCACAAATAAATTTTGTAAATTCAATTTTTATTTTATTTTTTTCCCTGACGGGAATCGAACCCAAACTTGTTAGAATCGGTTAAGATAGAGAATAGAAGAAAAACCCCGGACGAGGCGGTTGTTTTTCCTCTTGTATTTATGATTTAATTTAGAATCGTTAAAAATAAAAATTCTTAAAATTCTTCTGTTCTTTAAATAGGCAATAGTTGAAATATACCATATACCACTTCATTACAATAATGCTGTCTCTGTTTCACAACTATTGCTCATGCCTTACTTTTGACAAAACCTCACCAAATTGTTTGCTCTTATATTTTACTTTCTTTCCTTGACAACTAGCGGCGCATCATGCTCTTATCGTTATCATATTTTTTGCTTGCAAACGGGCCTAGGTATTGTCTTCGGGACTTGAAGAGGTAGATAGATAGAGAGAGAGAGAGAGAGAGAGAGATAAACAAACTTTTTGAACATTTAGAAAAAATGTCTTGAAACTTTCAATCTGTAAGAAGTAGACTCTAATATGGATAAGATTGGCCAACTGTAAAGATACACTTATTTCGGTTTTCATTTAATTTTAGTAGATAATAATGGAGTAAAGTTTTAGTAGACCAATTGCAACCATAATTGAACTTTAGCTTACATTTTATGCATGTAAACATATAAATTTCAGGTCTCTACCACCCAGATGATTTCAACTTGAAAATTATAAATATTTTTTTTTTAATCTATCTGGAAAATGTCTTTACAAACTATGTAGTCGAAACTTTATTAGGAATTTATTTGAAAGTTTTTCTTCAGAATTTTAATGCACTATAATTGGTGGATGACAAAGATTCCAAAGTTGTTGGCTTAATTGATTGATCTCCGCTGCTAAAATTTTTTATAAACGTCGATAGGTTTTATATTTTTCTTACGAATATCATTTTCAATTTTTATCAATATAATGCGTTAGTTTTTCGAGCTAACAATTTGTATTTGATGAAAAGTTTGCATTTCTATTTCAGTCTCGATATTCATTTCTTTTCCAATGTCCTTCTTTATTATTCATTTCAGTATATTAAAATTTTTCTTATTACATGCAATTTTGTCAACCTATGCAAACTTAAAATGTAGTTGATTAACGTATTTTAACCGATTTGTCCACTTTTAATTACGCCGTACCGTATCAGTATACAAAAGTAATTGAAAAAGCATCGATTTCATTAATATTACTTAAGCCACTATAGTTAGCTTCTAATTATTCCTGTACGATGGTGAAAGTTCAAAAGGCGTCTAATTATGGAAACTTCTTTCAGTATCACTTTTCACTTATTTCCCATTTTATCCAGGCAGGAAAACTTGTAACCCTTTTGCTTCGTTTTCATGTTAAATTCAGTGTCAAAGTTTAAATTGGTAGGTATTCACCTTTGGAACTCATTCATACTTGTGTCCTTAACATCGGTTACTCCTTTTGATAACCTTTTGCTATAGTTGTAATATTGCCCCGCGCTTCTACTCCATCTTTATGAACAGATTTTCCTATTACGAAAAGTGAGAATCACAACCATCATCATATACAGAAACTTGGAAAGCGCAATGACAACGACAATCTTAATAGAATAATTAAGGATGGCAGAACAGGACCTCTTCATAGAGAGCACAGATAGGTATGCACCTATTGCTGCACCAATTGAACCCACAGTGCATATAGAAAGTGGTGTAGAATATCTCGTTGTCATTAACATTTTCGAAATGGAAATTCATTGTAAATGTGAGGGCAGAGGCGTGGTGGCTTATTATACCGCGTCCGCCACCCGGTAAACCCTGGCAATGGAAATCATTCGGAACGGGTTTTGTAATAAAGTCAAACGAATTTTCATCCTTTGGTAAATGGCGAATGTAAACATTTCATGGCGAAAATTTATGGCGCTCTTAATTTGCTCTACGTATTTTGTATACAATTGGTGAGGTTGGATGGTGTTTGAGTGAGGGGGAGGGCGGTTAATGATAGAAGGCAGGCAGGCAGGCAGGCAGACAGGGGTAAAACAAAATGGTACCTAATAGTTTATATAGTAACTACTAAAATGGTTTGCAAGCGGATAACTCAAATGAAGCGCGCGACTCCCTGAAATCAGAATAGAGTAATCGTTTTGAAGTTTACATAGAAACAAATGAATTTAATTAGTTCACCCTCCACCCCCTTAACTCCTCTCTAAATTTCGTAGCGTGTGATGGACGGGAATATTACGGCAAAATAGAGTCTTGACATATATATTTACTATATGCCGTCTGACTGAATGTTAGTCACTTGAAGTCTTTATTTGTCCTTTACTCTTTGTTATTTTACGATGATGATTTCAATTAATTCTTCCCTTCCAAATTTCTCCTCCTTCAAAACCTTACACCATCATAATGGTAGTTAAGCTTTACACGCCCTGTTGGACTTTTTAATTGCAAACATGATAATTCGACGACCAACGAACGAATGAACGATACGAACCCTTTCATACTGTTTGATATGAACAAACACCGAAAGAATAAGACATCTTCGACAATATTCCCTTTGAAGGTTCTTCAATTCAATGATCATAAAGGTTACGCCTGATGAAATTTAATTTTCTCCTTTTGAGAAGATGACAAAATTTGTCTTAAACGAATAAGGACTGTCGAAGTCATTCGAGGAGCTGCTTCAATTAATCATTCACAACGGATGAGAACACTCGGAAGTCTGTGCGATGATGATTTCTTTACTTATCTCCTTTATTATTAGGAGTGCGACTGAATTATCTGCAATGAATGGCAGCACAGCACAGCGACAGCAGCACATAGAAGTGGAATTTGCTCTGCTTAAATTTACTTAAGCTTCCTTTTGTGTATGTGTGGGTGTAGGTATGTTTGTGTGAATATACCTGTTCGCTTTGAACATTTTAATATGAAAGGAAATGAGAACTAGATTGGTTCTTTACATTCTGACTGAGCAAAAATTATAATTCCAGATTTGTGCTTCTTCGTCTATTGTATTACCTATGCTCTAATTAACTCACCTAAATACGTATTGTAATTTTCATTTGACGAAGGTAATAGTCATTTTGATGAAAGTAGTATTGGTTATCTCGTACATATGCATACTAGCTTCCAGCATGCAAGATGATACGCAGATCATTCCCGCATCATATTCCAGTGAAGACAAAGTTTATCGCGGAAGATTATCATCTTATTATTGTAAATGTCACGTCCTTCGGAAAGGAATGTACCCTGAATACAAGATTTCTTGGTGAATTGCTTTCGAATCATCATTGCGCTGATGATTTTTCATTTCTATATTTGCTGGACTAGATTTATCAACATTCTGGATATGTAGATCATAGTAAGAGTTCCATGATCTTGTACAGGAACCATTCAAAGAGAATAATATACGCTAAACGAAGGAAAAATAGGAGAAGAGTCCGTTACAATATTTATGGTGTTTGTCCTTTTATATTATATTAAATTTGATTTTGGTTGAGACATCCTATTATTGAGAATCACATTTAGGTATACTTCTAAAAGTCCTATATCCACAAATCTTTGCGCATGCGTATTATTAACATGATAACGTTTCTACGAATTATGTACGATTTCAAGTCGCGATCATATAGGCTTACAGTTTATAAAGATCTGGCACAATTTCGACTTTCACTGATGATTTTGCTGCAGTGTCGGAAGTCGCAGTCACAAATGAACAGTTCTTGTAACTTGTCAACACAATCATTCTGCACCGATCACTTGAAAACTGCCATTTTTGTTTGGCTCCCATAACATGGTTGTATCACGTGTTGATTATGTGACGTTGCCATTTCATGTATTCATTATGCAGGAGTTAAAATCAAGAAATCTTATGAATTTAACCTTTAAATTCCTTTTTCACCCATTTCTTGTGGTCCTACAGCAAAAATATTGATTTTGTATTCACATGCGTGCTTTATAAAAATGTTCCGCTCTACCCGAAAAAATTATTTCTGGCGTTCCTGGGCCCTACGGGCTGATTTTCATGCAATTCCAAGTGATTGATTGATGCCCGGACGTCTGTGGCACTGCAGTTGGAATTCTGCGTCATGATTTCTTCCAGCCACTATTTTTGGGCGCACACATTTTGCTTATGAACTACAGTCGACCGTTCTTAGAAAGGAATTCTCACTTAAATTTATAAATTTCTTTATTTTCTTTATTTTTAATATTTTTATTTTCGTTCTAATTGTTTTTAGGATTCGAACGCGTCTGGGTTTTTCTTCAATTTTTTCTTATTTTTGTTTTATTAAAAAAAAAGAGAAGCATGCTAGGATTAGAACACGTTACAGACATAGTTTGAGCTTTTCTTAAGCATACGTTTTACTATTGTCCACTTCCAAAAGATTACCACAAAATTTGTACAAAATCCCGAGAAACAGCAATGCATTCAATGTAAAAAATTTAATAAGAATAGATAGCTTATCGAATTCTCGTAGAAAAAAAGCCCACATTTAAAAATTCAGAATACCAGATTAAATCAAAATCCTGGAAAGTACTGAAATCTTAGAAAAATGTATTGCGGTTGAGTCTATGATGATATTCCGACAGCAAAAATCCCATTAGTAAAAAATACTGACTTTTAAAATTTAGATTTTTTGTAAATTTCTTGCAAAAAGAAAATGAGTACCTGCTACAACATATTACAGTGATAGCAACGAAACCACAGAAATATCCAAAAATCTCAGAAAAATTAAAAATCGTTGTCCTTTTATAAAAAAAAAAATGTTTGTTTAAAAAAAAACTAGTTTTTAAAGTTTTTGTGATTGGAATTGTGAAATCAGAAACTATGTCGCACGAAAATGTCAACAAATGGGGCGTTTCGTTGCTGCACTCATCAGTGCGGCTAGCTCTACTTACCAGACGCCTGAAATAAAATTCCAGCAGACCGCATATACGATCTTAGTTTTAAAATGTAATAGTTCTTTAACTGGTTATTATTATTCTTAGAAATTTTGAAATCCTTTACTCTTCGACATTTCGTGAAGACGGAATTTAGTCAAAAACTTGTCATCAGTCATCAGCATCAAAATCCAAAATGTCGGAAAAATATAATGATTTTCAGATTTTTTTTATTTTTTTTAATTTGAGATTTCGTACCTACCCAATTTAATTTAATGTCGCCATCTTTAACAACATCCGATTATAAAATACCTGAATTAAAACTTTCGGTATTTTGAATTCCGGGATTTTTAATTTTTAATTAATATAATCTCCCTCATTTAACTTTGTAAATAGATGTTTTATAGCTTTATACGGCGCTGTTGCAGGGAACATTTTTCGGCTGTTTTGTCCACCTCCATATAAAAGCAACAAGTTTTGTTATGCATGTGTGCTGTAATGGTCCAATTTAATCTATCATCCTGGAAATTGCGCTTAATATGATATTATATGATATGATAAAAAAAAAACATACAAAAAATGGAGAGTTCCATGATGGGGCTCAGAGGGCTTACAAAGTTTAAAAAAAAAACTGATTGGAGAGTTTCATTTGAAGGTGGAAGGTACTTAGTTGTCGAAAATTAGTACTCGAGGCATATAGTTTTTTAAAAACTTTATAAATATAATTAATTTACCGCCTTTTGAACTCACATTAATAACAACAACAGCTCCCATAGCTCAATAGTGAAATAGAAAAAAAATAGTTTTTTTTTTCTTTTTTCATAGGCATGGAAATCGTATCGAACTACAACAACAATGCAATCCTCATGAATAATTTAAAAAAAAAATTATTATCTGTACAGAAATTGTTAAATCAAAGTATGCGCCGGTGACGGAAAATTTGTAAATTTACATACAAATGAAATTTTATTTAGCTGAAAAAATTACATTTTTTTTTCTCCAAACAAAATTGATGGAAAGGTTTTACCCGAAGGCTTCTCCTCCACAATTCATGTGCATGTCATGCTTTATAACCGCAATCGGAATATTGAAAGTAAAGACCGTGTAATACCATCACGTCTGTCTGCGGGATTTATATACTTTGTTTCAATTTTAAGGATTGAGATTTATCAGGAAAAATATTGTTTTTTTTTATTTCGTTTAATTATTGCTCGATATGTAGAAAAAAAAATAAATTTTCTTTGTTTTTAATGCCGACATCGAAGAATGTGATGGTATAAAACCTGATATGGTTTTGATGCTAGTAGAAAACTTTAAAACTAAGCAGAGATTCCGATATGTTCATTAAATAGTTTAGGCATTTAAAACTTACTAATTAGTTCCCGATATGACCGAGTGTTGACTGTAATAGCATAAAGCGTCTCAAGCGCAATAGTTAATGCGGTGAGAGGAAGTGCTGCGTCAAAATATGTAGGTGTAAACACTAATCACACACAAGTCATTGGTAGTAGTATCAAAGCGTGTTTTAAAAATATGTGCGTATTATGTCTCGCTCTGTACCTCTATCTCTGTCTCTTTGTCTGTTTCTGGCCATCTATATTTCACCTTGTTTTTTTTCTGACTGTCTGTTTATCTCTCTATCTCCCTCTATTTCTTTTCTTGCCTGTCTAAATTTTTATTGCTTTATAAGTCTATACCTCGTTATCGCTATCTCCCTGTATGTCTTTCTCTATTTCCCTGTCTGTCTCTCTTTTTCGTTCCCCGTCTATCTATCTGTCTCCCCCTATCTATCTCTCTCTCTCTCACCCTATGTCTTATTGCATCTTTCTTTCACTCTGTATTTATCTGGATGGCTCTGTCTGTCTCTCTCTCCCCTCTCTATTTATGTATAGTACAGTATAGCTATACCTCTGTGTTAAATATAAATTAAAATTTTCTGTCCGAAAGTTTTATTCAAAGTAAAGTTCATGTTGCCTAGTAATATTAACAAAAAGAAAAGCCCTAAAAAATTCTACTCAAATAACGTGTTTTCCCTTAGATACACCCCTCCCCCCCCCCCAAATTTACTTTGTATTGTCCGCCATTTAATGAGAACCACAAAATGAGTTTGAACGTTTCCCATGAAAAACAGGAAAATGCCACAATTTACCCATACTCCTGGGGTCTTCTGTGACAAATTTTAGCCCGGGTAGTATATGGGCGTACCTATATGAAGCTGGACCATGGCTCTGACAGTGCGGCCATGATACACATGACATTAACATTAAAGCACCCCAATGTAACCGCTAAACGACCTCCTCTTCTTTATCCAATCCCCAAAGGGATGCAAATATAAACGAATTTTTTTTTTGTCTCCATCAGGTACAAAGTCAATGTGACCCACGTCCTAACCATTCTATTTCGCCCACCACCCCTCTCTCCACTTCGTCTTGAGTAGGTTATTTCGTCATCCTCCTTAATTTATTTGAAATAAATTGCTCCAGGACAAACGTATCACGTACGTAATAAATAACGAGGCTGCTGCGTATCAAGTACCCTATCACATACGGATACTCCACTTATCCGTCACTTTTTCCAGAATATCAGGTGTGCCTTTACCTCCTCCTGTATGAAGTCAGGAGGATGATAATGGTGGTAGTGATGGTGGGTGCATTGTCCTTGCATGGCTGGCTCCCTGTATCTTTATGGTTGGAATGTATAAAGACTAATACCGATGGTGGAGGTGGTAGTGGTGGAGGTGGTGTTCCTGACTAACGGGAGGAAGAGAAAGACTGGAGGTAAAAGAGATTTTCCTTTTTTCGTGTAGATTACAATCATTTTCACAGAGTGTGCTCCCATAAATATGAATAAGCACGGAGGGAACTTAATTTATCCTCTTCATTCGGCTGAAAGGGTGAGACCAAAGTTCGAAGTGTAGCCGTGCGGCAAGGCATACAGGAAGACGACCAACGTGTACACAGGTACCAGGTCGTCATTGTTGTTGACGAATGAGTGGGTGTTTCGGATATGTCAGATTTTGAAAATTATTTACCCTGTTGAATAATGAGACATGTTGAAAAAGTGGAGGGAGGGGGGATTGCGTATGGACTTTTTAATATCCCCCCATGATTTTGGATTGGGCTTTTTTGATAATTTCATTTTCAAATTAACTTCTTGTGTGATGTAGGGCCCTTTGTGCTCTCACACCCCTTTTACTAGGGATAATTGTTTGCGAAATTAAGCTACATTTAATAAGTGCGTAACGGTTGCTGAGAAGGGGGGGGGGGGTTATTAATAAAATTTGTGTCCTTTGTTTTAGATTGGTTTATTCTGGCTGATTCATATCATCATGGTAATTACGGGTTTTTGTAGTATAGAATGGAAGGGAGGCTACTTTTAGGCATTTTTTGATAGATGCTAGCTTTATATGTAAGTAGATAAATTTATTTTTGAAATAAATACATGGCTCTTACCCACTTGTATTATTATTGTCCCTCTATATAGTTGAAAACTCCTTGTACTTCACCGTCAAATATTAAATTCAATCTACAGATTCCATTTTGCCGCCTCGTTTCTTGAATCTTGTATTTTTCTTCCTCATGAAGAGCTTTCACCTGTTGATTCTGTAATATCTAAAATCATATTCGGATCATGAAAGGTTACTTTGACATAAAAAAAATGTAGATACTTTAAAATTCAACAAGAAGATGTCATTGTCAAAAGAAAATAAAGTAGTCATGTTAAAATTCTAATATTTTAAAGTGTACGTAAATTTATAGATTATAAAATATTTATAAAAAAGTGAAGGACTTAGAACTGAACTCAACGGCAATCCAATTAAAAATGTGCCATTTTTATATGAGCGATTATATTTTATAAACATTTCAAAGAGCCTGAAAATTATTACCGGCACATTATGTGCAATCAATGCAAAGTAATTAATTAAATAATTTCACTAACGTTTACATAAAGCGTTATATCATGTGTGGGTATATGTAAGTATGCATATGTATGGATATGTGCAGGTATACCTGAAGCTATGTTACTGAATTCCAATACCTTATTACTTGGGTTGGAGATTATTACGGTAACTGACATATCCTTGCTTGTTATTTATTAATTTATCAGGTAATTGGGATTGGAAGCATCGACTACATATACATTACATATCTTCAGTCCTAAACTAACAATAATCCATTGCACCCATGTCAAACAGGTGTAGTTGTTTCTGAAAACATCGTAACAAGAAAATTCATTAAGCCCATTCTGGGGGTAGACCAAATTTGCTGACGAAAGATTACTACAAAACTTGGGAAGGAAACTTTTGTAAAAGATGTTCTTGATCATGTTTGTGTATACACACAAACATATATAGGATCTAAAACCACAACTTTACAATAAAAAGAACATCATCTTACGGGCTTGGCTTTAATTTGTGTTGCCTAATTGAAAGATGTTTTCGATTTGTACAATGTAGAGTAACTTGTTTTTTTTTTCTTACTACAAGTTGAACTTCTGAAGAGTAATAATGACAAGGTTTTTTGTAATTTTTCCTATACTCCTATTGGCTGTGTATGTATGATTGAATTATCAAGGCATTCGAGATAAAATTTAAAGGTGTGATATTTTCGATGCCCTCTTATTTAACAATTTTATCCTTTAATTAGAACTGTTAAATAAAAATCCTAAAAACCTTTTAAACCTTTTAAACCTTCAACTAATCCATTAGATGCGGGAGGATATAAATTACAAGGCCGGAACTTTTACGCTTTTTTATGTCTAGCTACTTTAGTCTATCCTGTACGGGGCACCCCACAGACAATCTTTTAAAAAAAAAAAGAAGGAAACTTGAACGATTCCATTTCCTCGAAATTTTCTGAAAAGAATTTTCCTATGTGTGATTTCATTGTGGAGGCGTTCGATATCCAGAGATCGAAATTTCTTCGAGTGCACATCCTGACGAAGGAAAGTGAATCCAACTTAAGCTAGCTGTTAGACGACCATTGATCTTTCCCTCCTTTATTTCCAAGTATAGAGAACATCGCAAATAATTAATTGTTCTTGCACTTTGGATAGTTTCTCTCTTATTTAGACAGCGCGGTAGTTGGTAAGGATAGCAAGGATTCCAGTTGTGAGGACATATAAGAATTGCATACATACCAGGTGGTGGGAAGAAGTGGGGAAGTGGAATGAGGGTGGCACTATACTAAGTCGAACAAATGATTTTTTTTTTTTTGCTTTTCCATCTCATAACATTAATGTCGAATCCTACGATTAGAAATCGAAGTTCATTGGAAGAAATTTAACGGCATACTAAAATATAAGTATAGTTATGGGTCAGGGGATAGTTGTAAGAGTTTTCCAGTTTTGTTCCAACTTTCATATGTGTATCTATGTATAATGATGCCAGTGGATACACACCTATAATAGAGAAACCTGAATGTCTAGATAAACTTTATTACTATCTAATCTACTTATAGGAACACTGGTTAGGTGGGGGGGGGGGGCGTATATAGTTGGAGGCCTGCCATAGTATACAAGATTATCCCACGCCTTGTCCAAAAGGGTAACCGATGTCATTAAATTTGGAGAACGAGGAAAAGTTTTCCTTTCCTTTCGGAATAAAGTGCACTTAGTACTTGGCACATCTATATGGATACGTGCGAATGTGTGGTTTTTGGTGTTCATATGGGTCATTCTACCATAGATAAGTAAGATATGAAATAGAATTTCAGTATATCCTTAGATCTTTATGTATACGTGAATATATAGTACCTACATACATATACATACATATGTTCATATGAAGGAATGATTAATAATAACTTGAATTCTAGCCAGATATATTTACTTGGATAAATTTGTGGGATATAATTTATTTGAAGGGTATAAGGGACTAGCCGAAGAACAGAACCCATAATATGAGATTGGAGCCAAGTTTTTCTCTTCAGCTATCGGCGATGTTAACTTATATGTATACTATATATGTGCAGATGAAGCTCTGTGATATTTTTATAGAGGTATAAAGTTTGAAACTTGTTTGGTAATAAGGTCCAGTTAAAGTTGACGGAGATTTATTATTAGCTTCTAGCTATTTAGTTATATATAATGTTCTAATCAATACAGAATATATCTCGGATAACATGAATAAATTTGAATTTACTATGAAGTTTTGAAATGTATGTATGTTTGTCCAAGCATGCTTTAAATCATTAGGACAGCACTTAATTCTGGATTGTTTCCAATATTTTAAATCTGACTATAACATTGCATTTAAGGGGCGGTTTGGATGAGGGTGCATTGATTAACAAAAATAAAATGGAAGGCATTTAATTTTAAATATAAGTAGGTACATATGTACATACGTGAAATATAATATTGTTGTCTGATTTGATATATGTATGTAAACGTTACAGACAATAGTAGTCTCTTCATCGGAGTCGCTTTTACTTTACGCCAGGCATAGCAATCTTAAACAATCTACGGTAAATTCATAAATGTTTATGCAGAAATCTGTCGGGGGTTTAACGTGTGCACCTAGCCGTTAGCCTTAATCTAACGACAGCCTTAATGCACGGATTAAGTATTTAGGCGACAATCAGCGACCTCATGAGGCAGATTATATTATATTCTGTCTCGATGAGTACGAGTTTATGTCATTGCATGCTTGACTTTCGACCTCTTGGTTGTAGCGAGACTCATCTATAATCTCTGCCGATCTTTGGGTCATGCAGACTTAGACATCATTTATCTGCCCGCATATGGGCTACCACAACCACCACCAATCTCTCATAAAGGGGTCTACTCCATGTTGAGGTGTATAATTCTACTGCAATAACTATCTATTACAGCACAACCATTCAGGGCTCCTCAAACCAGTGGTATCAAGTTAGCAATGTCGGCTAATTGGTATGGCTTCGTAGGCCATGAACATAAAGTCATGGGTACTCCCAGTGATTTCTTTACATGTAGATATCCTTTTATAAACGGGGCTGGTTACTCTATTCGGGCCAAAGATCTTATTTGTATTCGGGCCAGAGATCTTATTTGCAATGTCTATACAAGCAAACGCAACCTTAATAAACGCTGTCAGCGGAGACCGCGCGAAAGTTAAGATATGCCGCGGATTCAAGTCTGGAGAGGCTAGAGATTACGGAAATCACGCCAGTAATCTTATAGAGGATATACCAATGCGTTTTTTGCTCTTCAACACAGCAGTATCATCAGTTCAACAAATTCATCCATCAAGTCTGCATGCTATCCTCTTTACAGCTTTCACCTTGGCAGCCCTGCGCTTCACAGTTTTCTTTTCCGCCTCCAAAGAAGAAGAAGAAGAATGTTTATGCAGCTAGATTTTCTGGTATACTCATCTTAATCTTGAGGGAAATACTTTTAATATATCAAATTTTCTTACTAATAAGTTAGGTGTGCATCGAAAGTACCCGACAATGTGGATTCACAAGAAAGTTGACATTGAAAACATTTATCGGGCATTGAAAGAACCATAAGTAGAGAGCTAACATGTAAAGCTCTCTGTTTATGGTCTTGCTCTATTTTAGATTTTATGGTAAAAGTATTTTTTTCATTGTATTTTTTTATTTGCACAATTTACGCAAATGGATTTCTTACGAAGGAGTTAGATTTTTGGATCAATCGCATTCACAATTACTTAGTATTTCGTGAGTCATTATAGTAATGTAGACAGTAGACAGATAGTAATGCACACTTTTTGCAATTTTCAAGATATCCATGTATTATTATATATATAGAAAGGATTGGAAGGATTGTACCCTACTTTCTAAGTGATGACTAGTAGTCTAATCTACTGGATTCGATTTCGCCAAAATTTTTCTACAATTTGTTAGCACATTTTCTCCACATACGAATCAGACTGAAATCGAGTAAAACATGAACTCTAAGGGGAGAGTGAACAATTAGGCTCGTATATGTACGAGTATAACCATTTCAGATTTTCACTAACAGTTTTCTCCAACACTGTTTTTCTCAAGAGACTCTGGTTCTCGGAGCGTAGTATTTTGTATGTACTACAAATTTCATTGAATTTCGCTAAATTTCGCTGAATTTAGCTAACTTTTATTCTACGACTGTGTTTTTCCTTAAATTTTGCAAATGTCGATGCAAATAAATCTTCATTTTTCAAAATATTTAATATATAACTTTCTTTTCTTATTATCTGATTATTTTGCTATAGTTTTACGCTTATACAGCTCCCAAACTATTGACATCTCCCAAGTCATTATCAAATTCACTGAATCGAAGGAAAATATACAAATAACGAGACTGAAGACAATATGAAAGAGTCCTGATTCCTTACCATCTACGCATGCAAAAACATACAAATATATGTAAATTGAAACTTACAATGCGAGAAAGCTTTCAAAATGAAAAAAAAACCCATAAAAAGTAAATACAAAAAAAAAATTTAAGAAAAGATTCAGTTGGTGATATTAGGTATAAGAGAAATAACAAAATAAAACCTTAAGGATTATGCGATGAATTGCTTTCCGTGGAAAAGGGAAATAATTTTCTTGCTTTGTAAACCAATCAATAGAAAGGATTTCTTCCTCAAAGGATAATTCTTTTGGAGAACCTCAACATCATCATGCTTGACAACAGCAACAGAAAACTTTACAATATTCACTTCTCAAATTATTTTTGACAATAAAAATGTAAAGTTCAATGTGCTTCAAAAAGAAGAAAAAAAAAAAACTTTTTTCTTTAGAGGTACTTGCAGTACTGCCGTGGCTACACCAGAATAACAATAAGAAAATCGCATGCAAAGTATCCTATATAAAATCTTTTAACTTTGATCCTTCTCGTCAAACCTTTTATTTCTACGTGAAATAGAAAACCTTCCTTTGTTATATCCAAGCTTATATCTGCCCTTAAATATGCTTTGTTTAGCATTACTCTCAACAGTTTCTTTTGAAACAGCAGCCATATAGAAGTTGCAACATTTCCGGAATCCCCTTCTATTCCAGAGACTATAAATTTTATTTTATTCACTTAAACTTTCAAAGCACTCGATAATGTAAAAAGAAAATACTTACAAAGAAATGACTTTTAAAGCAAGATATTGTTAGAGGTTGCATTTCTCTATGTATGGTGTATGTATATACATAATTATATGTATTATGCTATGCATATACAATGAGAAATGTTACGCTTAAAGTTGATTTATATTAAATTTATTAAAAGATGAATTTTGTTTAATACATATTCTGATATGTTAAGTTATTTGTCGCTTTTTTGTCGTAAATTTGTCGCACAAAAATTGTTTTTTTGTTTTTGTTTTGTTTTTAATAAACAGTTTGCATTACATCTAAGAAACACAAATTGTGAGGAATAAATTTTAATAAGACTATACCCATATTAGCTACATATACTATAATATCAAATTTACGCTTTTCATGCTCAACTATGAAAAAATCAGTCAAAGTTTTCAATTATGGTTTGAACTGAGGATCATCAAGGATTATTTCTCCTTGTTTGGCATTTTTGTATCTAACTTTGATTACACTGTTCCTACAACTACACTACATAACAGTTAATTCTTTCACATCTTAAACACACGTTTGGAAATTTTTTTTGAGTGATGGGTTTTAGTCATATGGGTCCGTAGAAGTACTTTACGGTAAAAAGCAACAAGTATTTTTCTTTTCTCAAGAATTTCCAACAGTGAGTACGTTGTGAAAAAGTTATCTGTGTGGAATTTAATGCATACCGAGTTTCATGGTAGACGCTTCAATAACTCAAGAACGATTCGATTTCAGTAGTCAAGCCGTGGTAGGCAATGATCTCGTACGGAATTTCACCTTTACCGTATAGCAAACAGAGCCTTATAGGTACCCCATGGACATGGCTTTCCGCGCATATATTGTTTTATCTGCAGACGTCCTTTGAACGGTATAATTTGCTCATCGACACAAAGTGTGCTCCACTAAACGTTTTCGAACTTCATCCATGATCGACCGCACATAAAAGTTATCATTATTAATAGGTATCAATTGTGTGTCTACTAGATGCAAATGCGTACGAAGTGCATAAAATCGATTGCGTGACTTATTCTCCATAAATATTGTTAATGCAGTCTTCTTTTCACAAAAAATTGTGATCCACGGAAATTTCAAAATTCCCATCATGCAATATAGTTGGTAGAAATTTGTTTTTTTTTTTTTTGTTATAATCAATTGGCAGCACTAATTCCAAATGCCAATACATAAAGGTTGCATATCGACATGTCCATTACGAAGGAAGCTATTTCCTTTTTGAGTTTTTCTTATGTTTTTTTTTAGTTTTATTGGCGATTATTGTGGGATTATCTCCGATCTATGTCCAGTTGAAAAAGTAAAATAAAGGAGTGGTTTTTAGGACGTCTTCTATTAAAATATATACTCCCTACGTTTCGACCCGCGGGTTTTACGAGTCCTCTTCTTGGGGCTATAAAAAAATGTGTACAGTCCTATCGAGACACTTTTGAAAATACAACAAAATTACCTTAAGATTATAATAAATTAAAATTTAAATAACACATATTAGAAACATCAAATAAAATAAAAGATTGTACTAAACCCGCCTATCACAGCATGCAAAATATATTGTTAATAGATCCTAAAGTCATGTACACTAGAGTGTACATCGGTAGTGAAATGGTTAATAATGGAAATCACACATTTAAATTTTCCCTGTTCCTTTATCCTGCCTCAGTGTGATAAGAGACAGCGCTCTTGTTATCATACAATTGTTTACTACATTCTTGAATTCTTTTTGGGCTTTCGGAAGTTGAGAGAAAAACAATTGTTTTTTTACTTTCAACATTTATTTTGACTCTATGTTTCCCTAGTCCGAATTCAGACTCAGGAGAGTTAATTATAAAATTTATTGTATTTTGTTTTTATATACTTGTATCAGTAACATGTTTTAATAGTAATAGCACCATAGTTTATTTAATTAATTTATAATTTTAATTATAAATTGTTTTTGTTGTATGTATACGAAAAAATTATTGCAATAGATCTCCTGAAGATATCGAGTACAAACGACGAAACGTAGATGCACAAAAAGAAAACATTTTCTTTCAAGTCATGGAAAGTAAAAGAATAATCCCAGAATTTACTATAAATAAGTGTTAAGAAACATCTTGATTTGTTAAATACTCTCTTCCTATTTCGTCACTAGAAAGAATAGACCTCTCCCTCTCCTCTTTTAAATTACATATGGATGGCCATGTCTTTATATAACTGGTTAATAACGTTCACATATGCTACATAGGTATGTTAAAACTGCGCAAGTTGTTTTTTTTTATTCTAAACTGCCTAAGCCAAAAATAACTAACTTCCGTTCCAATTTGAAGTACTAAAAACTGTGCAGTTTTAACTGACCATGTGTGATTGCTTTAACTGGTGCCATGAGTACTGCTGTATTGTAGATAGGTTCAATTAATACTCTCATTACAACTGCAAGTTAAAATGAAGGTAATTTTTAGCCAAACAAAACATGCTGCAGACTATAGACAAGTCAAGGCAGGAGAACCGAGAAATGTACATGATGTGAAGGGGAGCAATTTTGATAGCGAGAGATCGTGGAGTGACCTGAATTGGTAGCGACACAGATTAGTGTTCGATGAAGTCCTAGTCATGACTCACTAAATCTTTCGAAAGATTATAGAAAGTTCGATGATGATAAAACATAAAAGTAGCAGAGCAAGGAGATGTTGCAGGCCTATTGTGGAGAATTAACCGACCGAACGTTAAAGTCAAAAGTAGGTGAAGTCAAATCTAGACTTTACAAATATTTTACATACACACGCACGTATAACACTCAAAAATTTCTGATTACTTAATTACTTCGAATTGAATTCAGGCAAATGTCATATGTGCACCTTTAGCTTTTGTTTAAATAAATTTCTTTATTACGTAGTAGAACTAAAAAAAGCACACACACACACACACACACACACACACACACACACACACACACACACACAAGTATGAGCCTTTCATTCCGAAACAATGGTGAGAGTGTATTGTGTTTGTTCAAACAAAACTAGCGACCATCTCAACTAGGTAGATATATCCCTCTTCGTTATGAAACACAAAAGTTGGTCTCCTTTTTCTTGCTTTTTGTTAAAAGACCACTTGAAAGGCATCTCAAAAACACTTCCGCACTTCCTTCATATATGGAATAACTCCTTACACACTTTACTTCCTATTCCTAACTACTAACTACTTCATACATACATAAATGCATACATATATAAGTATAGTCGCATATACTCCATTAGTTTCACTTGACATCTTGCGTCAAACCGTAAGACGTCAAACTAATGGGACACTTACGATGGACTTCTTCTATGGTTCTTTGTTCGAAGGACTCCTTTTACGACTCTTCGGCTTTAATTTACTGTATCTATGCTAGCAGAGGCTTATAATATAGTAGCAGTCTCTCAGCCCTGGTCGTCGTAATTGGATTGAATTGTAAACAACTTAAACGTCAGAGTAGGGAAGTAAAACCATCCTTCAAGGCCATACAAAACGTAATTGGATTGAATTGTTATAAACAAAGAAAAACAGAGAGAGTAAGAAAGAGATATACCATAAACATACTTACACACTGCTTCTATTACCTCATCCTAACTTTCTCTAATTGAAAGCATCTCTCTAGAAACTTGGAATCAAAGGGATGAAAACCAGTCTGAGCTGAGAACGACGAATAAATTCTAATCCTTTTGCTTTGTGATGAAGACATTTATCAGAGGAATTGATGCAATCAGTTTTATGATTCTCTTTTATGATTTCGGCACACAAATGTATACTGATGAGACTTAGTCACGTTTATGGTGGCAGGAGTGGGGGAGGCGGAATTAATTGATTTTCATCATTATTATCATATAGGCGCATAAATTCAATCACTTGTTGATTGTCTTTTATTCTGGAATGTTGGATTTGTGGGGGGGGGGGGGGGGATTTTAGGCAAAGGACGGATACAGTAAGAAGAAAGTGATTGAAATGTAAAATAAAACTTAATGTGTATTTTTAACTGTTTTGTATTTTATTTTATTTCTTATAAAGGAGGAAACAATCAAAATGTGCTCAATAACACTAGTTGAATTGAATGAAACCTAAGTAGAGGAGATGGTTAACTGTAAATAACAAAATAGTTCTAGTTCTATAGTTCAGAGGAAATAATTTTTATAGAGGTTTAGAGGATACAGGTTGCGTTTGAACTGATCAAATTTAGTATTTCTACGAAGTCACTACAAACGGCTTATAAATCTGAGGGGTGCACAATGGGCCTTGTAGTGGCCTAAGTTCTATAGAATCCTTAGGGTTCTTAACCTCTTTCTAATTTATCCAAGTCGCTAAAAAATTGAATATCTTACTAATAATATTTGTAGCTTTCGTTTGGAGAGAGTCCAATGCTGGTCTAGTCAAAGATTACTTTAACATAAAATGGTAAAAAAATCTGAGGACGATTACAGTACAAAAAAAAAAAACAAATTTTTTTTTTTGTAGTTAACTTTATTTTTAGGAAACTCGAATAGAACATTTTTTTAAATTAAAATAATTGTAAAAAGTTGTAGAATAGACCAAAATTCTGGTCATTTCAGGCCCCGTACTTTCTTGTAGAAGTGAGATTTCTGATAAACTTAGTACAGAATTTATTGTCTTTAAGACCTTATTCGTTGATATAATCCAGCCTGGACACAAATATAATATAATATGTTCTTGTAAATCGGTCTCTCCATTTACTTTAATCTTATTATTTCAGTCATTGCACTTATAACAAATTCTCTTTGTCCCTTTTCCCCGCCCATATGAGAAAAGTATATAAAATAATAAACTTCTGACTTCACCATTAGTAAAGAACAGATTCCATCAAGGTTGAGTTTCAAAATACATACGAAAGTACAATGCAAGAACCAGTCTTCCAGGTAATCATCAAAAGTGTTCACTTGCCTGTTCCTTCTTAGAAAAATTGCTGTCCCCAAAGTACCATTTACCAGTTTTTCTAGCTGTCGATCTTCAATTGCCTTTTTCAGTCTTTTCATTGTTTCACCATAAAAGATGCCCATTAACTGTAGTGCCCTTGGGCATGTATTCAATAAACAACACACACCTTAATGGTCAAAGAAAAGAGTCATCATTACCTTTTCGATGGAATGAATTATATTTGGCCTTTTATTTTGGAAAAATGTGGATGTTTCCACTCAAGTGAAGTTTGTTTCATTTCTGATAAGAAGTGATGAAGCCAACTGTGGTAGACGATTATCCTTTTTTTCTTTACTCCTCTTAAAAGTGTAGAAGAGCGTTCACTATGTGATCCAAAAATTCATTTCTTTTACTTACTTACGATTGGAGATGAATTTCAAAGAAGTTTTTTTTTTTTTTTTGCCAACGGATGCATTAATTTCCAATTTGGATGACTGATAACAGATTACATGCTACTTCTACGTTGAAAATGTTAAAAGAGCTATGAAAATGTAGTATAACCAGTGCTGCTAGCTAAGAGCTCTCAATGAAATTAACAAAAATTTCTGGGCGAATGCAGCATTAACTGCCTCGTACATAACAAGATTTTTGATAATTATTTAACAGAAATGAGCAGTTTTTAATTACAATCTCGTCAATATTCGGTAATCGTAATTTGAGTGTTCTAAAGATATTATTACTATTTTGTTTTTATATAAATTGTTAAGTACTTTGATTATATTATCAATATAAATTTTGCCCAACCCAAGTATGTGTAATTACTGTTAATTACTCCAAGTAATTAAAAATAATGGTTGCCTACTTTTGAATTTAGGAATAAATTTTAAAATTATTATTTAAAGGCATGCTTCAATTACTTACTTTTAATTAAAATTAAAATTATTATTATCGAATAAAAAATTAAAAGATTTTAATTCTTATGGAATTGTAATCGTAATTGATAATTGTAAGCAATTGGTGTAAAAAAAAATCTTTAAATTTTTTTCTTGTTAATATTATTTTTACAAACAAACTTAAATTCTACATTTCTTCCTGAATATATAAACATTCAGGATTTCCTTTATACATGAACTTATTTCTAATTCTTAAGGGGCTAATTAAAATGAAAACAATTCGTTTGTTCTCGATTAACTCAAAATAATTAAAAGAAACCCTTATCACAGCTTCTAATACCATCCACTTTATGACTAACTAGTATCAAAAGGCTTAATTGGATGCATCACAAGTGGATGGATTCCATTGAAAGAGGAATATATGTATATATAGAATCAAATCCATAAATAATCTCATCTCTAACTCTTCTCCGTTTAACCAAGTTTGAATGTAAATACATATAGAGTATGGCAACCCAGTTCAGCTCTGGTGGATTAGATTGAAAGTTTGTAAATATGCTCGGGTAAAATGTTGCTGCTATCGCTTGTTTTATCACAGGATTACAGAATTAAAGTTGCAGCCATTCCACACTAATCAAACAGTCTCTCTAAAAATCGAAAAGGGACAGAGGATGATACATGAAAGGAACTAAATTGATGAAATCCCCTTTTAACTTTGGTTTACATAACAAACTGCGCCGCTCATAGTTTGGGTTTTGTTTGTTACATATGTATATCTGTGTGGCAAAAGTTTTATCTTTGAATAATGGAGAATCGTAGAGATTGTGCACAACTTTAGATCTGTGGCAATTTGTCTATTATAAAACATTGTATCCTAGCTACCTGACATGACACGGTTTCTGTTAGCGAAAGTTTTAATGTGAAAATATTTTTAGAAAAAGTGTCATTAATATATAGTCTTGGAAAATAAGCAAAGGAAAACTTTTGTGGATAATGGGTGGTTATTTCTTCTTCTTAGATTGGCTTCTTACCTTACCACTGCAATGTTCTTGGGAACATTTTAAGTTTAAAGTTTTGATGGTGGAATAAAGAAAGAGAAAATAAAAGTAAATGTTTAAACTGAAATGATATTGATGAAACACTCTAATGTTATTGGAAGGAAAGGAGATGTGGACGGATGGAAGCTTGGCGCTGTGTTTTTTCAAGAATCATTTATAATGTGGACATACCACTTTACTCTATACAACAAAAATGTACGTGGATTCGATGGTAAAAGATATGTTTTTGTGGTAGGTACTGCTGCCACACACACACCTGAATGATACACCTGAATATTATAGACTGAAACTATAGTTAAGATTATTACTCCTATATAAAAAAGAGTCAGAAGGAGGTGATTTAGTTTGTGAAGACTAATCGGCTTATAATCTTGTTTGGATGCAAATGCTTCATTCAAGAATCCCAACTAGAAAGACTGTGAGATAATCGCCATGGAAGAAAAAGAAAATCGAAACTATTGTTCTTCATATATTGCAAGTTGCATTTTATTTGCTCTCCTGGGAAGACAGTAGAGATTTTGTAATCTATTGCAGTTTATATGTGTTTGTAAGCCTCCTAATTTAATATTGGAAAGAACTTATCCCGAAATGACGTGGCCGGAATTTAACCAGAATTCGAAATTTTATCAATTTTATCTGAAATATGTCTGGTACCCAGGAATTTTTGCTTGATGGATTAATCTCCCGAGATTTGAAGTTCCTTTTCGATAGCCGATCTGATTTAATGCTTCTTCCAAGTGACCTCTCCGCTGCATAACTTCTAACTAAGTCATCGTCTCTCTAATAAAAACAACTTAGGAAACATGAGCAGAACACATAAAATCTTATATTTCGACAAAATTCTTCTTAAACACGGGCATAAAAAGAGATTTACTATAATTTTTTCTGTGGTCATGACAAACAAGGACTGTTATTGGAGTTCCCATTATGATTTACGCTAATATTTTTAAATTTAGTATAGTTGATTACTGGGGATTGTTAGCATTTATTATCGGTTTTTTTCTTTTGCTGAAAAATACAATCGATATATATGATTTATGAGAAACTGTTGCACTTCTTAAAAATGTCCGCCTATCCTTCTCCTACGTTAAAGAAAATAGACTTAAAAGACATTAAAACTGCTATAAAAGACAGGAGTGAGTTGGTATTGTTTAGAAGATATTCGAATGGGGTCACGTTCTTAGCAATCATCCATGCACCTTGTTTAAATTATATACAGGTACAGCAGTCACCTCAGGACACATCTTCGACCAGTTCTAAGTGATAACGATACTAATTCAACAGTACTAAAAGAAAGACAGTCCCTAGGACGAAACATAGGTACTCGTTAGATTTTAAAACACAGAAAAATATGATCATATGGAAGTACATTCTATGGTTAAGAATTTTTTTATCAATTTCACTAACTTGGTATACTTACTAGAATAATGTGTCTACGTAGCGCCCAACTCTTGCTACCCAAATATCTAAGAATGCTGTTTTTCTATATAAAGTTGTATTTGAAATTCTTGAGGACTATCTAAAAGTTTACTGAAATAAATCACGTTCAGTGTTGATCTAATTCACACATAGACGACATAGGTTTTTCGTGCAAGGATTTTACCTAGCCAATGGATTGTGTGTAGATGCTGTTATCGGTAGATTTTTTTTTACTTTCATTTACAATTTACGTAAATTCTTGCTCCCATTCCATTTTGTATAGACATTGTAGCCCTTTTATTTCTATCAAAACCAAAACTCTTTTTTCTTTCGTATAAATACTCTGCCGAGACAATCTAAACTCAAAATTTCTTGAGTAAGTGATGCAAAAACAAAAATTGCAAAAAACCCAAAGCATAACGACTTCGAGGCTTTTTTCCAAATTGATTTTATGATTCTGAAGACTTTCGTTATGATGTTGATAAATTACTCTCCAGCAATTGATTTTTTGCTTCCTCCCTGCTGTTACTTGTTCTTCATCGTTCCCTCCTTTTTCTCCATTCACAATTTTGTGTTTCTTGTTTGCTTTATTTGTTTTTTTTTTTTTCGGAGACTTATGATGACGAGCGTTTTATCTCCCACGCTCTTTTCATCTTATCTTGGATGTGGCTGGTATGAGGTTTGTTTTTATTTTTAGTAATAATTGAAGTCAATGCCAGGGGAAATTAGTTTGAAATGGAGGCCAGGCTGTTTTAATAACATTTTCCTATGATTGACGTTTCTCAGCCATCCGTTTTATGTTTTTAAGTGCCAATCATTATATGTAGGTATATAAGAAGATGAGGGTGAAAGCTTTTAATGAAGGATCACTAATAATAATTGAAAGACTAAAGCAATATTAAATATCGTTATTATTTGAATAAAGTACAATCATTTTGATCCTTACCATTAGACTGCATAAAAATTTTAAGACGACCTAAAGCAAAGAGTAAAAAAAACAAAACATTTTGAATTAAATACGATTTTACACCTGCCCTGAATCGTTTTGTTTTATTGCGACAACTCTAATCAACATATCCAGAGATTTTAAGAAATTATTTCTTCAGTCTGGAGGGTTCATATTACCTATACCAGCATTTTGCACATTTGTCTATAGAAACTAAAACAAACAAGAAATTTTAGCATACAAACTTTTGTCATTATTCGTTTCGACTGTCTTTTACCCCACCGGTGGAAGTACAGAGTTGTGGGTGGGAAAAGGATATTGCTCACGTTCAAAAAACTCGTTACATTCGAAAGTCTAGCAGAACCACATTTAGATGAAATGTGGAAAGTTTTCACAATCATTCGGTTACAATTCTGCCACTGGGATCTACTAAGTATATACAGACTTTCGGGATAAAAATGTTCAACACTTTTAAAATGGTCACAGTTTATTGCGCCCCATGGCTATTTTTACGTATCTACTATGGTTTTTTTTTTTCGGGTAAAATAAGGGTTTTTCTTTGGATTGAATTTAATCGCCTCGATAAGATGTAAATTACGTGATAAATGATGTTCATGGAAAATAAATGAGAAAAGTTTTAAAAATATGAAAATAATTTTACTAACAATATAGTTTCGATTGAATGTTTGAATTTTTGTTACTCGTGGTACAGCTATGGAGAATTGACGACATTGAAGGCAGATGTTCAAGTTTATCGATGTACAAGGCAAAATTCTTTTAAGTATTTAACCGGTACTAGTTTTAAACCCCTTTTCGATCGGAGAGATAATCTTCCAGGCTATAATCATCTCATCATTTAGACTGATTACCGATGATAACTACAATGGATATTAAGAAAAAGTTTTTATATTTTTTGTTAATGGTTGAAAGTATTTCCTTAATCATATAACGATAACTATAAGCTATAGAACAGTGTTAGAAATAATTATCATTCAGTATTTACCGTACTCACAACTGAAACAAAAGCTGCCTCTTCTAAAAGGGGATTATTGTGTAATTTGTAATTATCTCTGGGAGTTGCATATCGTCGAGATAGCAATAGAATTATCTCCGTCTACAAATAATATCGTGATTGTTGGCGAATATATTGATCTCCTCGTTTTACTAACTGGATTGGCCCCGCAGGAAAGAAATATTAACTTCACGAAACCAGGAAAGGGAAAAACTGAGCGAAAAATTTTCTCTTCGCGTCTCTTGCAATCCACATGAAGGGATTCAGGATTATATTTTATTTATACATGTCTTCACTGGGTGTGACACCACATCATGTCTTTTCCAAAAAGGTAAACGAAAATGTTTAAAATTGTTGGAGCAAAGAAATGATTTGCAAGATATCGTAAGAATTTTCAATGACGCTGATGCCACTCACGATGAAATTGCTCACGCTGGAGAACGTTTTTTCTTATCTGTATATAATGCGCCTGCTAGTGAGAGATCTTTAAAACGACATCGTTATCACACCTTCGGAAAATTTGCGCACAAAAGTAAGCCAAATCTGGCATTGTTATCCCCTACAGTTGCAGCGATCCAGCAACACTCGTTTCGTGTTTATCAACAAGTCCAGAAATGGCGTGGATATCAAACATCTCCCGAATTGTGGCGTTGGGAAAGTCCACGATTTCTTTGACCCTGTTCAGACACTGAAGGCTCCTGCTCCAGATTCCGTGCTCTCATTACTCTCATGTAATTGTAAAAATGGATGTACCTCATCTTTTGGATGCCGGAAAGCCAGACTAAAATGCGCAGCGATTTGTGGACATTGCCAAAGTATCGAGTGCTTGAACTGGAACAAAAATTTCGACATTAAGGAGTTTTATAAGGAACCTTTTACGCGTCTCATATCCAACTTTAGTACGACGGCTTCGACGATGCGAATCCTGATGAACAACTTCCACCAGACGATTGGGTTTCAAATAGTACTAGTACGAGTAGCATGTAACGATTTTAATTGATAAGAATAGACGAACTTTCACATATCTAAGAAATTTTACGACAATTTTCAATGAATTTAATGATTAGTCATTTGTCAAGTCATGAAGCTGCAAAAAACAGTTTGCACAACAATTGCAAGAGGTCAGGAGACTTTCTTCTCTATTCAACGTTGCATTACAGCTAAGGTATTAGAGAAAAAAAAATGTTCATATGCTTTTTGATGGGCAATTTAATAAAATTCATTTTTTTTTCAGAACTATTTTTTCGTATCAGTTATAGTTGCCGAGATAGAGGCAAAAAACTGATAAAGTACACCTTTTTTCCAAGATGGCGCAACAGATTTTGACGGGGACTTTTAGTATGTTCAATGGGAAGCTGTAATAAGCATGTATACCAAAATTCAGACCTTTACCAATTATTGTTTTTATTTTTTGTAATTTGACTGGACTAATAGGTTCTTTGGCAAAAACAAAAGGCCGGCATCAAAAAAATGCTGGTCGCATCAGTATACGATTCACATCATAACAAAAAAAAAAAAACAAAAAAAAAAAACGTATTATAAATAAATAAATGAAAAATATATTTCGTTCATCAAAAAACTTATTTCTTTGTTGGGAAAAAATTAATGCCACGTCAACAAAATATTGATTCGTGTTATAAGAATCAATTGAGCTGGGCATTGCCTTCTTTATTACAGGCCGTGGCGCTAAAACTTTCTTTACTTGCATATGTATGAGAAACGTGCTGTTTGAAAACTTTTAGCATTGTGCACTATGGAAAAACAAACACGTTTCATGTTTAAAAACTTATGTAAAATAAACAACGCTCCTGGTGATGATAATTGTAACACCTATTTATAGTTCAAAATGTTTACTTTTAGGGGAAAAAACGCAATTGTAATTATTTGAACAAAATTACGAAGAGTTTCTGCATTTTATTAAACTCTACCCAATTCGCTGAGTAATGAGAGTACATCTTTCGCTCAAGACGAACGTTCTTTTTTAAGTTTGAAGTCTCTTTCCCCTGGAAATCACAATATGATTTTCTATTGAATGAAAAATTTAAATACATAATAATTAAACGTATGATTTTAATATAATAATTAAATTTCTTTCAATTGCATCACATTTGTTTGGTGGACTTCACAAAACAATAATTTTCACTTGTTTTGACCTTCAATATGTCATTCTGTAATTTTGAAAAGTTGTTTAGAAGCGAAAAGAGAAAGAAAAAAAAGCTTTCGGTGCAATTCGAGGAGTACTCTGTTTTATTTTTCAAAATTAGAGAATGTGAATTTGATGGTCAACAACTTAAAATGAATGTTTTTATAAAGTCTAACAAACAAATGAAATGTAATTATTAATTATTATTTAATTATTACATTTAATTGATAAGTTTAATTATTATGCATTTGATGTTGTAATTCATTAGAAAACTATATTCATGATTTTCAGGGGAAAAGACTTCAAGTTTAAAAAACTAACTTTCGTCTTGAGCGAAAGTTTTACTCTCATTTCACAGCGAATTGGGTAGAGTTTAGGAAAATGCAGAAACACTTCGTAATTTTGTTCAAATAATTACAACTAGGTTTTTCTTTCCTAAAAGTAAACATTTTGACGTTAGAATTATCGCCACCAGAAGTGTTGTTTATTTTACGTAAATTTTTAAACATGAAACGTGTTTGGTTTTCCATAATGCGCAATTCTAAAAGCTTTCAAACAGCACGTTTCTCATACATTTGCATTTTATATTGCCACGGCCTGTAATAAAGAAGGCATTATTTACAAAACATAAACTGAACTGCATCAAAAACCACAAGTATGTGTCAAAAAAGCAGTCTAGAATCTAGATTATAAAATAATTAAGAATAAAACAAAATTTGGATGGTTATATCAAAATATTGCAAGTATCATTTTTAAAAAACATATAACATGGTATCAAAAAAGGGAAAGTATTCTTTCGATTAAAATCAAAATTTCAAAATGGGTTAGGTCACATTCCTATATTCATTTAGAGTGAATGAGAAGTAAATTAATGTGCAAAAATTTCTTCTGTAGTATTTTGTCTATTATACTGATTGAACAGTAAGAACAGCTAAAAGCTTCTTTGATAAAAACTATGTTGAGTTATAAAACCAAACAGATGGAGACAAAAGAATGCAATTCGTTAGAAACTCAGGTCCACAATATAAATATCACCAATATCATCATCTCGCCATAGATACCAAGGTCCCGTCCAAAAACGCAAGTTGCTTTTTAATAAAAATGTAGTTCCGAAAAAAGAAAAAAAACAGCTCACGTCAAGGCTCTTGGGTTTCTAGGAATTTCTTTTCATTTAAAACTCGTGGACGCAACCTTGGACTATCCCACATAAAGATTAGATTGAAGGGGTGTGTATGATAGCCTTGCAATCACTACGACCTGAAAGATCTATTGTGAGTCCCCGTTAAACTTACACCCGTTGTAGGATCAGACTGTTAATAAAGTCTAGAACCATTCTGGGATTGAGGTTCCTCACGTAGTATGGTGGGAGAAAAGCATGTTCAAGGTGCAGTAGTCTCCGTCTGGCCAATGATTCGCAATTGCAGAGCATGTGCCCGAGATTTCGTGGGAATCCTGACAGAAGCAGCAGGTTGAAGACTCAGCCAAGCCCAGCTTGTGTAGGTGATACCTTAAGGGGCAATGGCCTGAGAAGAGGTCAGTAATCATTTTGAGCTCTGTTCTTCTAAGAAGTAGGAGTTCTTTCTGTTTTTCCGCCAGAGGAGTCGATTAACTTTTTTGTCTGACGAAGTTCTTGTAGTCTTTCCCAATACAGGGATTTTTGTTTATTCTTCTAGTTATTTAGGGCAGCTCTGACGTAACACTTTGAAGTGCTTCAAAATGAAGGGAGGTTCTCTCCTCTTGGGTAGGCTATCAGCAATTTCATTGCTTTTGTGGCTCGCATGTCCTGGTACCTGCATATGAGGATTACTTTGTTTCTCTTCGAAAAATTGTTGAGGATTTTTAGATATTTCCAGACTATCCCTGATTTGATAGTGTAGGACTTGAAGGCCTTGGTGGCAGCTTGATTGTCCGAGATGATATTAATGGTTGCGCCATTTATGGCTCTTTTAATGCAGGTATTGGCACATTATTCTATGGCCAATACCTCGGCTTGGAATACGATTTAGGGTCGTATACGGTTTGGGGCCGTATACCCCCAGTCCGTCTCTACTGTTCGTTTTTAAACCGTATGTATACTACACCATCGATCCTTTTGGGAAGGATGGTTTAGTGAAACACCATTTTTGGCGGTCACCCACAACCGCTTGGAATGGTCTTACAAATTCCACACTAGGCGTGATTATATCAGATATTGTCGTCATTTGTTCGAAGCATATCTGTTTTAAGATACTTAAATGACCAACCAGATCTCCTACCTTTAATTGTTTCGTCTTTTGCACTCTAATACCACTGGAGATCGCTTCCTTTTTCACCTGAAAATGTAGAGGTGGAAGGTCAGACGTCTTTTGATTAGTTTTTGGCCACCATGCGAGGGCCACACCTGACGTAACAATGTCTTACAGTAATATGACCATATCATAACCTTCGCGTTAGATAGACAGGATTTTATCAGATGCTTTAGCGCGAAGAAGAGAGCATATCTAATAACTGGCTAAAACATCCTTCCCTTTCCTACTCCTACCTCCCGTCATGCAAACATAACTTAATCATAATCCCATTTGTAAGGCGGTAAATATACTTATTAAGAAAATGTTACGAATGCATGTAAATGAGTCTACCATGCATGGGTAGTTCTAGCTTAAATCCCAACTATCAATTGAATGATTGTACACTCATCCTTGAATCTTCAAAAACCTATCGTTTTTGATAAAGCTGAAGCTCTTCAAAATTGAATCGTAGGAAAATTTTAAATTTTCATTTTTCTCTGGACTATCACTCACAAGACTTTTCTAAATCCCCTAGAGAAGTAGAATCCTTTGAATGGTCTACACATCGTTAAACACTCTGAAATTACACATTTTTCTGTTTGAGTCATCGCATCATCATCTTTTATATCCTTCACCCTAATGGGGAGAGGGCTGTAACATAATGTAAGCTCAGAACTTGTCCTGACACTACAAAAAAAAAAAAATAGTTTAAATGGGATTTCAGAATGTGTGAAAACAAATTTTTTATTCCTGTTTTTTCTTTCTTTCTCCTTTTATCCTAAGTTGAATTCCCGATTGTATCAACTCATCCTGAAATGTTGTTTTCCATTTATTTTCTTTACAGATCCAGAAACATCTGATCATCACAGCATTTAATGTAGAAAATAGAGAAACATCAAGGACTTCAGTAAACGAATGAAAGCACAACATTAAAGGATGTTAAAGGGATGAGATTTATTATCCTGTGAATATACATATTATATAGAAGAGGAGAAATCGTTAAATAATAAAACAAAAACGATCCTGAACTGTTCAAACTGGTCACAACTTTCCGTTATTTGTGTAACACACCTCTACATATACATATATATAAGAAAAAGGAAAAAGAAGAAGATTAACTACCAGAAAAAGTTACGAAATTCCTGTCCCAAAATGTATCTAAACCAGGATGCATGTAATTAGATGTCGTAAAATCTCATTAAGGTTCCTCATGTAGGCATACGCAACGTTATCATCCTACAGGACAAAAGAACAGGATAGAGGAGAAATCCTTCCCAAAACTGACCATCAAGTTCATCCACAATTTATCATTTATTTACATTTGACCGTTTTTTCGGGTTCAACCAGGATCTGGAAAGGGAAGGAATTCGAAATCTATAACATTACTCCTTCTTTCTACGAATATCGAATAAAAGGATCCACCAGCTACAAAAAATCGATTTGGACTGGCTTAAAAAGGGGTAAGTACCGCATTTTATCTTCATCCTGTCGAAGTGTCTATGAAGAAAACAAGGGAACCCGGGTCCTTTAGATGAGTATAACTTGAGCTTCTCAAAAGACAAGGGTAGGATTGGAAGTATGGGACAGAGAATGGGTCGAGGGGTGGGGGTGGGGGTGAGGCTGGCTATATTCAACCTTGTCGAATGAATTTTTATAAAACCCTCCCTGTTCGTATCAATAAATTTCGACAATAGAAACTTATCCTCTAATGGGGGATAGGATAGGGGATTATTGAAGTTGATGGCCATGTAAATGCCTTTTCTGTTTTTTTTTTACAGTTGTTGTTTTTGTTGCTGCTGCTGCTGCTGCTGTTGTTGTTGTAGTTGTTGTTGATATCCTTGTTCTATTCATTCACTGATCAATATATGTATGTCGCGGCAAGTATTATCTACAAAATTGTAGAATAGTGTGTTTATACGTATCACACGGATAGAAGACTTATTTTTGAACCCTTTTCGATAAAGGCAAGCAGTCCGGCAAGCAAGGAAGCAAGCATATAACCAAGCAAGCAAGCAGGCAAGAAGTTCTTGCACAATGTTTTGTGAGCCCTGACTTCTGTCTGGCCTCGTTGGATTTATCACGTTTGACCCTTTTAAGTTAAGGATTTACCTTAACAAGGCTGCCTGCTGAGTGCTAACTTGAATTTCGGTTCAAATCGGAGGTGTAGAATTGATTGAATAGGACCCAAGGTTAAAAGGGTCATATCGTCGGCAATATAAGCTCCTTTTTGGTGTAGAAATGTCATTAAATTTGTTCGAAAATAAAATTCGAAAATTTGTTAAAATTGGGCTCAACGTTCAATTGTTAATTGTGACATAAATGGGGAAATATATATTTTGTTTCCTTGGGGCAGGTTTGAGAAATATAGTAAAAATGTGTGTTTCCATTCAACTATTGTGGAAGTTTTTGTATAAATGAAACATTCAATCGTGCCTAACATTAAATTGAAGCAATAATAAGAGCTAAAAATATTATTAAAATCTCTCCATGGAATTTTAGAAGAGTTTTGTGTCTTAAGTATAACTTGATTTTGATAAGCTTAGCTAGTGTACATAGACCCATTATCATGCATTCAACTGTTAAATCAATTGACTTGACAATATAATAGTCGACACGTCCACAAGCATTAATAAAAACAAAAACAAAAAAATAAATAAATGTCTCCAAGATTGACTCTTGGAGTCACACCATTTTTGATATTTACTTAGATAAATTATATTGAGCGTTAAATTTACCCTGCATAGAATTTACCCTTACCCTCCAAATAAATTTAATTGCAGAACAGGAATAAATTATTTTTTTTCTGTAATTCCAATCGAATCAATGGCCTTGTGGCTCGTCTTTGAGCAAGCTACGCCACCACATTGGAATTTCTTAATTCATTGTAATTTGCAGTGACCACGAATGATGTTTTATCGTCAAATAACAGTTTTAGTTCAACTGCAAGCACAGTTGTCAAATTAATCCGGTTTAAAAAAAAAAAACCTTCGCTTTTTAATACCATTTCTTTTTTGACTGCTAAGATAAAACAAACGGAATCATTTTTTTTAGTTGTCAAAACTGTTAAAACGTAAAAAACGTCAAAGAATCAGTTGATAACATTTTTCGAAGCGACACCTTGTATGAAATAGCGTAATTGCAAAACTTTAATAGCAAGCCTGATATTGGGTCCGTTAAAATAATAAATTGTGAAGAATTTAATGAATATTCGTAGATGCCCTTAGCAAGGCTGATTGAAATTTTCATTGAGAAAATTGTATAGTGCATCCTCCATCATTTTTTATTTCATTATTTTGATAATTGGTGTAAGATTTAAATGTCATTCGTACTGTTCTATGTCTCCATTGAACACCAATATTATGAAAACCGGAAAAAAATGTATTTGATCACCACCACTGAGCGAGTTTCGAACCTTACTCTTTTCTCTCTTTTGAACTTCTGTTTCCTACGCACTAGATCACTAACAATTTTTCTTATTTTTCCATTTGGAATAGCCTCGCTCACACTTGTGTACATATACCTGTAACCAATCAACGAAATCTTAATGCCACTGATTATTTGTATAATTCTAGTAAGTCTCTATCACTCCTCAATCGGATAGAATTTACATAAATTGTACAAATTAACTCTGACATCCACAGAAGCTAGGGCTAAAAGGCAATCTCTATATCAATATTACTATGCAAATACACAACAAATTATACAGTTCTTATCCAAGCTCTGTGTGCATATAAATGACAAAGTCTCGAGAAAATTAAATTCTTAGTTTTCTCCAAAGATTATAACAAAATCCTCCTTGTCATCATCGAAATTAATAAGCCGTTGGCAAGATCACCAAGCCCCGTCATCCACAATAATTTTTAACGAAAGTTTCAACTTTTGGCCGGATTTCATTAGATTAGAATTGATACCCATCACATCCATTCTACTACCCGTTCACTAAATCATACAAAAGCTCTTCAAGTAAAATATGAAATTGAAATTAATTTCGTATCCCGCCCCATACACCACCACCACCACCACCACCAACAACAACAACAGCGAATCCTTTTAAAACCGTTCTTGGAGAATTGAAAATTTCAATTTGATTGAACCCTACCACAGCTCCCTACAAACTTTTCTAAATTTCAAAGTAAAATGAGTCCAATTAAAGATTGTCCTTATCCAAAAAACGGAGCCACTGCCAAGGACTTGGAAGTCCTTTTCTTTAAATTTATTCGACCAGAAAATGAACGGTTTGTCATTTCTTGTTCATGGTTTCGTAGTGTATATGCGGCCATCCTGTAAAATTTAATTATCTATGAATGTAGCTCTATTTTGACATCTTTATAGTATTTGAAAAGTAAAGGGCGGTCTATTACACTCCCATCCCGTTTAGGACAAAGATACAAGCAAAAAGAACAAGAGAAGACACAAGTGACATCTTTACTTTTCTAAAGTCTATAAGATAGCAAATCCGAAGGAACGGACCCCAGAATTGGAAATCAGGTTTAATTGAGTCTAAAATAAGAAATCCGACTGTCTCCGTTCGAAAAATGGTCGCGAAATCGTAAAAAACAACGAAACTCCATAAAAGAAAAGGAAAAACCCATTTTTTTTTCTTTTTCTTCTTCCTTTTCTGTTATCAATTAAAACCGATTTCACTGACGAGATGAGAATGGGGTTCAGGATGAAATTTATTCCTTTCTCTAGAAGTCCCTGATATATTTCCTATCGAAGTAATCCTTACAAAAAAAAAAAAAAATTGATTTTTTTTTTAACACAGTAGTTGAAAACAGTGCCTTTTACACTGACAAGAACGAAAACTTAATTTTCTTTTGTGACAAAATGACGCGATAGATTTATTCAAGGACTTCTCAACTGTGTTCCTTTGTTATATTTTTTTTTCACGCCTTTTGGATGACAGCGTGCCAGCCAGCGTTCCTGTCTTGGATGTGCCTTTGCATTTTCCAATAAGAAAAAGAATTTTGAAAAATTTACTCAGCGGAAAATTAATCCATGTGCTATCAAATTTAATGCAGTATGACTTGACTCGTGATCGAATTCAATTTATCAGATTTTCAACATTACTTGATTATGACAGACACACACACGCAAACACGCGCGCGCACACAAACACACACACACGCATACGGCCTAGCGGCAAAGCGTGCTTTGCTCAATGTTGGAAATTTTTCTCTCTCAGGCCTACTTCTGTCAACAGATGTACTAACAAAATTACAATGACAGCACCGAGCCCGGTGGTATCATTTTGTTTTCATTTCTCTGAGGCAAGCCTTAAGGCGAGCTGCTTGGAAGCCTAGGAGAGGCCATGCCTGAGGCTTGATTGGATGTGTTTCTGCCTTAACAATATTTTACTTCACAATTTAATACGCCTACTCTCTAATTCTGATCAAAATACACTTAAGGCCGTGACACATTAAAAGCAGAAAGCAGCGACAGAATCAGAAGCAGAAATCCAACATTTCTGCTTTGTCAACCACATTGAAAGCAGAAGCAGAAAACAGTGACATGTCAATTACACATATCAGGTGTTACAATTTTTAAAAAGTTGATGTTAATTGTTAATTAATTTGTTATTTCTAGCAAAATTAATTTACTTTTCCTTAATTGAGATTTTGTTCTTCTCGCATCAAATCTCTTAAACATTTCTAAAAGAAAGGACGCCAACAACGAAATAAAAATTTTAGCTCCCTTTATGTTGGCAGTACTGAGCAGAAGCAGAATTTTTGAGAGTTATTTTCATTTTTGCATGTCCGTCCCTGCGCACGATGACTCGAGAACGCGTATACTTAGAGAGCTGAAATTTTGTACATGGACTTTTAAAAAATAAAATGAAAAATTAAGTTCGAAAATGAGACAAATCGGGCAACTCCTTCGTGGGGTTGCCATATAAAAATTTCATTTTTCGCTATATATTTGGACACTGCCTGAGAACGCGTCGATGTAGAGAGCTGAAATTTCGTACATTAGCAAATAAAATGTCTAAAATGGACTAAATCGGGCAACTCCTTCTTGGTGTTGCCATATAAAAATTTAGGTTTTTTACGTATACTGTGAAAACGATCAGTCCAAGACATTTTTATTGTACTAAAAACTTCTTCAAAATACAAAATCCTATAAAATTGGTTATAATCATTTTTTCTGTCCGACAAACCGTTCTAGAAATATATGCGAAAAACAACTTCAAAAATCAAACTTGCATAGATTGGTGACCAATTAGACCAATTCTAGCTTTTTTACTTGTTGCTTTTAATTTGTCAAGGCCTCTACACCCCATAGAAGAGATTTTCGATGTGGAAACCATCTGACTACAAAAGTCAATACGGTTCATTTAAATCGGGTTCATGTTTTGACAAAAGTGTGGCCGTGTCGCCCAAGTCGCATTCTAGTTATTATTCTACTTTTAGCCATATAGGCTGCTCAATAAATTAATAACATCCCTTTTATCCATGTCCTAATTAGTTATAAGCTTTTGTTTTTACTTTATTTTACTTAATTTTCTTCCATACATTAAGACCTCGTACCCTGTAACCAAGTTCACTAGCATATTTCCATGTAAATTTCTACATATTCTCTTAAATTCACTTACACATTAGAAGATTATTAGTTTATTCCCCCGTTTTAAGAATTATTCATTTTCTCCATAATCTCTCCTCCCTGTTCGGATTAATTTAAAAATTTTCATTGGAATGCATAAAATGCAAGTTCAATTCATGTATATAGAAATCAAGAAACATTTTTACAATTGAAAACAAAAAAAAAAAAACCACCCTACCCATCCCCCCACCCAGTTCATATTTATGTTCATATATATGGGAAATCGAAACCAAGGACAGTATAGGCCATTTTCTTATATTACTACACGTATTAAGCACAGCTAGAGATTCCCGCACGTACGGTGAAGTGAAAATAGCTCCATTATTGTTCCCAGAGTGTAAGTGGATTAGCCCAAAATTAATTGTGGAGCGCAATCTACTGTAGGTAATTGAGATTGGAGATTCCTATCTCCCTTTTCAGAATCCATTGTTTTAATGGAACTGGGTGTACAGTACTGCATAGTATACAATAGAAGTAAATCCAGAGAATTGCTGCATACTCCTTGTATGCATACGATTTTGGTCACTGGAAGAACGACAAAACGTATACGTAACTAATGATTTTGGCATAGGCTTTTACTATATATACATATATGTACATACATGTACATATAATAAAACTATAGTTACCATATGAGGCAGCCCGCATTCTGATTCTCTCTTGGGCTATCCAAAATGAACGGTATTTGTACTTTCGATTGACAATTGTTATATAGACATACGATACGTGCTCTCTTTTTCTCTTATTATAGCTCTTGAGAATTAGAATTGATTCCATAATTAAGTAAATTAGCATTGAATTGATTGTGATAAGATTCTTCCCGATGAAGAAATTACGCGCACTTCCTGTTTGCTTTCTTAGTAGATCCTCCCAAAAAAATAGCGATGAATAATTTCATTTTAAGCTTATTTCCAACGAAGACGTCATTCTAAGTTGGGAAAATTTGCAAACATAACGATTGTAATTAGAGTGAAATGGTAATTATAGTAGCAGTTGAGAATTATTCGTATTTTAATGATTGTTGAAATTAGAATTTTGAAATTTCCACTAACTGTCGAATGTTGTTGTTGTTGTTGTGACTGAGAATAACGGTTTTCTACAGTAGCAGTATTATCTACATCAATAGGCTGCGATTTTCTTAAATTTCATTCAAAGGGAATATTATACTCGTCAAAAACTTTTAATTGTTCAACAAATTTCGGTATTCTTGAAATTACTTACCGCATCCTGTAAATCCTGTGAATGAACAAGATTTTACGCATAAAATTTTCTTATCCGCGGATTTGCTAACTTATTTCTACTTCTTCAGTTTTGTACGAAAGAAAAAAAAAATTTGATTTCTTTTTTTCTTACAAGGATTTCTCACAATGTAAATGGCTTTCAGCAAACAAATTTTTTTTTCTCTCCCTTATAAGAGGAGCTTCAGCTGCTGGTGTGATAGGAAAAATCTTGAAATCCTTGCCTCTAGCAAGGTGTGGATAAGATACGTGAAGGGAAGACGATGGATAAGGAAGAAATGATTAAATGAACTGACAAATGGCTTAATTGCTGCTTAGGGAAAGCCCTAATAACAAAAAATGACGATTCCCGCTACCGCACTAGCTATCCATACGGTATAGGGACGAGGAGGAGAAGGTAATATAAGATGGTCGGCACAAGAAGAAAATTAATTATACGTCCTGGGTATTCAGGTATAAAACTGGAGAAGTGATAAAAAATGTTGTTGGTTTTGGGAAGGTGGAGGAAGGTGGGATTCACCAGAAGGGAGAAGATTACTTAAAACAAAATAATGGAACTTGTCCGAAATATTTTCTTTTTTTCGCTATCTTGTTTTTGAGTCTTACTTTTGCCGTTTTATGTAGGTATGCAGAGAGTGTTTTTTTTTTGTTTTTTTTTTTTTTTTTTTTTTTTTTTGTAGAAGATAAAATTGTGCGTTTAAGGAATATCATAGCGGACCGAATGCGGTAAAGACTAGAAGTACGGTTTTAAGTAGTGGGTTGGTACTTGAAGAAATTAATTCTGCGTAAAGCAGGTGTTATGTAATAATTCTTTGAGCTTTTAAATACGAAGATGATTTCATTATTTTTATCGTGATTTATACTGACCAAATGAGCTTTTTTTTTTTTAATATACGGTTTCTAACCACCTAACCACTATTTAGTAGATGCTAGTAGGGTGTGGTTCTCTCAAATGTAATTATACTTAAAATTTTCTTTTTTATTTATTATCAGCACATTTAGGGGCAATTTTAAGGAAATTTTTTTCAGATTACATCGCTACAGGGAATGATTATTTTATACTGAAATGGTAATTATTATTGTAAGCTGGATGTAATGAAATTTAAAAATTATCATAAATCCGTTTACAGAGATAAATGACAGAAGTGGTACGTACCTGGTTGTCTAATGAATGGAAGATAATGTTTAGTTTTGATTTGAAAGGATTTTCGAAGAAGGGTTTGGACCTCGTGTTTCTTATTACTTAAAAGTTTTTTTGTGAATCCTTTTTTTTTTTTATTTATTTCCATTCTAGGTTAAGGACTGCTTAGGACTTTTCTGAGAGTGAGAGTCTACATATGGTTTCGGGGAGGAAATGAGTAGGTACCTACTTGAAGTAAAGCAATTTCCACTTCAACTGCTTCGAAATTTCATAAGCTTCCTGGCAGAAGTGGCAGAATGGTGTATCAGCCAAGCTAATTTTGTTTTTGGTAGTACTGGAATGAACAGTAGTCTCAGAAGAGCTGCCCTGTAATTATTTTCAACTCTGTTTTGTTCTTTTCATATAAAGGAGTTCTTTTATTTTTTCAAATCAGCAGTTCTGATGGAAATTTTTTGCATTCCAATAATAAGGGATTTATTCTATTGTTTCTGAGTTGTTGACACACATCTATTGAAATTGAAATTCATTTCATGTTACTTGGGGTCGGATATTCCATTTAATGTTCTTATTAGATTGTCGTATTGGGTGCATATTCATATTTTCTGGATTTTATTTCTAAGTCAATTGTATGTTACAGTCATCGTGTATAGATATATTGTAAGAAATTTAATGAAGTAGGTACACCGGATTCCAGCGGCATATAGACTCGTGGACTTTATTTGTGTGTTTAGTGTTCTTTTCAATTTTTGGCTTTGTCATTTTAATAAAGTTTTATCAGCTTGAAAGCAGACCATGTATCTTTCGCCCTAAAGATTATGGGAAGAAAAACTTTTCAAAATGAAAAACAATTCATTGCACTGGACACCACCACAAGTATACAAAATAACCGTAACTATCTTGTGTCAAAACCTATACATACCTGGGTATGTTTGTAATTTTGAAAATGAAAAAAACTCTATTTAATCTTTGAAATTTTTCATCAATCACTGTAGTTATGCTTATGTGCTCTATATAGTATATGTAAGTAAGTAAGTAAGCATATACAATTTTTTGGTTCCTCAGAAAATAGAGCTAAATTCTAAATATACGTTACCATACTGAAAGCATACCCAGGTATGTAATACATTTTTTAGAAATGGGGATTGAAAGCAAAGTAAAATTTGTTATTGTGATAAAAAAGGATCACCGGTTAATATTCAATAAAAAATAAATTCAATAGCGGACAAATTATTGTCCGGTTGATTAGATTGGGGCATTGACAGAACAAATGTTGCATGTTTTTCGCTTCCTGTTTGTCAACAACGAACTATATTTATGAGATCGTTATCCGGATTGGTGATGTTGTGTATGAAAGACACTAAACACAGGTAGTAGCAGCCCAGACCTGATCATCATATTCGGCAGGAATCTTTTCAACTGCTTGGAAACTAGCTCACGTTCAGCCTTCCCAAAAATGGAGAGGGCTGTGATCCCTCAAATTATCGCCCAATTGGTCTCTACCCTCCGCGTCTATCATGGATTGAATGTTTCCTATCTAATCACCTAATTCGTGTTATATTAGATGGCGTTACATCTGAACCTCCCTCTATAAATGCCGCTGTGCCTCACGGTTATGTTATCTATCATTCTCTCTTGTTTTCTTTAATGATCTGTTTTCCCTTACTTTCAATCTCATCCATAGTTTTGCCGATGACAGTAGGGGAGATGGGGGATAGTTGCAACAGGGGCAACTTGAAACAGTTCAATTTTAGCTCCTTGGAAACAATTTCAACCAAAAGTCGTACGCCCATGTCAAGCACGTCTCTTAGATGTTTCATTCAATGTGATTATTTAGTCTCTCACAGACCGTGGCACCGAGCAGTGTTGAAAACGTGGAATACATTTGTAAAAATTTTCTAGCGTGGGGGTTATCTTAGCAAGTAAGTATTTATTATTTCTTGGTAAGCTCTTGCTATGAATTACTACACTTTAATATGTATTTTATGCATTGCTGTTGTGAAAGACTGAATAGATGCAGTGATTCATTCTTTTACAGAGAATTTTTTTCTGGAGTGTGGTGTGAGGCAAGTTGCAACAAACAGCGTGGGGATAATTGCAACATGTTGCAAGTTACCCCATACCGCTTCTTTTGATAAAAAAACGGGTTGAAACTCGTCAACACCACAATTATTTTTATCACATCACATTTATCCCTTATTATATTACTTGAACAGCTTTTATACGTTTAGAAATCTTAACTTAATTACACCCGAGCGAAATGAGAGTGTATAAAAAGAAAACAGATCGCGGATCCACTCCAAAGGATGTTTTTGAAACGGCTGCTGATCTCGTATTACAAAACTGTCATAATAAAAATTACAGTATAAGACAAATAGCGAAGCAGTACAAAATTCACTATTCTACTTTGTCAAGATACATTAAAAAAAAGAAGAGGATTATAAACAATGGTATGTTATTCATTTTCACACGAATTTATAAAATTAGTTAAATTTTGTACAGAAACTGGATCAAATACACTTCTGCTAACCTTTGGATACCAAAAGCCTCGTAGAGTTTTTACCGAGGATCAAGAAACAAAAATGTGCGAATACATCATACGTGCCAGTGATATTATGTTTGGTCTGACAACCAAAGAAATTCGTCACTTAGCCTATCAGTGTGCAACAGAATTTGGAATTGCTTGTCCCTCTTCTTGGAAAAACAATGAATGCGCTGGAATAGATTGGTTCTAGGGATTTCTTAAACGACATCCTTCGCTTGGCATACGACAACCGGAAGCAACAAGTATTGGTAGGGCTACCAGCTTTAATAAAACCAATGTGAGTTCTTTTTTTGAAAAGTTGGATCAAGTTTATGGGCGAACAAATTTTACGGCTGGTAACATTTATAATATGGATGAAACATGTTTACCCACGGTTCTAAAGCCTAAAAAAATCGTGACAAAAAAAGGTGTAAAACAAGTTGGGACAATTACATCAGCTGAACGAGGGGAAATGATAACTATGGCCGTTGCAGTGAACGCAATCGGAAATGCGATTCCTCCTATGTTCCTTTATCCAAGGAAAAAATTTCATGACCATTTCATAAGAGATGGCCCTACTGGATGCATAGGAACTGCTAATGGATCTGGGTGGATGACTGAGGCAGAGTTTCTTGTGTTTATGAAACACTTTATAAAGTTCGCAAAGCCCAGCAAAGAGAATCCAGTTTTACTTCTACTAGATATCCACTCATCACATTTAAGTATACCTGTATTGGATCTATGCCGCGACAGTAATGTGTGTTGTTGTCATTTCCCCCACACTGTTCTCATAAATTACAACCGCTCGACTTAACAGTTTTTGGACCATTTAAAAAATTATGCAGCTCTGCCTTGAATTCTTGGCTTAAGACTCATCCTGGAAAGACCATTTCCATACATGATTTGGCCGGAATTTCCGTGAGTCCTTTCTTAGGTACACTGACACCTGCAAATATAATTTCGGGATTCGCTGCAGCTGGAATTTTTCCATATAATCCGGACAAATTTACCGACGCAGATTTCATGTCAGCATATGTTACTGATCGACTTTTGGTGGAGCAGGAAGATTCTGTTCAAACAGCCAGCACATCTCAGTCCAATCGAAATCTTTTGACAGAACAGCAGAATGTGGCTATCGCCAGTACATCACAATCTAACAAAGCTCCGGTAAATACTCCTTTGCCTTCTCCCGAAATGTATTTCTCACCGGAATTTATTCGACCATTTCCTAAAGCTGGCCCTCGGAAAGTTTCTCTTAAAGGAAGAAAGAAGAGACGATCAGCTATTTTAACGGACACTGAAGAGAGGAACAAAATTAATGAGGAAAAATTAGTAACAAAGCGAAAAATTCTTGCTAAAAACAGGAGTAACTCTCTGCGTATCAACTCAAAAACCAAGCAGAAGGACTATTTTTGTCTAGTTTGTAAGAAAAAATATCAAACAGAAGAGGAATGGGTGCAATGCACTCAGTGCAAACAATGGGCACATTTTGTCCAATGTGCTAACGGAGATGCATGTTATGTGTGCCATCTCTGTAAAATGTAAAAAATACATAAAACGACTGAAGACTAAAGTATAATTTATTTTTTTATTTTTTTCTATTTTTTTCTATTTTTATTTTTTGTATCGTTGAAATACTGTTAAGTTTCGTTTATTGTTTTTGTTTTTCAGTAATATATATATTATGTACCTATGTTCCTATTGAAAATAAAGATGGCTAAATGCTTTCATATTTGGCCAAGATAAAATTTTGTTTTGATATTAACCTTCAAGGTAATACAATGTACCTGAAAACAACTTATAGAACTATTTACATAACTTCTGACTGTAAATAAAAATGAATTTCAGTTATGAAATCCACTTTTAATTAAGTAGATTCGATTTACATAACATTACACCTGGTAGTTTCAATTTGCCCCATCTAATGTTGCAAGTAACCCCTATGATGGGGTACTTTGCAACATGGGAAGTTCATCAGTAAAATGCCCTACTTTGCGAAAACTAAACGTAAGATCTAAAGTTTCTTAATTTTTATTACTTCCCAACATATTAAGCTTCTTCTAAAATTAAATTTTTTTGTTTTTTATGACCTAAAATTCGAAGTTATTAACAGACATAGTAAATTTGTTGCAACTATCCCCCATCTCCCCTACCCCTGATTTCGCTTATTCCTTTGATACTCTTGCGGACTTCGCATGTGTCAAACGAGATTGCTAGAGATGACATTGAATAGCGTTCTTGATATTATCCTCGCTTGGGGCAAAGCGAATCGTGTCGAATTCGATGCATATAAGACCCAAAGCGTTTCATCTCTTTAAAGTAAGATCACCATTTAACCACTCCCATTTCATTTGATGGAGCTTTAATTTCAGATTCTCCGTCACTAAGCATTCTTGGCATTAATATTTCCAGTTAATTAACCTGGACAGACCACATCTTATCTGTTGCCAAAGAATCATCTATATATCTTAGATTTCTGAAAAGGTGTAAGAAATATTTTAGCCCATCAAATCTAGCGCTCCTCTACAAGTCCTATATCAGACCTAGAATGAAATACAGTTCCCAGATATGTCCTGGGACTGGCTGTATAGCCTTAGCTTCATTGGATAATGTCCAAAACAGAGCCTTTAATCTCATTGACGATTTGGCAATAATTTGTCATATCGACTCACTCGAACACCACCGCAATGTTGGATGTCTTTCGTTCCTTTATCGCTACACGCCAATGTTCCGATAAAATACCTAGTCTGCCAAATACTTTCGGCCGTAGGTACAGTAAAATTCCGAGATGTTTTCTTATCCCGAACTGTGCGAATGTGGAACAGTCTACCATCTTTTGTTTTTCCTCAGACTTGTAATCTACGAAGTTTCAAGAGTGACATTCATCGGCATCTCCGTCACTTTCCTCATGTCCCCTAATTCTTTCCCTATCTCCTTCCTGTCATGCTGTGCTTTGCATCATAGGGCGTCCCCTGAGCTTGGCTTAATAATATATATACATAAAAAAAAAAAGGAATCGTTGGAAGACTGCTTTTATTCATTCTACTTAAGTACGAATTATCAAATTTTTAATAGTTAATTTTGTGCGATGTTGCAAAATTTATGAAAATTTCATTATGAAATATAAAAAAAAAATAACAAAAAGAAAAATTGAATTGGCATTCATTTTATTGACAACAGAAGTCAAGCCATCAATAAGAAAAGCATTCTATCAGATTGGTTAAGGATAAGGACTAATGAACAATAACAACAGTACCAATAACATTATTTTATTTTCAGTACAAAGATCATATCACAATCTTAAAGTGTACAAAATGTACTGGCATCAATATTTAGTTGAGCAAGATTCAAAGATACGACAATAATCTCATTTAAAAAAGGGTCAATGATTTTAAAAGTCTTTCGAAAGTTCTACCATTTCTCGTACACTGAATATCATGTGCCAATAGATTCCAATTGTGAGCTCATTGTAAAAAAATAAGAATGCTGCCTATATTGAGATCTCCAACGAGGGATTAGGAGATTCCGGTGTCTGGTTGATTGCAGGAAGCTAAGCTTTTCGAATAGGTACGCTGGCGGGCTGTTGGTTGTATATATAGTCTGTGAAGAAATTTTAATCTGTGTTGGGTTAACTATGCATCCAAAGAGCATCCAAACAAGCATGTTGAGAAAAAAGATATATGGCTGAAGCGATAGCACGAAGTACATCGTTATATGCCACCAAGAGTCTTTGACAGACCACTAATGACTTGACTAACTTCATCCGCATATGAAGAGAGAGAAAACTAGAGCTTAACCATCATAACTGCCGTAGCCATCCATATATTTTTCCTATTGTAATTCTTATATGTTTACAGCAGGTAAATTTTGAGTTAAGTTCAAAATCAAGGGCTTTAACTAAATCAACATATGGTAGTACGGTATTGTTGATGAATATTTGTGGGACAATATTAGAATCAATGACTTACTGGGATTTAATTCCAGGTTATTTAGCAATGACCAATTATATACGCGCTGCGAGTCATCATTGAATCGGCACACGCAGTACTCCATCAAGCCAATCGGTCTGCTTAGAAACATTTGCACATCATCAAGATATAGATGAATGGAAACATATGATATTATGTCAAGATTGTCATTCAAGCAGAGGCAAAATAGCAAGGGGCCAACTACGGATCCTTGAGGAACTCCAGATAAAAGAGACGTTTCACCCGAGCGTACCTCATTCACCCTAAAGAACTGACCGCGTCCACCTAAAACACTATTGACAAGTTTTATTATAGAAGAAGAAAATAAAAATTCTTTGGAAAGTTTTCTCAACAGCTTGCAATGATTGATAGAATCGAAGACCTTACTGAAATCAAACAAAGCAAGAAACGTAAGTTGGCCTTTATCTAGTGCTTCGAGAATATCTGATGTAACCTTGAGCATAGTTAACAGTTTCGCAACTATGATTCGGTTGGATTCCAGATTGCTACGAAGACAGATATCCATTTAGATCGATGTAGTTTACAGCTTACATATAAACGATCTTTTACAAAACCTTAACTAAGAAACATAGAAGACTAATTGGTCTGTAGTCAGTTAGAACTGATGCTGAGGATTTTTTTTTTTGGGATATGCAACTCAAGCGCTCTCTTCCACTGAGTGGAAAATTGAGATGTAGTGTGGAAGTGGTTAAACATATAGGTTAGGATCTTAATAGTATTAGATGCAATTAGTTTAATAAAATGTGCAGGGAATCCATGCATATAATTCAGAATAGAGCTAATAGACATATGAGGCTACTCTACTTATATTCTTATTATCCAATGTTTTTGATCAGAGTTTTTAGTGTATGTTTTTTTTTTCACCAGACTTTGGCGAGAAAAAATTCATTAATTGAATACGGAATGATAAGTGAAATATAACTGTAAAACATTTCCAAGAATCTCTTATTAGTTTTCGAGATATGTACAGAAAAATTTGTCACGTAAACCTTCAAAAGAATTATTTTAACTCCTCTTTTAAGATAAATTTCATTTTACGTTAATTCGAAAGGTTTAAAAATATATAAGTGCTGGTATCATCTCAAGTTACGTGGAAGATTATTTTTAAAAGTAAACAGTAGTGATGGACCGAGATTAAATCCGGGAGGTACTCCACTGGAGACAAGGAAAAATTTTGAAGGAGATATTATCGCAAAAAAAAAAACCAAAAAAAAATTTCTCAACCACAACCTTGTCAAACACCTGAGAGAAGTGTACTAGAAAAAAAGCACACTGAATTCCTTACTTTAATATTTAAAACAAAAAACAAAAAGTGTCCAACTAATTTCGATATGTATAAATTCATATTTAACCGAAGTAATCATTCTCGTCATTATCGAATCCTTCCACAACACTGCTACTTTTGTTAAAGCAGAAAAATACACCTTTTATATATTTTTAATTTTTAATTAATCCTCCTCCTCCTTATATACATACCTACATATGTACGTATTTATTTCGGCTATTTATCTCTGCTGCATAAATTTGTTTGAGTAAACTCATTCGAAAAATAAATAATAATTCACAGAAAATTTTTCACATTTTCCTTCTCTCCCAGGGTTGATATTTTATACAGTTGCCAAATTACTGGATTGATTTATTTTCTCATTAATTAATTACTGTAAAATTATTGTGAATTACTCTGCTTTTACGATTTTTTAAATGAAACTTGTTAATTTTTTGCTGTGCTTAATTGGAAGGTATATTATGTAATGTAGAGAGTGAGAGACGGAGAGAGAGAGAGAGAGAGAGAGAGAAATAAATTATTTATTTACACTAAAGATCTGATGAATGCCTTTGAAATTGCATGCAGTCTGCAATTATTGCAGTGATTTTTTTTTTAATTACGCTAATTGCACATGAATAAATACTGTAAAATGTGGGTGTTTTGAGTTTTTACATATACAAGAGAACTCTTGATTTTTTGTCAAATTTTCAATTTTTAAAAATATTATTATGTTCTTCAATTTTAAGCATTGGTAATATTTGGCTATCAATTAGGAAATTTTCTGTAATTTGTCGCTTTTTAAAGTATGATTATTCGGAAAAAAAATAATCTATTTTGGACTATTCGTTAGAGAAAATTTCTTGAAATATAATTTTCAAGCATCAATTAAAAATTTCAATTTTGATTCTGGGAAATGTTCTTCCAGTGAGTGCAAATTGGAATGCAATAAGAAAAAATTTGGGCTTAATGTAAAAAAAAAATTCTAAAAGACAGTACTAAAAATTGGGACTAAGAAAATTCGTAAATTCTACAAATAGGGTCCTATTGTGTACAAGTGTACAAGTACACCAAATTCTGATTGGACCAACAATTTTTACTTTACTTGAAGAGTTATTCAAATTTCTGATTTCTTGTAAAATACATTTTTCAAGCTGAAATCAATCATAAGTAAAACGAAATTTGGCAACGCTCATCTTTCAGTCAGATTTGTGTTTCAGAAAGGGATAAACAGCTCGAACAAGAAGAATTTCATAGGTTGAATGATGTCCTCTATAATGTCAAATTCACTTGTAGCACTTGGATAATGATAAAGTGCTACACAATCCAGAACTATTATATTCATCTCTTCCCATGTGACTCCTCTCTCTCTTTTTTTCTCTTAGTAAAACAAATAAAAAAATTTATTTGATGGAAGGGAGAAGTCAATTGGGGTCTGTTGTTATGTTACCAAGAAGTAAAGAATATTCCTAATATTTTATGGATTTCCGTGTATCTCCTAAAGATATGTATGTGTGGTTAAAAGGTTAGGACGGTTTAAAAATGTTCTCTTAATATTTTATAAATCATCCTATTTGATTCATATGCCTTATGGCAATATTCCATAAACTTGTTTCCTCTGTTTTAAAGTTGTGGCTTGTCAAATGCCAATTACTTATAACCATTTTCCATTACTATTCATTTCCCCTTCAAAACACACGTCATCTGCATCTGTTTTTTTATACCGGATTTTAAAATGAGCTATCTCTGTTCTTTGCATTTGCTTCCTTCGTTTTTTTTTTTTAAATGGTAAAAATTGTGTAAAAATGTTATTCACGGAAACAATTGCGTAGTGTCAGTCATTTACGGAGATTTTTTGATGGATAGGGAGGGATAGAGAAAAGGGCAAGAACTGTAAACAGGGTTATATTTCGAGTGCAAACTGTGATACATTCCAAAACAGAAGTAGGTACACAATTAAGAATTGATTTAAAAAAAAAGAAAACAATGACAGGATGGCCATGATGTGGATATTCCATAAGAGACTGTTCCATACACGGGTGATTTATATAAGAACTCTTTATAAGCGATTATAGAAGTAAAGTATCACTAAGTTTCTCCCACACAGCACAAATGTGTCCGTAGTATGTTACTGGGATATCCTGTTAGGATATATAAATTGTCCGTGGGAAATCCCGTCCGGTCCCAGTTAACAATTTGAGACATCCCTAGGAGTGACGAATGTCCGGGGTTGGGATGTCCCTGTTAGATGCCATGCCCTTCCACAGGAATTCCTGTGGCTGTACTTAAGCACAGTTAACGCATTCAATAATGTTGTAAAACTCCCACTGCTATCGTTTTTAAGACGTCTTACAGATATCGTAGTTTGTTGGCAGGATATACGGGAGGAATATCTGAGGATATAGTTTTGAGACTGTCTGGGACTATGGAATTGTTTTTTGATGGGTAGGCATTTTAACAACAACAACAACAACAACAACAAAACAAAATCAAACTGCTGGAAAGTATATGTCAGAGTTGTATGCACTTGCACAAACATAAATCAAATATTTTTAACACAGGCATATTGAATTTCAATGACAAAATTACTAAAAGTTGACGTTCTAATATGTACAACTAACAAACCTTCCCAAAACAACAAGAAATTACAGAAGCATATAAAATTCTAATATAGTTTCACGCATGTAGCTGGCTTAAACAACACAGTTCTCATATGGCTTGTTTCAATATTTATTTTGTTGTTCTGTTTTTGTTCTCAAAAAATGACAAACGGAGGAAACGCACCAACCAACAAATTAGTGTTTTCACCAGAGCACCACGCTAACTACAGGAACCACGAAATAAATTCTTGAAAATCGACTCCCATTTTTCTCTCAAAATTGTCTGTAAAATACTGAGAATGTTCCCGTAGAGAGTAGTCGTGGGATATCCCAGTGAATGATTTATAGGAAATTTCTAATAACTCTTAAAAATAAGGTCCTAAGTACATACGGAATACCTCCTGTTTATCCCGGGAAAGTCATGGGATCTGTGGGACAAGAATGGGATGTCCCTGTGTAATTTTATGCTGGAGTATTTCCTTAGGATGATATTATGTAATTCGAAATAAATTTCTGGAGATACTGCGGATAATTTTAGCGAGGATATTAAACAAAAATAAAAGAGCTCTCTGTTTTAAATATGGAGGTGGCAAACGAACAATCAAAGAAGCAATAACGGTAAAGTGAAACGTGATTTATTCCTCTCTACGCCTACCCTCAGAGAAACCAATGATCTTAAATATACAATCAATATCACATTTTTCATATAATCCCACTTGTGACACCAATAAATTTTACAAAGTTGAAAGTGGAAATTGTAAACAATTAAAAAATGAAAACATTCCATTGTCATCGTGGTTGTGTAACTAAAAATTAATTGAATTGAAAATTGATATTTACTCCATCCGATTGGAAAATATTGATTCCTTCTACCCATCTTCTATGTACCTACTCTAGTTGTAAGTATACCTTTATAACACAATTCTCGATTGTTGGTTCTTTCTCTATACTCTCCATTATTTTTGTTATCTAAACTTTAGTTGGTCAGATTTATATGTATCTGTGTATGTAAAAATATTAAATTCAAAACTATTTTCTATGATAAAGTCAGAAAACACCTTTGTTGTAGAAAAATTGCAATAGTTGTGTCACCCAAAATATTCCAGACGTGTGATAACCATACTTCCATTCGACAAGTACTATCGGATGACAAAAGTTTCGACGGTAACAAGCTGATTTATTACTCTCCGACGCAAGTTCATTATTCTCCTGTCAAACACAAATCTCCTCTTCATCGGAAAATTGATTCTGTTCAAGCGAACATGAAAAATAGCCATTTCCTCCTGCTCCAACCACATAATTCCTTTCATATGTTTATAGACGTCTCTCCACGACCCACACCCACTCTTTTAGGATTAGGATATTGTACATATATAGGACCATAATACAGGAAAGGGATTTCGGTGGGAGCAATGTTTTCAATATTTACTAGGTAAAAGTAAACTAACATTGTAGGTACCTACCTAGTAGGTATATACTTTAATCATTACATAAGAACGTGGCCAAGTTCATAAGGTGCTCCAGAAGAAATATCGAAGAAGCTGTCGGCTGACTAGTAGCTCTAGATAGTTGGGTTTGGTATGTGTACTTACTATGTTTCCTTGGAAATACATTGTATGAATGCAAAGTAGTAAGAAGTATGCAATATAGTGATAAAAACGCTTTTCGCTTATCCATCCGGCCGGAAGGAGGACATGATTTTGTTGGTGTTGTGAATTCTTATTTTACCTTTTCAAGTGTCTCTCGTTTACTTACATTCAGATGCCTGAAATAAAAGCGCCCTTGTGGGAAGATAATGTCGGAAATGTTACAGTCTCTGGATTGTAGGATGTGGATGTCTCTTAGAAGACAATCTCCCATCATTTTGGATTTTTTTTTTATGACACGTGAACATCTTTTTCCACTCAAACTTTGTCTGATTTTAAATTCGGTCCATTTTGGTGTCTTTGTTGTTGATATTTTATGTTGAAGATTTTGAGAAAATGTGCGCAATCAACTTTGTACTTTATAACTTAATTCTGATCAAGCATTTTAGGTCGCCGGCGGCGGTGAAGAGAGGAGGACAATAGTGACAACCTTCAATTTTGACCTCGGTAGAATTTCTCTGAATTAATTTTCTAATTTATGTAATCAATTTATGCATGCATGTGTGTATATGTATGTATAGTATGACAACAAATAATGCAGATGGAGGCTGTAAAGTTTGTGGGAGAATTTCTTGATTTAATATATTGCACATTAGTGCATGGTACAGTAGTAAATTTCTCTGCATTTAATAGGACAGAACTAGCAGCATGGAAGTTTTGTGTAGATTTTAAGCTTTTAATGGACTTTAAATTTTTAATATTCCCCTCTACACATTCCAGTAATTTGGAAAGTGAGTTATTCATGTACACATACATAAATATTTTGGTAATAAACTAAAATGAATCTATTTAAAATCGAATTTGAGGTTCCGCTTGCTATGATAAAAAGTATACAAAAAGTGCCATGAATGACCTGCCATAACTATAAAGATTATACCAATTTACATATTTTATCAGATTCTTGAAAATTTCGTTCTTATCTCATCTTGACTATCTTAACTATAACAGAAAAAATAAATAAATAAAGGGAAACAGAGTTAAGGATTCTCGTATGTATAATAAAAGTTCAAATTGGAATTAAATTGGAAACTTGTAAGGGATACAAAAATTTGTTTCGCAAGAAACTTTTAGTTCTAGTCACATCCTTGAAACTTCCTTTTTTTTTACACATTCGAAGATGTGATTGAAGGAATTTGGTGAAAGTACCCCTCTTGGGTTTTTATGTTGTTCAAATATTTCATGAATATGGATTGAGAGGAGAACAATCTTTATTTTTTTCTTTCTATATGTTTATTAAGGATCCCCCAGGGGTATTAACTTGACTCAACAAGGAAACCTATATATATGTATGTATGTATACATACTCGTATATGTACATACATATTTCATGATTATCAACCCGGAAAAAGGTCCTGAAAAATACACTATTCAATTGGAAAAAAAAATACAAAAAAAAACTACATATAAATTGGGATTAGGTGGGGGCATATAAAAGGCAGAAAGCGAAAAGTATTGAGCATATACGTTTCTATACAAAAGTATAGCATTGTCACCGCACGGTTGTTGACTTCAGACAAATTACTCAACATACTTCCTTGTGGTATTATTTGGTAATCAAAACTTATTTAGCTTAACTTAAATGTGTAAAGAAAGAATTTGGTCGTCATATACAATGTTAGCGACCTTCTATAAATATTTTAGTAAGTATTACGAACTGTGAAAGCGGAAAAACCATATGGAAAACAAAACATATCTGTCGAGGTGTGGGAAACGTCGTATATTCTGGTAAATGTCGACCTACATCCTATTAGATGGTCACCAATGAATAGTTCGTCATGATAATGCTAACGAAGTATCTACGTAGTTCCTCAACATATAATTTCAGTGGAAGTATGATGAGAATAAAGAGTGGAAAAATTCTAACCATTACGATTTAAGTTTATGGAGCAGAGAGTTGAACTTTTGGCAAAACTATACCAAATATAGAGAAATACTCACTTCTAATGAGAATGGCAATAATTTTCATAAAGCATGCAGGGAACCGCAGAAAAAAAAAAGATGAAGCACTTGAACTTTTCCTTCAGATGTGGATCTAAATATATCGAAACACCAATACAATTTGTATATGACATGGTGCCAAGACTCACGTTACCGAAATTTATTCGTCAGTCCACACTGAAGTTTCGACTAAACCACACTGAACTACCATGACTGACTGGCGAACATCTTTTATTATCCCAATAGACAATTGATATTTTTATTCAAATTAAGTTGCGATGGGTGTAGTAGACGGTCAATTCTAGAAAGAAAATTTTTTTAAACTAGATTGACCCTCATCGCCTTGGATTTATAGTTAGATCAATCAAATTACAATTTCAAAATGAAAATAGTCAACTAGCGATAGATGAAATCACTCACCTACATATAAAAGAAACAAATTACGACAAACTCCGTACACAAAATCGCTTCACACAAGAAGGAGAAATTGAGATGTGTTAAAAAACTTTCAGCTTCAGTAATGATAGATGGCAAAAGGTGTGAGGTGCCAAAACATCAACTGCATCTAACCGGAAGTGCTACGGTTATCGTATGACACCCAAAAGCAGTGAATAAGTCAAATGATGTCACAAAATAGGTACTCAGCACGTGTAAATTTCAGTTTGGCTAACATTGCATATAGAAGTATATTACCCTTGTGTATAGAACTATATACTTCCTTGTTATACTATCAGATGGCTCCACTTGTACCATTCTGAACAGTTTTCAAAGGATAAGCCATAAGAGCATACAGAATATACAGAGTGTTTCATAATTGGTTCACATAACTCAAGGGTTTGATAACTGCGATAGAGACAAGTAAAAAAGTATAAGGTGACGGTGGGGTTACGACAAGTTGTTTCGGCGGTAGGGGTTCAAGATTTTTAGTACTTTTTCCACTTAACACCCTGTAAATTTCTTGATACACACCCTATTAAGATGAGATTCATTTGAGATGATAGCAAACCGTCTAGCCTTTCTAAAGGTGGGTACACACTGAGCAAACAAACGCAAACACATTTGTTTGAACTCTTGTTTTTGATTAAACGTGTACGTTTTTCAAATGGAAACGAAAGTGTTTTATACCCTGTGCTCATGTTTCGTCTCAAATGCACATTTCCAAAGAATTTGTTCATTCCGTGGCAAACAAATGTGAAAAGTGTGTACGCATTTGCAAGTCAGAACGAACAATATGCGCAGTACATGTGCCGCGATTTCCCAACTTCAATGGAAAACATGCAAATGCAAACACATCTGTTTGATGAGACGTACACACTTAAGATATTCGTTTGAGTTTGCTTGCAAATCCAGAACCGCGTGTGCACCTTGCGGCCTCCAATAATGAATAAAATTTCTAAAGACAAAATTTCCAGTAAATTTCTAAGACAAAATTGAGGTCTTCCTTACATCTGGTCGAGGCATTGTTGGAAATATTTTGAACGTAAACACTAAAAAAATTTCTATTTCAAGCGTGCGTTTGTTTGCTCAGTGTGTACCCACCTTAATGAATAGTCAATCATCCTTCCGTCACCTTTCGTCGGAAGTTGTAGGACATCAAAGTAAAAAAAAAAAAAAAAAAAAATTAATTTTTTCAAATTTGAATGATTTTCCCGCCAAAATGCATGATAACTTTACAGTTTTTTTACAAGATTTAGAAAACCCGGAATGTTTATCTTTAATTAGACTATACACATGTATCTACCGAAATGTAGCCGTTTTTGTGATATTTCTGTTTCTATGATTCATAATTTCATTAATTTTGCTACTAACAATGGTAATCGGGCACTATTATGCAATTCCATGCTAAATTAGCAAACAAACAAGATATTTACAGGATGTGTAAATGGGAATTGTCGGTATTTATCGGGATAATAGCAGCATCTTAAAAACTTAAGGACATATATCTTTTGGCAGCTGAAAAAATAAGAAATTTATGTAAAAATAATAAAATGACATTTGCTGTAATGAGTTTTATGTTTATCCATCATAACGAATATCTTCTCCTTCCAAGTTATCTAAATCAATCTAAATTTTGGTTTCCACGTGTTGTTCTTAATGTCCTGTAAAAGTCGTGTTTTATTGGAGGTATATATTTTAATAAATTTAAATTGTTGATTTATATATTTTAAGATTGCTGGCTTACCTATTTTTGCTGTTTTTATCTCAATTACGTGCTTGATATCATCCTCGTCGAAATTATATTTGAACTTAATTCTGCTTGGGTTTGACCGTTCTAATTTTATCCACTGGATATTAAGACAATTGTTTGCTAGTCCACTTGTTGATTTTTTTTCTGTTGGTAATATTATCTTCTAATGATTTTGTGGAAGGGAAATCTTGGTGATTAATTTCAACAACGGTGAAAGGTTTTTGTTTTACTACTTTGAATTATGTGATAACAGTCGCTAGGATTATAAATATGCTGTTTTTTTTTTTTTTTGGTTTTTACATGAGCTTCTATAACTGCCAAATCAACGTCATTGAGCAAATAACTGTGATATCACTAAACTTAATACAGTTTGCGATTCTGTCCTGTACACAAATCTGAAAACATTATAATTTTTAGAAAATTATTGGGAAATAATTTAATGTGTTTAGTTAAATATGATGACAATTCTTGTGAACCCCGCGATCATTGCGTTATTGGCCAAACATATGTACCTACATGTAACTCTGGTCGTTAGTCTTTAAAACATGACAACCAAAATTATATACATATGTATATAGATATAAGTTTCTCATGCTTTGAAAATGTTTTTTTCTAAATCAAAACTAAACACTAAGCTCAATTGATCATTAGCCATACTATTTTACGCGCAATTTCTGCATTTCGCAAGTGCTCGTCACGTTCAACTTCAACCGCATGTTTTTCTGCATTTGTTGTAGATTTTTTTTTATTACCAAATAATCAAATTTTTGGCAAGTATCTTTTGAAGGTTGCTTAAAGTATAAGTTAAATTTTGTCGAAAATATATGGTAATAACACTTTTCTTTTACTGGTACATTTTTCTCTTCATTACATTATTCGACATACACTTTATACATTTTGTGTAAAGGGTTTTCCAATAAGACGTGTTATTTTGATATTCAAATAAAAATGCCATTTTTTGATATAAATGATCGGATCTTTCTTTCATTATAAAGAGGAAGGTATGCCGTTAATAATGGAAAATAACATCAGCCAAATGACCACCACGACCACGCCTACAGGACCTTATCCTTTTCATGAAATTTTCCATAAACAAATCACAAAGTGGCTGCCCTATGTCCTCGATAGCCTCACGAATTCCATCTTTGAGGTCTTGAATCGACGCTGGGCTGTTGGCGTAGACCTTCTCTTTCACGTGGCCCCAAAGGAAGAAGTCGCAAGGCGTAAGTCACAAGATCTCGGTGGCCAAATGGGATCACCTCTTCCAAAGATAACACGGTCCTGAAACTTTTCCCGTAAAAGATCAATGGTTTCGTTGCTTGTATGGCACGTAGCGCCGTCTTGTTGAAAGTAAACGTTGTCCAGATCAATACCATCCAATTCCGGCCATAAAAAATCATTAATCATCTGTCGATAGCGCAATCCATTCACCGTAACTGTTGCTCCAGCCTCATTTTCGAAAAAGTAAGGTCCAATGACCCCGCGGGACCATAAACCGCACCAAACAGTCACACGTTGAGGATAGAGAGGTTTTTCAACAATAACTCTTGGGTTTTCCGAGCCCCAGATGCGACAATTTTGCTTGTTGACGAAGCCATCGAGGTGGAAATGGGCCTCATCACTCAAGATGAGTTTTCGATGGAATTCCGGACCCAATCAGCAAACACTCTACGTTGTTGATGATCGGCCGGCTTGAGTTCTTGTGTTAACTGAACTTTATAAGCCTTAAGACCCAAATCTTTATGCAAAATACGGTGTAATGACGTTTGTGGAATGCCTAATTCCAAAGAACGACGAGGAATGGACAAACCTGGGTTTTCTTCAACACTTTCGGCTACAGCAGCAATATTCTCGGCTGTTCTTGAGCGACGTGCACGGGTTTTATTCTTCACATCACTAACTTATCCCGACAGCTCGAATTTTTCTACAATTTCTGTATTGCCGTCCGACAAGGTGCTTCACGACGACCCAAAAATGTTCGAGTTTTACGAGCCGTCTTTGCCACATTTTCACCATTTTTATAGTGAATTTTAATAAATTCAATGCGTTGTTGAATCGTGTATCGTTCCATTTTTATTAATGGCGTAGTTTCTACTTGTCAAATGTCTAAAAATGACAGCTCCAAAAGTGACATCTACCGAAATAGCGGGCTAATTAAAATAACACGTCTTATTGGAAAACCCTTTATAAATGGTAATCAGTAATGTCTCTAAAATCACATGATTTAATGTAATGTAATAAATCCTGAAATTTTATAACTCCTCGTAAGCCATAATCATCGGAACACTTTAACATACTACGCCACATTTCACTCCATACGATCTGTTCTCACCTGTTCTTACCTGCTTGGTATACATCCTGACAGATTTGCTTTCCCAGGCGTATAAGGTTTAATTAAAATTTAACGTTTTAATAAATTCTTGAGAGAGATATGTTTATGAGTATGGCACGTAAGTCAGGACACGCGCGTTTCACGCTTTCACATACATATTTTGATCTCCATTACTGAACGAGAACAGAATTTAAGTTCTTCACACTATTTCCATCACTAGTACATATTATAGCAGCATCTCCTTTGAAGGGTAAATAAAATAACACCTCTTATTGGAAAACCCTTTATTAGAAATATCTGAATCCAAATATCGGCGTTAGGGACTATGAGTTCTTGTATAATGACTTGAAATAGCAGAAAATGACCTCAATATGTTTTATTACAAGGGAATCATCTATTTTGTTACCTGGAATATGTTCTCACTGGTGGTCCTTCAGATTTTCCTTTGAACAAAAAATTATATAGTCGCCCGTTATTTATTTCATATGTTTCTTTAAAATATTTTTTGCAAACACCAACATCTTGACCGTTTTAAGTATAATAAAATATTCAAAAGACTGAGATCTTTCGAAACCATTTACCAGGATTCCGGTAACATTTCCTACCAACTTTTCTGTCAGTTGAATTATTTTCTACACTATCGTTTTCTGACGATGTATCAGTATTAATACGATTAACTCTCCTTGAATTTGGATAAAATGGCATATCACTTTCATTTTCACTGTGCTCTATATCTCTTGACATTTTTATTTTTTATACCCTTACAATAAATCTATTTTTATTATTTTAAAAAGTCCGAGTTATTACAGTTATTAAATAAGAATTATTTAATATTTTTGATAACACAGTAATTTTCAGAAACACTAGAATGTAATATTTTTATATTTTAACCAAAGTTTAGAAATATAAAGGCCCACAGTCTTTTTCTCACTCTTTAGATTTCTACTTTTGAATGTCTCGATATAAGCCAGAAAGAAAATTTATTGTGTTGTGTGTCGACACAGTGTACTGGCTTACAGAAATGAGTCATTCTGCCATGACTAACAGTGACAGTTTCTATGAATTTGTTATTTTCAATATTACCAACAAATATTTTATTTCAAAGCTTATCTATACAAATACTGATAAAAAGATGACTTATTCAAAATGGCTTCAGAAATTATTATAAAACATATTCAGAAGCTATAAAAAAAATGGCTATCTGACCTAGAAAAAACGAAGTAACGAGTAACTCTGTTAATAACTAAGAAGAATATCATGTATTCCATTCAAATTTATAAAAGTCAGAAAATATCAAAATATGGACTTAACCACATTGGCCTCTGAGCGACTAATAATAGTTCTATACACAAGGATATTACTTATAGAGACTCCAAGGTTCTCTTCAACGGATTCACTTTCTGGACATGTACTCCTTCTGAAAGTGGACGCCATAATCTTGCTTATTTGATGTACATAGGTCCACCGAATTTTCTGCATATCCTTTTTTCAGTTTTATTCATTGAGTTTACTTGTTGAGGACTGTAGACTTTTGCAGTTCATCTAGTCGATTTTTTTTTGTTTTTTTTTAACATTGGATAACAGCGATTAAGATACGACAAATGATTTCATATTTTTCACTTCATCACTTCAGACTTAGTTTATTTTGTTTACAGTTCAAGACAACTTTTGTAACGTAGACCAGTAAGGTATGCCGTGATTTTAGAAGATATTTCACGATGCAAGACTTGCTTACCCTCTGTATGATTCGGATACATATTTCAAATGCTTGACAATTAGAGTGTAGTTCAGATGAGTTCCAAGTTCCCATGTGTACACGAATCTTCAACCGCTTACGAGTTGCATGTTACTTTTTATTTTTCTTTGCTATTAAAATATGGTGGCAGATTCATAAAATATTTCTTTACAACCTCTTCATAAAAAAGGAAAAATATCTAAAATATTAATTACTTGAATCCTCTCTTCTTTCGTGGAACAACTTTTAGTTAGTTGAACTTAGCTGCAAACAGCGGTTCAAGTTTCATTTTATGTATGTAGTGCGCATGATTTATAAAGAGATAATTACAAACAACACCCCGCTTCAATCAACATAAGTATGTAGAAAGGCATTCCTGGTATAGACAAATATTTGTGTAATGTTCAACAGACTGTTTTTCATTATTTTTAAAAATTTAATAAATTACGCAGTCACCCTTCGTCTAAAGACTAATCATTTTACTTAAAAAAAAAAAAAAAAAAAAAAAAAAAAAACATTTCCAACCAACCATAGAACAATTTTTGTCAGCTTAGAAGTTAAAGTCGTCTTAAGGATTTTTCATATTTCAAAAGTGAAATTGCTTTATAGGTATTCTATGCGTCTCCATTTCATACATACAAAAAAAAACGTTTCGTCTAGTCATCCTCAGGGGCGATGTCTCCTAAGGCACTCATAAATTATTTCGTGAATTAAATTTAGCAGGATGTGTCGGTTCTTCCACATCTTAAACATCTCCAGGCTGAATGATGTTGTTCAGTTTTAGAATTTCCCACGGGCAACGAATAAAACACTCTCGCAGAAAATATGGTGTTGCCGCCGCCACCGCGCCGCTGTTTTACGTACGAGTATTGTTTTGAATCATTTTGCCAATGTTTTGTGTTTTATATTTTCTTCTACGGCATTTAAACATGGCAATGGTAGTAAGTTCAGAGGTTGGAGAGTTTGTTGGTATGACACATACATAGAGAATTTTCTTCGATATTTTGTTAAGAAGAAACTGCCTAGCCTAGCCTAGCCTAGGGGATTTTTTTTTGTTATTCCTGTACCACAACAACAAGATTGAATAAAGCTTTGAATCAAGGAATAATAAAGATATTCACCTGTCGTAGATAATTTGGATTGACATTAAGTTTTTTATATTTTAGCTTTTGTACAGCGAATCCAAAGGGGATTTGAAATTGATATGTTTACGGTGAGAGTTGTGTGACATTTACTTACAGTGATATTTTGGCAAAAATATTTTGGTCCAAATCATTGTTTTGTTACTTTCTAAAGATCATCAATTTAGATGTATTGATTTTAAAGGAAGCTTATTAATGTGCTAAGAATTCTTTTTAGGTTAGAATTAAGTTATTATTGAAATTTTTATATTTTAATTCGCATAACGAAAATGTCTTATAAGAAAATTGAATAGGACCAAGAATTGAACCCGTCGGAACACCTTGAAAGCAAGGACTTAAACAGAATACTAGATGATGTTAGAAACCAGAAATATAGATTTATTTGTAATTATTTTTCAATAATTGATCTATCTGCTCGTCCAGGTGAAAACATTGTTTGATAATTTTTGAAGGATCAATTCCAATTCTCATCTATGAATGAAAGGAAAGTCTATTAATTGGAGAGAAAGTCCATATTGTTACGAGCGTGGCCTTAGTTCTATATTTAAAACACAATATTTCAAATATAATGCACAAATTTTTTTTTTTATACTCCTCTTATTAAATTCACGAACAATCACAAATGAACTCTACTTTTAATTATCGCTAATACTGTACTTCAACTGATCGCAATCTAACACTTTCTTCTATTTATTCATTTTCACTACACTATCTAAGATCAGACTGCCTCGTGGCGGTGACAAATTATCCTAGAATCTTCCCGAATATTCCGTTCTCGACATCGATTCTCCGAATCTAAAGTTGTTTATGTCCGTACTTTATAGATGTGGCTTGCCCTTTTCTGTGATACGATTCTCCGAAAGTTCTTTATGTCAGTACTTAATAAGTAATTTCACGCGAAGTATGTAGATGTCCCTTGTCCTTTTTCTATTACAAGTAACTGTATGTAAATTTAATAGAAAAAACTGCTTGAAAAAAAAAATTTCTATCAAGACATAGTCGTTGAAATATCTGTTTGAGGAGAATTGAAGCAATTGTAAACATCGACTTGAAGTTGAGGGTAAATAACCGATTTAATTATTGTTTTTAGTCGTTTGACAGAGTAATCGATGATATCTGATCTTTGTCTTTATGCTTCTGATTTTATTGAGATTTTTCTAGGCGATATCTGTTAGCAGCTAAAAGTGGATAATATATTTTCAAAATCAATGTCTTTTTAATTGATCTACCACAAGACTCCATCTTTGGATATTTACTCTTCACAGGTTGGTTTTGTTTACATCCATATGTATGTGTGTCATTTTGTAAAGTTTACGGAATGACATCTATGATTTGATAATAGAACAATTGATGCTGTGATATTTTGATGTTTTATCCGTCAAATGAAAAATGCCAAAATGGCAAAAATTAAAATAATACATTTTATTTTTGTAGGTTTATTGGCTAATGAAATTCATGAATAGCTTAAAAATATATTGTAGAAATCTGCACCATCATTTTTATCGACTGTGTCAAAGTGGATGGCAAAACTTAGATGTGTGTGTATGTATGGCTCGTACAATCGTATATTAAAATACCAGAGATCATCTATAACAGGGGTGGGTACGCATGAGATCAATGAGAGCCGAATGCCGATTTTCTATATATTATGAAGAGCCACAGTATTTAACTACAAAAATTGAAATTTGACAGCCAGCTGCTTTTTTTTTAAGTGTGGATATTGTGATTGTGGCACGAGTTTCCAAAATTCAATTATAGTATAGAAATATATTTCTGCTACATTTGAAATGCCCGATCTTATTTCATCTCTAATAACTCCAATTCCTGAACAGCTTTTTCAAAAACAAAAATTCAAAAATTGGAAATTCATCTTCAATAATGTTACAAATAAATGGGTTCACAAAATATGCAAATATAGACTTAAAAACTTTTCAAATCTGCAGACCTAAGTTTTCAATTCTTCATTGTTTTCCTTATATTTATTTAACTTCGTCATACAAAAACCGCCGAGGTGTAGCTTCAAAACTAATAACAGTTTTTGACAAATCAATAATCATTCTTTCCGTTTAAATGTTAAGGAACATGAAGACAAGCTCCATTTCCTAATTCTGTGTAGTTTTTTTCCATTTTCTTTTGCGAATGTTAGGATGGATTTGTGAAGTTCCATAAAATGCAAAAGGCGAACGTTGTAAAATGACTATAAGGAGAGATTACTGAGCAATTCATTTGTTTCATAATTTAACCGTAACTACTCTAAAAAAATCTGAAATTCTCGATGAGTTTTGGCATTTGTTCTAATTAAATTCACAATCTGCAAAACAATCCTTCCTTTTGTATTTTAAGTAAACTTCGCTATGAGTTTATCGCGGTGAATTATGTAGAAAATGTGGATTTCAGGATTGTTGCTTAAAATACCAATGGAATCCTGGTTCTTCCTAACATTGTACGTAGAGTAAAACTTTCATCTTTCATTGCTACACTAATAAAAACTATTAGAGGACCACCCAAGCACCCATTATCGTCTCCAATAATGCATAACAATTCTAAGGAAAAAATTTCCAATAAATTTCTAAGAAAAAATTGAGGCCTTCCCTACATCAGGTCAAGGCATCGTTGATTTTATATTGGAGCGAGGCATTGCTTGCTTACCCTTGGTTATGTCCACTGATGTATATAATATGGACTGCTTACGTTTCTATTTCACGTCGGCACAATTGCTTGCGTCAAAAAGAGTTCTTACGTCGGTGCCAACATTGAAAAAATCATTGGCGGGAAGTTGAAAAAGTGAGCACGCAGCTCGGGAAGGTGATTTTAATAAAACATTTAGAAATTCTTCTGCGTACCTATCTAATGAATATATTGTCTTTGATAAAACAGTTTAACCTTAAATAATTAGTTTAAAAACATTTAGTTCGACGAATCCACTAATTTATTTGTTGTTTTCAGTTCTCTCTCAGTTGGTACTTGGTGCTTAGGCCGAAAGAGTCAGCAATATACAAGTAAGCCCAATCAGTGGTTATGTCATCAAGTCGGGGCATCGGCGAGCGAGACGTTACTGATTTTGTTCTACTTGCCCAGTCTTGTGTGTATGTTATTAGTTTGTCGGTTCTGCCTTGATTCGTGAGTGCATGCAGGCACATGGTTTGACAATTCTTTGCGTGGTTTAAAACTTAACAAAAAAATCAATTGCGCTAGAGATTGTATTTTCTTTTCTACAAAGAGTTAGATATTTGTAGGGACTTAATAGACTCAGAAATACTTAAGTAAAAATGTTGGTACTTAAGTACAAAACTAACAATAAGTCTTAAGTACAAGTAAGTAGAAGCGAGCACTTATGTTCAAGTACTAAGCCCTATGTTTGAAAAGTATTGAGTAATAAGTCTTAAGGAACGAAAATGTTCTTTAAGTAGTACGTAAGTCTTTTTACTTAAGTATTGCCCAGCTCTAGTCTGTAGACGTGAAAAATCAAAAAACTGAATACTGTACAATTTTTCAAATCACAGATGTTGTTGATTTTTTTTCACAATTTTTACTAATTTCACTTATACAAAGTTCAGTTGTACGCCGTGACATACTTAGGAATCTGAGCGATTAATTTAGGCAGTTATGGACAAGTAATATGCCAAGCTACCAAAAAATTAGCTTAGTTGGCTCTGTTATCTTCGCGACTAACAAAAGGCAAGAGCTCTTGTTGCGTATGAAGCCCTGATTGCAATGTCTTAAGTTTCTTTATTTGCAATTTTAAATTGAGTGGATATTGAGTATAAAAGTGGGGATACCTTATTTCGTAATGTCGTGTAGTGTGCAATTGCAACTTCACAAATAAGACACACCGACGTCCCATTATGGTAAATAAAAGCTAATTTTTCGACCCAATTTTTTTGAAAATGTTCTATTTTTTATTTTCTAGTCCGTTTTTGATGTTTTCTGAGGTTACATTAATTAAAGAATTAAGAAAATTTGTATCAAAAGTTTGAAATAAACAAATTAAAAATTTGCGCGGCGGAAAAATTACACATGACAAGCTTAACTTGCTTGATAAAATAATTCTACCAGATTTTTTGAAATAAGAAAAAACACGAAATAGGACATTTAGCTGATAAGAAAACTATTACTGAAATAAAACAACAACAAAAAAGGAAAAATGAAAAAAAAAAAAACTAAGGAAATTCAAATTCAAAACAAAGTATGCTTCTCGTTCTTCTTCAAGCGCGCTCACCACTAAATTATTTTAAAACAGGATTATCATGTACGCACTCGAAATTTCTGATTGAGCATTCCCAAAATCCCAACTTTATTGGCAATTTCATTTATTTGTGTGATTACGTCTGGGTTTACTTGAAGGGTTTAATGAGGGACCTTTTTAATAGTATATTTTTACGTTTCCTAAAAAAATTTGTAATATTGTCGCCTGACAAATTATTGTGTTGATGTTCTGTAGAATATCTGAAATAATTTTTACTTTATGATTTTCATCTAACAAATCCTTGGCATTTCTCAGTAAGAATAACGATCGATAGATACGAGATTGAAAATCAAAACGAAAACAATGTTTCGTGTTTTTTTTTTTTTTTTTTTTTTTGCTAAGCGAGAATTGGCCACTTTTATGATATGCAACATAAAGAACTCAAATAATAGCATTACTCAACTAAATAATTATTGCAAGCAAGAAACTACAAAATATCTTGGCATAAAAACTAAACACTAAACACGACAAAAATCCATATAACAAAATATATAAATTATTTCATTTAAAAAGATTCAATGAAAAAAGTTCTGAAATAAAAAATAAAATAAAAAAACGAATTTCAATTTGGCATGGGAGCCGCAGTTACCTCAAGGAAGAGCTGCATGCGGCTTTGAGAACCACATTTGCCCTATCAATGATATGGTTCTGAAATATCAATGATGATTTATAGTATCGAAATTATTTAAGGCCATACGAAATTTCGGATGAACCAGTTTTTCATAGTTTAAGATATGAACTGGATAAACAAAAAAAACGAAAACGCTGTGGGGTATCCCATTTGTTGACCGTATTTACCCAAAGCAATAAAAACAAACAGGACTATATTGATAGAACGGGAATAGAATTTCCATTTAAAAATTTAAATTTAAAATGAACCGTTATAAGGTCTTAAGGCACCTATAATTATTATAAGTATAATGACTAAAATAGAAAAGGCTTACCATCTGCAGCGGGTAGAGCTTTCCCGGATTAAAACAAGTAAAGAAGTTCAACAAGAAAGACGAAGAAAATGGGAATATAGCTTCTAATTCTGCAACAAAGATATAACACATATAGTCTACTAACACATTAGGGATACATCACAGAAGATCTATGAGAGGTCATATAGAGCTTAGAAGTCCTCTATCCCAACATTTATAATAATAACAATCAATTATCGTGATTCGTTTCTAGCCTGACCTGTGGTGCAGATGTGGAATAATTTCTATATATACTATTTTTCATTCAACTTGTAACATGGAGGTGTTGAAGGGAAATGTGCTTTGTGTACCGCATTCACTCACCTGTTAAACTTCAAATCCATTACGTTGCTTGCCATATAGTATTTTCATGAATTATAAATGGAATTAAAAAGTTAAAAAGCTAGAATTGGTCTAAGACCAATTCTTATGATACCCTAGATGAATGCCTGTATAAAATTTCGTAAGGTCACCGATCTATGCAAGTTGAATTTTTGAAGTGGTTTTTCGCATATATTTCTACTATTTCGCACAGAAAAAATGATTATTACCAATTTTATATAGGATTTCGTATTCTGAAGAAGTTTTTGGTACAATAAAAATGTCTTGGACTGATCGTTTTTAAAGTATACGTAAAAACCTAAATGTTTATATGGCAACACCAAGAAGGAGTTGCCCGATTTAGTCCATTTTTGAAATTTTTTTTGGCTAGTACAATGAAAACACCATGTACCAAATTTCAGCTCTCTACGTCGATGCGTTCTCAGACAGTATCCAAATATATAGTGGAAAACGAAATTTTTGTGTGGCAACCCCACGAAGGAGTTGCCCGATTTGTCTCACTTTTGAATTTAATTTTCCTTTTTTTTTTTTAAGTCTGTGTACAAAATTTCAGCTAACTAAGTATACGCGTTCTCGAGTTATCGTGCGCACAGACGGATGGACAGACATACAAAAATCAAAATAACTTTTAATATTATATGCGTGGTTGTCCAATCCATTTTGCTCTACGATCATTATTTCGAGGTGTTACAAACGGAATGACAAACTTAGTATACCCTATAGATTTCATCTAGGGTAAAAAAATGCAAGAAGATAAGTTGGAGATGGCTATTAATGTCATTTGCTATACCTGAAGAACTCGTTATCAAGAAATCTGTGAATATTTTATCAAGATAATAGTAGAGTCTAAAAAAAAAAATTTTGTACGTCATCACTTTTCCTAACCGTTAGATTTTGCTCGCTACGAGTAGTTAAATAAACACGCAAATATTTTTTTTTGCAATTTTCGAATTTCTGTCGATAATAAAATTAAAAGCAAAAATGACTACAGATTCACCTAAAATAGAAACTACTTAGAAGATGATCATAGTTAATTTTCGTAATTTACTATCTCTATCTCTCTCTGTAATTTTTCTTTTTCTCGAAATAAACACTCCCGGGTCCTGGATATCGACCTGAAATGAAGTGAAAAAAAGAAAAAAAAATTATCGCTTTACCACCGACAGACAATCCACTCAGGAAGTGTATTTCCTCGTTTTCCGTTAATCTGAAGTAGAAATTCCGTGAAAATACAAAAGTACATTTCCCATAACAGTCTGTGTCGTGAGACTATTTTTTAACTTAGAATTTATGAAAACTCATTTTATTCACCTCCACGCTGCCCAACCTGATGGCTTCAATCACAGGACGCACAGAGTAAATGGGAATAGCTTCAGAGCATAATTCCAGCTTTTCATTTCGTCAGCAAAAAATACAAAAAAAAAAAATCATTTTTCTTCGGGGATTAGGCTTCTTGTGTTATTTATGACGGAAATTGTCCTACCTGTGCCCTATCATTCCTCCTCCTTCTCCTCCTCCTCCTCCTCCCCCCCCCCCCATTCTACTCTTTATCTTAGTTTCCTTTGCAAGCCAGCACGAGAATTTACCTTTTAAAGCGTAGAAAAAGTTAACTCAAAGCTAGCCTGAACCTCCTCTGGACACATGTATTTTTTTTTTCTCTACAAAAGGTCAGTCGCAGATTTTGCAATTTTCCGGTAGAATATAGAGTCTCAGCAGGTGCCTAGTAGGGGGCAACGAGCGAGCGTCTAAATTATGGCAGTGAAGTAGGATCGGTATGGAATGAGGAGGGGAGGGGTTGCATTAATGTTCATGGATAAAAAATTACTGAAAAAATAAGTGTGACGTGAAGTTAGTTAGTATTTCGCCGACGATGAGTGGGTCGATTCTGTTATTTTTCTCTCATTTTTCCAGCTCATTTTATCTGCTTCCCTATGTGCTTTGACATTTTTTTTTTTTTGTTTTTTTTTTTATCTTTTCCACGCTACGTTGTGACATTCTTGGGCCTTGTTTTGTTATTGTCATGTCATTTCAGATATTGCTTTCATACTCCTTGTGTCAGGATAGAATGGCGGCACAATATGGGGTTGCCATTATGACACCCTTATTCCCTCTTATATATATATTATGTGCGGTAAACGCATATATATATATACTACATATATGTATGGGCTTACATATATACCCCTATTATATATGTAACAATTTTGCAGCTCATAACAACGTATGAGTCGCTCGAAGGCCCACGATGTTTTGTTTTATGATCAGCTCTTGATGACGTGAAAATGAGTTTTTTCATACGCACAAAAGTGAACATAAACATCAGAAGCCCACCCGTGGGGAAAACGTGTGCCGCATATTTGTACCCATTGCCCTTAAAAATTGCTCCTTTGTATTTGTAGTAGGGTGACAGAGTTTTATTTATTTTGTTTTATACTCTTGCCTACCCTACCGCCCGCGTCAACAACCCTGTTGAATATGATTGTGTGTTGTTGGCAATATTTGTGTTGTATATGGAGTCGCGTGAAAATGAGATCGTTCGAGGTGTGAATATGGCAGGAAAATGGCGATTTTGTTTTATTTCCTCACATAACTTTGGATCTGAATGTGAAAAATGCGGAATATTTTGATGCTAATATAAACGTTTAGAGACCATGTAGGATAATACCTAGTCAATATTTTAGGTAAAAAGTTTACTACAATTGACAATGATAAACGAATATGAAAAGATTTTTATGTAGATATTTCTGCGGTGATGTATGTTGAGAAGGAAAAATATGATTTTTTTTTTATGTTTTTATTTATGTGGGTATATATGTCAGGAATGTGTGACTTTATTAAAATCTCTAAATTTATTGTGGTTGTTCTTATAAATGCTACATGGTCGACCTAATATAGAGATGATTGATCATTCATAATTCTAACGAAGTTACATAAATAGATCCCAAATACAAGCGAACTCAAATTGCGTAGTGGCAGTCAGGTCAATATACAATAGAACAGAACAGCAAAACAGCCACCGAGAGAAGAACACGCTTGTTAATTAATAGCCCAGTATTGACATTTGCTTGATATCAGAAACATGTGTTTTGCACACGGCACCACAAGCTAGAATTTCGTTAAATAGCCGGTATAGCCGGACACCAGAACAGAAGTCACTCAGTCAGTCGCTAGAGCTAGACACCAGCGAAAGTAAGTACCAGACCTCTCAAATAATCATTCCGACTTCAAGAAGATCAGCGAGCTTTCTTTTGGACATCCTCTGTTAAAGGCGCATTGCGCACCAATACCACTACTGACTTATGGACAATAGAACGCATTTTTAGAAGTTTTTTTTAGTTTGACATAGAGTCGGCTGGCCCTTACAATATTGATAGGTGGTTACACGTTCCTACTAAACGCACCCATCGAAGACAGTAGAGATACTACTTTGTATCAGGCCACTATTGGTATTCTTCAGGAACCATCCTTGTACTATATCCAATCAAATATATTTCCCTTGCTGCCTGCATACTGGTGGCATACCAAGAATACCCTTGAGCGACACCTTAAGTCAAACCTACCAGTTAAAGTGGGCTAACGACTCTTGTAACCATACTTCGCTGCCTCAAGATCTATACTCCTAGTCTCAGTCGTCTAACGACTCTTACCACAAGACATCTACTGTGTTCCGAGGACTCAAGACCTAGGTACACACTCGATGGTGGTAAGCTTCAGTCGTATAAGAACTCACAACGTCGAGACATCTGGTGAGCTCTGAGGTCACAATACATAGGGCACCCCCAAAAGTGCATGAATCAATGCCATTCCCGCATATTTCACAGAAAGCATACATTAATGCGTGTTGTCCTGACAAATTGGTGTGCGCACGCATAAACTCTTTGCCAGCATACCCCGTGTTGGCCTATTTGAAGGCAAGTGCACGTTAATCATGTTGGCCTGACAAGCGACGAGCGCGCGCTCCTATCCCGTTGCCTGCGGTAGAAATAGTAAGTATACGCGAGTGAGTGAGCTAATGTAGTATAAAAACGGTGAATTGTTTAGAATAACAGACTACTGACTATCCGCATAACACCTGATGTTACATACTATTACTACGAATGTAGTTCGTCCAATATTGCTCTGCATTAGTTGTAACATTACTCCAAAACTTTTTCCAATTTACCATCATGAATTATTTAGTGAACAATCAATTTGTTTAAAAAAATTTTAAATAATTTTTCCGATAAACATGTTCCTAAACCTATTGCATATGTGGTGTACATGTTCGCCGTAAGTTTCGTCCATAACGAGAAATTTATTTATGTACCACCAAATTTGCTTCTAAAAGTTCTTCTATGCTATTAATAACTCATGCCATACTGACTTCCTCTTGGAGTCTTTTATTGTGCTAATAGTATCTACTGGGAACCACCCAGGATTGTCTAGTTTGAATTTCCTTTTGTTCTCGTAAAAAAATACGTTCCCCCACATGTTACGCCAGCGAATATGTTTTTCAGTTCACAAGCTCAGCCTAACCGTCTTGTGGTTCCCAGTTATTAGAGGTTTCTTAAATATTTTCTTGAAAATGAACTTCTATTTTTCGACTGGAGCTGTCGAACATGTCGGCTAGCGACAGGAAATCTAGTTATGCCAAAATTTTGCTGAAGCAAAGATGATTCCGGCTTGCTTTGCTGATTATCATTCGTTTTTGGTCGCGGTATTATTATTCTCTTTTTACTATTATTATTTTTTTCCATTTTCGCACAGGCATCTCTTAATTAGAGAAAACAACAAATAATCGTTTGAGATCAGCTGATTTTTTTCCGAATTTTTCCGAGTGGGGACCATCCTGCAAGTTGGTAGGCCAGTATTTTAAGTCTTTCTTCGCAAGACAAGACTTTTTCTCTTAGAATTATTATTAATTCTAAAAAATTTTGCTTACCGAGTTTTTTTTTTCGAATTTCCACCTATTACGACACTACTGACAATCATAATGTAATAAAAATCCTAGGAATTCAAAACGTAAACGAAATTGTTAACGCAAAATTGAATATTATGTTATTCGAAACTTTGTGTAGGAAAAATTAATGACCTACCTATCGAAAGAATATGAAAATAAAATTCACATTTGTATTTTTCACTCCAGAGTGTTTATAGTAAATTCCACCACTGTATATCCCATCCTAGATTCAATCTAAAGGGGAATGTCCACTTTTCATACAACTTTAGGCCCGACACCTTCAGACATGAGAGATGTCTTAAACGATGCATTATCATACTCTGAACATATTTTATTAATAGTGTTTATTTCAATTAAACGGGGAAAGCTTTAGCGATTGGATGTAGCTTGAGCGACTTTCTTGGATGAAAAAATGGACTTTTCTACTACTCGTGATTGTTCGCAATTTGTGAGTCGTGGAAAATGATTTCCTATGAGAAAAATGTACACAACAAAGTACTAATGCCCATGGAAGAAAGAACTGCAAAAATATATGCGAATTGTAGTAGCTGAGGTATGTGTGACCCAAGTGCATGAAAATGGGTTTTCCGGCGGCAAAACGTCCCAATAAAGTATTCTGAATCGGAAAAAAAGTACACCGCCCGATAATGCTCGGCGAGACCTTTAATTTGATATGAAACATGCCGTATTGGAATCACCCCCCCCCCCCCCCTCGTCGTGGGTTCCCACCCTTCAACCCAAAAGTATACAGAGAAAAATTTTCTTTTACGAATTGTAACTGGCAATGAGCTGAGGCGAGCAGTGAAATTTGATATCCGATCGGACATGACCCTACGGAGTTAGAGCCGATCTAAGGTGCGGAAAAGTTAGTACCACATTTCGAATAAAAAGAGGGAAATACTAGAAAAGTGAGTATGGGAGTAGCTATAGTTTAATAGTTATTTAAGCCTCCGATTATAGTAGTGTGGGCACTAAAACTTCTTTTCAAGACCTGAGGAATTCGGTTATGTACTAGATTTTCCAAAACGTACTAGATCATACTTTGACCCCCCTCCCCTAGGCTTCTCCCGCTTAATTCAAATAAACATTGTTAATAAAATATGTTAAGAGTATCATAATGCATCGTTTAAGACATTTTCCATTTCTGTAGGTGTCGGGCCTAAAATGGGCATTCCACTTCCAGTTATACTCTGAATTTATCTTCGTCACACATCCTTCGATCCCTAAATAGCCAACCAAATAGCCACCTTCTTTTCATACTTCATGCCCTTTACTGTCATTCCTCCCGACATCATCCAAATAAATCCTGAAAAAAAATCTGGTAATTCCAAAAATTTCGCTTTGATAGACGAAAATCATTCAATCGCATTATAAAAAAAATCCCTTTACAAAAAGTTCTGGAATTCTATAATATTTGTGAGTGATGAGTTTATTCTTAGATCGTCTCTACACGTGTGCACAATTATACAAAGCCAAGTTCAAGGTAAGACGAATAAGACAAACTAATACCATCTTCAAAAATAAAAAAGAAATCGTCCTAGTTCTCGTTATTTTAAAGCGGAATGAAATTGATTAAAAAAAATTGCTCACTTTGGTTAAACGCTTAAAAATCACTTCTCTCGCAATTTTGTTCGTTTTATGAAGTTGAAAAACGAGAAAACTTTTAAAAATGGCAAAACAATTTAAGTACACATTTGCACTCAATTGCACAAAACTCACTCTCTGCAAAACATTTCCGTTGGGAGAAAGAAAGAATTTGCAAATTGAAATAATTTCCTCTTTCCGTCTCCCCCCTCAGGGCTCTACTCACATCATACCTACCTAGCGATCTACCCATTGAAACATACCAACTCAATACCAAAAAAAAAAAAAAAACAAAAAAAAACAACGAAAATTTTAAAGAAAAGCTAATAACACCCACACGCGTTCTTAAATACTCTACTCGAGGAAATAGAACCAACTGTCGACGACGACGATGAGAGCAATTTCCCCCTCCTACATCCCGGCCACATGATGGGATAGCAGTGAAACTTTTTCCAACGCCCGCAAATTTCATTATACTGACAGGATAAAAATGTCATTTAAATATTTTCCCTGGACCCTTGTATTTATACTCTCCTGAATCCAGGCGCTCTTAATGTGGATTTTTTTTCTGTTTTTTCCTTTTTTTTTTTTTGCATACCCAACAAACTCATACACTAACACTCACACACATGCACATAAACCAATATTATCTGTTGTTTAGATGGCTTGTGCTTCAAGTGTTCCTCTTTTCGTTGTCATTTCCTGTTTTTGTCCTCATTGAGCGAAACTCATGAATTTTAAAATAGAGATACCATGAAATCCTGCAGCTAAAAAGGCGAACTTTTTAAGTTTTTTGCAATGGTATTTGACAAGGGAACTATACTCTGGTTGCTATTTTCGTCCTAAGAGAGATTTCGACTGCATTTCTGTAACAGGATAAAATTTCCACCTATGGAACAAAATAAATTTTTAATAATTTTCTTTATTTAACCCGAGGATAATAACTTTAGCGTTTTATTGTTGTGTATGTAGTAACTTACATACATATATGAAAAATAGAAAATACCAGAGTTTACAGGACTGAACCTTGTGGTATTTGGCACAATACCAAAAAAAAAACAATTTTTTTTTCAATTTTCTGTTAAGAATATTTACGTGTTCTGGCGTTTTCAAAGTTTTTATTATTAATAATTGCTAATGTGCTTCGTGCATACATGTTTGTATGTATGTAAATTGTTAGAATATTCATGATCGAAATATTGTTTGTTTTTTTAATCTGACAAAAGTACCTATTATTGAAAATCCTTTCCCTATCTCCTTCCTGCCATGCTGTGCTTTGCATCATTAGATATCCCCTGAGCTTGGCTTAATAATATAAAAAGCAAGTAAAAAAGCTATGATAGTTTCGTATTTTCACCCATCTGTGCAAGTTTGATTTTCGAAGTGGTTTTTCACATATAATTCTAGAACGGTTCGTCAGATTGTAAAAATGATTATAACCAATTTCATAGAATTTCATATTCATAAAAACTTCCAGGAAAAATCATTTTTACAGTATAGGGGAAAAAACTAAATTTTTATATGGCAACAGCAAGAAAGAGTTTCCCGATTTAGTTCATTTTTGAAGTTTTACTTACTATAAAAACGCAATATACAAAATTTCATCTGTCTATGTCGACATGTTCTCAAGCACTGTCCAAATATATAGTAAAAACAATTTTTTTTTATTGCACCCTAGGAAGGAGTTCCTCGATTTGTTCCATTTTCGAATATAAATTTACTTTTTTTTTTATTAAAAAAATTTCAGCACTATAAGCAAACGCGTTCTTGAGAGATCGTGAGGCGGACGGACGGACGGACATGCAAAAATTTAAATAACTTTTCATATTGTGCGTGGGTGTACCACCCACTTTTCTCTACTAGCTTTATTTCTGTACAAACGGAATGACAAATTTAGTATACCGTAGATTTCATCTAGGATATAAAAATACGGCCAGTAGTCTAAAAAAAAAATTCTTGTTGTTATAATACTGGAAGCTGTTAAAAAGATTGTACGAGTGAATGATAATAGCGTTCCAATGAAGATAGTATCGTTCTCGATTTTGTTTTTAAATTACCTTCGTCTGATAATTTAACAGACTGTGAGGAAAAAATACTTTTACATTCGAAAAATATTTAAAAAAACGAAATTTCTATGTAAAAGAAGGCGTTTCGTAATAGCAGGAACCATATTACTCATCAGTACGGCTTAGTTTCTGCCTGCCTTATACGCCAAAGTGCACAGCCAAGCTGACCTCATATATGCACTTAAAATAATATGAGAATATAATATGTAGTTTCTCTAAAGAGGAACTGGCTTGAAAATCCTCGATGTCGGTAAAATGCTCCTGACTGATCTAACTTGTCGTAATATTACTTCTGTCAGATAGAATCGTTTTTTTTTCTATCTTCGGCTGTATCCAATAGCTTGCGACAATTGGCTGATTAATCGTTTGAATTAATTTTGGAAGTTTTCAGCGACAAGATGCATTCTTTAGGGTTTTTTATTAAAATTTTACACAAGGTCTGGATTATGCCTGTAAATTGTACGGCAGTTGAAACAAAGGTGGCTAACATGGGAGTGCCTTACAGATGATCTTTCCACATCCAGAAGAAAAAAAATGTAAAAATTCGAGTCGGGTCTGACAATATTAAGAAAGACAAATTACTTTAAGACCCCCTCATTCGTATCAGCTCTCACTGAATATCCATCTCTTTAGGCACAAAATTAGTCTATTGTATATTAAATCCCATAACCGCAGAGAAGCTTAAATAAATATGGAAAATGTCCTTATCGTGCAAAGTTTCTTAAAGAGGGTTCAGCTTTGGATTCATCAGATCTGACTAGTTAAAAACGGTGCACACAACAAGATTGTTTTCTTCATAAACGTATCGAAGGAGACATTATGATATAAATCGATCTTTAATCATTGATTTTAATATCTAAACGGACATCAGTTTTTGACTTGTTCACTCTGAGGATGTTTCTAATTGTTGAGAGTGCTTTGTACAGATACACCCCAAAGTTCGTCCGTATCGAGTTGATGGTATATTTTTATAAACTGACATTTGTCAGTTACTTTTGCGCTAGCTAGTTGTCGGTTTAATTGTAGGTCAGCTCGTTCGTGTACGATATTTTTTTCCCAAAATTAAGTACCTTGACGCGTATCGCGTTGATGTACAATCCCATATGCTGTGCTGCTCTTCTTAAGCTACAGATGGCAGCTCCATAACTAGAATAGATGGGCATACCCAAAATATATGAGTCAAATAGCTTAATCAGAACCTCGGATGTTTTATCAATAATGCATGGAAATTTGCAAAATAAGTATAAGAGAAATTGCTGTAATAGGATTCCGGTCTGTAATAAAAAAAAAAAAATATATAGCTATAGATTTCCTGGTGATTAATCGAATAATATGCCTTGATCTTATATTTTTACGAAAGAAATTTTTCCCTTCAAAAAGGAATTGAAATCTATATATGCACTTAAAAGCCTAGCCATTCCATAAGTACCTGTACTTCAAAGCAACATTTTTTAATTGTTTGCTCCAAGTTCGCGATACATACATATATACGAAAAATCTATCATAGTTTTAGCTCAATTTTATTAAAATTTAGCGAGAAAACGCTCGGAAATTGAAATTCTCAAGCTAAAAGCATCATTACCCTAGTTGTGTATTATACATTAAAGATAAAGGAAAACTTTTAACAAAGCAATTTTTTTTATACTATACACTTACATAAATACAGCTTCGTTTAAATTAAATTTATTTTACAAATTTCCTTAAAAGGCTCTGCATTATGTGTGTGTGTATTTGTGTTTAATTAAATTTTCCATTTTTTTTATCCAAAATTCCTTTAATGAAAATATTGTAAAGAGAACTCTGAGTGAACTGAAAAGTCTGACGAGAAAAAAAATCGAATTAATCAATTTTACTGGCAAGAAAAGAAAAGAAAAACTTTCTCGAAACAAGATTACTAATTATCTGAACAATGGCCGGAATAAAATTAAAAATTTACACAACGAATTTTTCACTACAAATGCAAATGATTTGAAATTCACAATTTCATTCAAAGTATTCACTCAGTCAAATCAGGGATGGGAGGGTAACTGATGTTCGCTCTTATAAGTATTATACATATCGATGAGTTTCTCTTGATTAAAGGAAAATTATTAAGATTTTGACAAAAATGTGTACTTACATAATTTGATGTAAAAAGAAGTCGGCAAAAATTAGACAGCTATATCAATGCAGGAACAAAAATACATGAGATTTGATAACAACATCAAAATTGGATTAAGAAATGTGTGTCTGTTGGAGCACGTCATGATGGAAACTTTTGCATTTGGAAAAAAGAATACAAATTCATCAGTGTTGCAACTTCCGTCCAAATTGTAATCGGTGACACTCTTTTCATACATAAAATATTTTTGAGTTAACCCCGACTTACGGCAGAACAGAAGAATTGACCAAATTGACCACCTCGCTATAACGAAAATCTGGAGTAAGTGTTTTTTTTTTTTACATTTTTGTAATCTATTCATCAAGACCTTTCAAATGAGTACCAACATGTCTGGGTTAGGATAAAAATTGTCTTGTAAACAACAACAACAAAATCAACAACATTGTTTCGATGATAGTTAATGTTGGTAATTCAATATTTATGCTAACGAAGGCATGTTGGTACTCATTTGAAAGGTCTTGATGAGTAGAATACAAAAATGTATAAACAAATTTAGATTTTCATACTATTTTATTTTTAGGGGAACCGTTATTGTTACGTAATTCATTTTTTTCTTTTATTATGGTCTAGGCATGTGGGTACTTCTTGGAAAGTCTTGATGGGTAGATCTTTTTAGCGAAGCAATACTCTCTGCTCCTTTGTCTCTATTATAATTAATAACAGCAATTGACATATAGTTAACATAGGAGGTATAAATAAAATATCTTCAGCTTCCATTAATCTATGTATATGATGACGCGCGGCGTGTGTGTGTCTGCGTGTGTCGCAGGCCTGGATGCGACCTCCCCCTTCACCACTCATCTTCCTCTCCTAGTATTTGGTTATATCGGGTGGTATTACACTATCGGCGTAAAGGCTTATAGCATTTCATGAATTGACTAATACATAATCTGCCTACATTTGATGAAGTGTCTAGACTTTTCATGAAGTTGTTGAGTTACGTCAAATGTCTATGACATATACATTCAAACTCTACTGAATTTATTCAGAATTAATTTTAAACAAAATTATCCATTTTCATTTCGGCCAGCTCGCCAGACCACATAAATGAATTGTCATTCGAATGTTAACTACTAGGATTTATAGGTTTCTGCAATAGCTCTAGAACCATTCCATTGCTAAAATTTAAGCTATATACCGAAATTCTTATAACTATACCTACAACACAGGAAATTAGGTAAAAACCGCATTTTCAGGTTGAGAGAAATACCTATTACGTAATACATACAAACACACATGTAATGAAATTTACATATCTTAACTTTCCTTTTGTACCACCAAAAGCGGCAAAACATAATTTTAAGGACAAAGTGGTTTATTAACACTTGATCCCTTTTCAGATGTTCTATTTTCGGCAATAATTACATATACAGACCCTTTTGGTACATAAGTTGTTACCCAAAAACGTATCTCATTCATTCACTCACTTTCGCCAAATATACACACTTGCATGCTACTTATGTATACATAAATAAATACATTTATTACTTCTTGCCTTGTATTTCCTTTATTTTCGTGCAAAAGTAGATATATACATACATACATACTACTTACTCTAAGAACGTACACAAGAAATAGATATACATTCATCCTTAAGAAATTAGGCATCACCGCATCCACCCTGACAAAGTTTGTTCCAATTAATCCTTAAAATCGTGTTAAACAACCCTAGAGAAGGAGAGGCCTTGAGGGCGCATCACAAAACTCGTTAACCATTAAATTCAATTTTCAACCCCCAAAATCAATGCGATTACACTTCACTTACTTTTCCATAGCAAAAAGTGGTTGTGGGTTTAATCTTCCCAACCCTTTAGCTAATAAAATTAATGAAATTTACGAATTTTTACTTACTTAGTCTATATAAAGAAATTATTCCAGTTCGAAGAAAATGGAAACAGTTAGTTATAGTCTGAGTAAAAGCTTCCCTCATACTCCTGTCTTGTTATTGTACTATACTCTGTATCTGTGCTGTTAGTCGGCGGTAAATGAAAGGATTATGTTACCACTCTATATTCTTACTGAAATCAATAACCGCTAAATTCAATATTAATTTCTAAACCGGACAAAAATTTCGGGGGAACACCAAACTCCACTCAAAAATGTTTTACAAAATAAAATTTAAAACTGAGGGCAAAATTATTTGATACATCTACCGTTTTTTTTTTTTTTCAAGGAATATTCTTTTAATATTTTTCCCATAAAACACGTATACTAAAAAATAGCTATAAAACTCAGTTGAAATTAAATGAATCCAGAACAGCAGGCTTAGATCTAGCCATAATACTCAGGTAGCTATGGGTTAGCTAAACCCACCCCCTCCTTTCCTCCTGTCGTAACTCCTGCACTCCCTTACTTTTTTTTTTCATTTGTTTTTGGTTCTGATAAATAATTATGTCCCTGGTATTAAAGTTGTCGAGAATGATGGGAAAAATGAAATTCTGTCTGGATTAGGAAGATTTATAACTTCGGGATAAAAGCATAAGGAAAAAAAATAAATAAATAAAAAATACAAATTTCCTTGTAGGGAATTAAAAAAAAAAAACAACCTAAAAACTTTTTCTTGTTTCTACAGACGGAGGAAAAATTAATTTTTATTGAAAAGGGAGTTTACCCGAACTTTGAAATTTGAGTTAAGTGGATTCTGTGTGTTTCACGGAAATATCTTTCGAATTAACTGCGTAATAAGGCTCTCCTGCCTGCTGCTATTCTACAGATTTAATCAAATGTTTTTATTTAATATTTTCAGAACAAGAAAGAAATTCCCGTTTAGTTGTTTATTTTAAAGATTCCTTTCCATTTTTTTACATGATGGGAAGGGAACAACGAACAAAACAATAAGAAAACAGGGATAAGAAAGAGGCCATCAACAAAGGGGTTTTCTTTCTTCAATTTAAACATTTTTTTAAGAATCTCCAAATATTCTTTTTCGTTTGACTTTGTTATTTCTTAAGTGTATATAGAAAGATCAGTTATTTACTTTCTGTATAGACCTTTTTAAGATGGAATAAACCTTGTTAACTTTATAGAGAACGAAAAGATTTCTCTATCCTTTCATCATTGTTAGTAGGTTTTCAATTTTCCACCAGGAGATATTTGTAGAGTTTTTTTTCTTCTTTCAATTAGATGTAATTTGATATACTACTTGCTTGATGATGATGTTTAATGCTAACTGACAAACAGAAGGTTTTTTTTTTTCATTTATTTATTTTCTTTCAAGCCCGTTCACTGTTCGTATCCACTTCTCAAGTGTTTCAAATGCTTTTAAGCAATTTGCCACTAGATGGTGTTGTTGCTAATTATACCCTAGATGAAATCTATAGGGTATACTAAGTTTGTCATTCCGTTTGTAACACCTCGAAATAGTGATGGTAGAGCAAAATGGATTGGACACCCACACATAATATTAAAAGTTATTTTGATTTTTGCATGTCCGTTCGTCTATCCATCCGTCTGTCCGTCTGTCCGTCCGACTGTGCGCACGATAACTCGAGAACGCGTATACTTAGAGAGCTGAAATTCTGTACACGGACTTTAAAAAAAAAAGTAAAATTAAGTTCGAAAATGAAACAAATCGGGCAGCTCCTTCGTGGGGTTGCCATACAAAATTTTCGTTTTCCACTATATATTTGGACACTGCCTGAGAACGCATCGATATAGAGAGCTGAAATTTGGTACATGGAGTTTTCATTGTACAAGCAAATAAAATTCCAAAAATGGACTAAATCGGGCAACTCCTTGGTGTTGCCATATAAAATTCAGGTTTTTTACGAATACTGTGAAAAAGATCAGTCCAAGACATTTTTATTATACTAAAAGCTTCTTCAGAATACGAAGTCCTATAAAATTGGTTATAATTATTTTTTCTGTGCGACAAACCGTTCTAGAAATTCATATATGCGTAAAACCACTTACACACTTACACTACACAATACGAAATTTCATACGGGCATTCATCTAGCTAGGGTATCATAAGAATTGTCTTAGATTAATTCTAGCTTTTTTACTTGTTGCAATTATCTTCAAATCATTTTGTTATGAAGTCTATATAATTTTTCTCTAATATAGTTAGTTGCAATCGGCTTTTGATGAAGGCAAAATTTCATGTACGAACAATTTTAACAAGACGACGGACGTCTATTCATATTCTTGAAGCCATTTTCAGTAACTTGGATGGAATTTTGTCTATACTTTTCGACTTTGACATTAGTCAACGATTTAATTATTGTTTCCATTTTTATTATTGATATTTTCAGTTAGCTATAGAGAAGTGTTTCTGCTATTGTTAGTCAGAGTAATCTTGTTTTTTATTGCATAGCTGAAAGAATCGCTTGGTCCAGTATGAGAAAATTATCTAGCGTTATTAATGGGGGCATTTTAATTTTATTTCACTCTCGATTGATCCTGTGACATTTCGAGGGCATTCACATCTTCCGCCGTAACTGCCATAAGAAACCACAGTATAACGTAAAATTGACAGAGATTTCATCAGTGAGTCTTATGATTGATTCAGCTTAAGTTCCATAATTTCCAAGATTGATATTGATCGTCTGCTAGATCAAATCTAATAACAGTGCAGTGAAGATCATAAAAACCGAATCTGGCAATCATATGCTACTAGCTTTATTATCGTTTAAAAAATTATTGATACATCGACCAATTGTACAGTTTAATATTTCTATATCCCGGTTTGAATAATTTTGTGGAATCGATCTTCTTGGCTGCGCTCTTATATAATAAAATAATAATATTTACATTTATAAATTCTGTTTGATTAATTGCCAGTGACCCGTGATATTCTATTACATTTTATTGCCAGTAACGATCGGTATAACCTTCAGGCTACCTTCTTCCGCTATTGTCGAAATTCTTGCTTGTTCTTCTAGCGAATCCGATGCAATAATGCCTTGTTGCATTTTAACATGGTGCTTTGTACATATATTAAATAACAAAACTATTCACTATAATAAAATACAGAGTCTTCGGTGGACTTGGGTATGTACATAATTTGTAGCGTGTATACCGTTACTATAGGAATACTACTGGCAAGAAAATATTGCTGAGTTGAGTCCATAAGCGGTCTAACGATCAAAGATTGCTGTGCTATGTATATGGGTCATTCAGAGAAAATCAACAAATATTGGGTAACAATGAGTTATAATTTAGAAGGAAAAAATATATTTTGGGTAATAAAACCTTACAGGATCAAGTATAAAACTACAAATCTGTATGACATTTTTTTGTTTCAAGAATTCAAATTTAAGGCTCGATATGTCATTACTCGTAACATATTGGATAATGTTAAATAAAATTAAAGGTTCTCTTTGGAACCAGTGCACAAGTTTGATCCTGCGATATCCGTGAAACGACCTATAAACATTTAAGTAACTACACTTCCTTTGAAAAATGGAAAATTTTCAAACGTATTTTTGAGGGGCATGTCTAAACAAAAGTATGATCATGATACTCGAAAGAATCTATTCGAATACTCCATCCTTCTTATTTATCGAATACACTGCATATAATCTGACAACTCAGCATACGTCATCAATTTTCATTTAAAGTTTTTTAAACTACATATATATATTTATAAAATAACAGCATCCAAGCTTCAAGGAGTTTTCGTTTTCTCCTTTCTGCAGGTTCCTCAAAAATCATTAAGGATTAAATAAAACACAAAAATAAAACAAAATCGTGAGTAGCCTTTTTGAGTTATATATGAGATATAATTATTATCCTTGAAAATATTTTTTTTAGAAGCTTCAAAGGCTTCTTAAATGAACAGTGTTTTTCTCAGGGGCTTGCGATGTATACATTCTGAGATATAAAGTTTTGAAGTTACATCTAACAATCGAAATTTGTCACTTTTTTCAAAATTTCAAAATACCGTATCTCCTTCAAAATGGACAAAAACAAAAAATATTTCAGTAAAAAACTATTATCAATGAAACCAACCAACCTGTGAAATTTTATCAAAATCGGAGATGGTCCAATTAGAACATTGGAGCTTTTTTTAAATACTTTAAAGCGTCCTAAAAGCTCTAGGACACCCCAAAGCACTACAGATTTAGAAATTTTAAGTTACATAATTGAATATAGTACATAAGTATGTGACACGGTACAATAAAAGCTTTTCTTAAAGCGCTAAAAGCTTTTCTTAAAGTGTCCATTATCTCCACTATAATTGGGAAAGAACAAGTACCTAATAGCATCCATTGGGAAATGGAATCATACCATCATTCAAATCGGATGTCTTTTTTCGAAGAATGATGCATGCCTCTATATTGGACACTAAATTAAACATTCTTACAGGCATGTCCTAAGGAGCAAGTAGTTCAAGCTTTTTCGTGTGGTTCCTTCTATCTTTCTTGGAAAGAACGAGGATGCATGTTTCTTCATTGGACACTTTATGGAACATTTGTTTAGGCATGTCGTTAGGGGGAAGCAATTCCAGCTTTTCGTGTGCTTCCTCGAAAATGGAAGCAAAGTGGATTAGACACCAACGCATATTAAAAAGAAGCTATATTTTTGCATATATGAATTATTTGGAATGTTCTTCCTTAATTTGATTTTAATAAAAATCACAACAATTCACAATTAGATTTACTTTGTCCAAGCGAAAACGCAACTGCGTGACGCTTGGGTTTCAGAAACGAAAGAAGTTCGGACTTGAAAATATGCGTTGCACCTTCCAACAAACTTCTTCCGGGATCAATCTGGAATGAATCAAAATTGTTCAGCTTTTCCGTCGTTTTGCATCTTGTCAAACTGCTTCCACAAGCCTTCACGTAGAAGGCCTGTTTAGATTTCCCGCTGGGCAACTACTGAAGTTTAAGTTTATCCAGCAACTTACCATTACTGTGGTGGCCAATTACATACATATGTATATCAGAATCATTTGCATTATAATACAGTATATATGTATATACTTTGCCTAATACCAACTGTAATTTTCATGACCGATGAAAAAAATTGTGCTCATTCAAATTCACATAAATAATTTCTTCTAACATAAAAAATTTCTCATGATTTTAAAATTCATTTACGAAATAAACGTATAATTTACAATTTATTACATTTCACCTCACAATTTGTAAAACTAAATAAACCGGAAACCGCAACATGGCTAAAATCGTCTATATAAATATTGCCAACATTTTAATTGGTCCCGGGAGAACACAAATAAATACAAGATAGGACTGTCAGCATAATTCGCTACCACTGTCGCTGCTGTCCTGCTCGCCGCTGCCGATCCATTACCCATGAGAGTTTCGAACTATGGCGTAAAACAAACTATTCTGGAACAGGAACTAGATAGAGAAAAACTTAACTCGTTTGCGGTTTGGCATGGTCAGTCAGTCAGCAGTAGTTGGCCATAATCCAAATGATTTTTCTCTGAATATTTCTTGTATTCCACACAGTCTGACTATATCAAGGATCAGGCGGAGACAACAACTTTTGTGACAAATAGTCCCCCCCCCCAATAAATGTCAACATCCGAATATTAAAAATGGAATAGTAAATTTTGGTGGAGTAGGTATATTTACTAGAGAAAGCCTTTGTATGTGTGCGTATGTACACAAAAAATAAAATCCTTTCGATGACGACTTATGGTGACTTATATTTAAAAGAGAGAGGGGGGAGGAGGGGGTGGGGAGCATAAAAAATACTTCAGAAAAGTTGATAAATCATAAAGTGATACCCTTTTTTACTGCGACTAACTTTGATTTGTCCTTGCCCCACAAAATACAATACAGAAACAAGCGTCGACCACTTGGGACTTCTACTTTCAAAAAAGTTTCTATATCAAAAGTGCACAGCGATGAACTCCCCCGACTCCAGGACTTTTAGGATTTTACTTAAAACTTGGGTTTTTTTCTCGGTTTTTGTTTTTTTGTTTTTTTTTTTTTTTTTTTGTTTTAGAAACGCCTTCTCCTCTGTTGAGCTTTTGCTTGGATTGCACTTTTGAAGTCCCAAACGTATAGAGAGAGTTGGTGGTTTTGTGTTTCTCAACGATTGTCGTTCAAAATTTCCCTTATAAGTATATAGAGCTTTCGAGTTCAGGATTAGGGATGCCTTGATCCTGTGTCATCATCATCATATACACTTTTGAGTATAGAGTTAAACTCACAGCTAGAAAACAGAATGTTTTGAGCATGTTCTTTGGATTGAGATGATGGTGGGGGAGGGACGGGAAAGAATGGATAGGAATTAATTAACATTTACAAAACATGAATGAGAAAGTTTCCCACAGTATAGTTAAAACTCATCGTAACACATCGTATACATTTCATAGTAGATGTATCTTCTATATATGTATATACACATATGTATGTATGTAAGTAGCACAGTTAAACAATATATGGATAAGTGCGGACGGTTTCTGCCGAATACTGATGTTTTAGCAAGGACGAAAGGATGCTTTAATCAGAAACAGACTATTTTAGTGTTCTCTCTGCAATATAGAGATCTATGAATGTATAGCGTTATATATGTAAATATATATAGAAATGTATGTGCATCGATATCACTTTTGTATTCCAGCTGTTCTGCCCGGATAAGAAATCCCAAAATGGTTGGACGTTTGAATGTCGTGTCTATAGATACATTTGAATGGTATCATGGCATTATGGAAAGGAGATATGTTGTTTATGAGAGTCCAGTTTTATCCCCAGCTGGTAGCTTTCTTTTCTGTGTCACTTTGTTTTCTTGTGTTGTTTTTTTGGGTGTATTTGCGAAGCGCACAAGCCATAAAAAAACACTTCTCCTAGCGCACAAGCAGGAGTTTGCGAAGCGCACACCTATTGTTAAGGGATTACGCATTGTTTTGGAAACGCGCGGCTATAATTAAGGTCAACGCATTGTTATAGCACGTATCTTTACCTGATCTATGAATTTTGCCTGATCTATGTAAGTTAAGTTAAGTTTTTAAACCACTAATATCAATAGGAGGAATACGCTCTGCGCCAAGCGCAAAGATACACACAGGCAGGCAGGCACACACACACACACAGAGGCAGGCTGGCAGGGGCACACACACGCGCGCGGAGCGAAGCGGAGCGCGCGTGTGTGTGCCCCTGCCAGCCTGCCTCTGTGTGTGTGTGTGTGTGCCTGCCTGCATGTGTGTGTGTATGTCTGCCTGGGTGTGAATTTCTTTGGGCTTGGCAAATATACCCTACGGGGGTATATTACTTAGGGCAGGTAAAGATATGTGCTAGAACAATGCGTAATCCCTTAACAATAGGTGTGCGCTTCGCAAACTATTTTTGACTAGATTAATTTTGGGTTGTGCGCTTCGCACATATACCCGTTTTTTTAGCTTTATTCATATTTATGTAGGTACGTGTGTATATTGAAGTGCAGAAAATTCTTCTCGAGAATATAAGATATTAAGATAAAAGGATATGGGTCTTATGTAGATAAATTTTCTATGTTTATGGGTTGTCGATAAAGTGTCCCATCTAGTAGAAATTTACGAATTAATATCTACAGACAGACCCAGGGATGAAAAAAGGAAAATTTAAAGACTTAAGTTTACAATCTTCGAGACTGGTCTCGACAATTAAATCGACTACAGTTTATAGGAAATGATTATAAAAAATGTTACTTAAATTGTTTAAAGAAGGATTAATAAGAAAAAAATTAAATATTTCACCTAACTATTTTCAGGAAATAAAAATATCTCTAAAGACGGTATTTACTTAAGCGACACTTTAATGGTATTACCTCCTTTGTAACGGAGAATCCACAACAATCATGGCGCCTAGAGTCTGCCCACAAGGCAGGGTTTACCACCGCTTCTATGGCTTTAGTTGTGGATGAGCTATTAAATTTACTCCAAGAGGCCAGCTTTAAGGTCCAAGAATACGCTGATGACATTGTAATTTGTATCAAAGAAACATTTGAATCAGCTTAGCCCGAGCTTATGAAAACTGTATTTAACATGGTTATCAGATGATGCCAGAGCATATGGGACTATCGAGAAACCCAGGTAAAAGAGTGCTAGTTCCTTTTACTAGGAAAGGGAGTCCCCATATCCCATCTCTTAAGTTAAATGGAATTGCAATAGAATATTTCAAAGAAGCAAAATATCTAGGATTATACCTATAATCCTGGAATCTCCCCACCTTGAAATGATTACTATCAAAGCCATGTGCGCATTCAGCTCATGCCACAGGCTTTTCGGAATAAAATGGGGTCTGAACCTCAAAATTACCTTATGGATCTTCCTGGGATTAGGCAGTCCCATACTTTCGTACGGGGCAAACTTCTGGTGGCCTAAAACATTGCAGGCAACCACCCTTGATAAGGTGCAAAGGATAGCATGTTTGGGCGCCACTGGTGCTTTCAAATCGCGCCCTCAAAGAGCACTTGAAGCCATTCTTGGCTTACAGCCAATCTACTTTTCTATTCAGAGGGAGCAGCGACTAGTATTCAGTGTGGGTCATCTCATTATCTTCGAGCAGGTCAACAATAACGACCTAGATTCTCCAACAGATAGTATGGCCAAAGAAATGACCAGATAACCATTAATGAAAGAAGTCAGATACTAGACAGAGGGCTCCAGTTCCCACGTCGGGTCCAAATCTGGTATACTCACGGATCCCGGCAGGATGGCAAAACAAGCGCAGGAGTGGTTGGTCCAGAAGTGGAACTATCCATTCCGCTTAGTGCCTTTCTCTTACATTTTTCAGGCCGAAGTCTATGCAATAGAGGTTGAAGCTCAGGAAAACCCACAAAAGGGCTGCAATAACTCCAACATCTACATCTGTTTAGACAGCCAATCTGGTGCTCCTAGCTCTTTCCTCTTAAGTCTTTAAGCGAAACTAGTTTGCAGTTCGTAGCTCCAGCTAATGTCTAGGGACAACCGAGTAACCTTGGTTTGGATTCCTGGACACGAAGGAGTGGACGATAATGAAAAAGTGGACGAACTGTCTAAAATCGGATCTGAATGTCCATATACTGGTCCCTACCCGACATTTCGCCTACCAAAAAGTCACTTTAATGGGGAACTGCTTAAGTGGGAAGACAGGCAACTGGATCTCCTTTGGCGTAGCGCACCCGGTATGAGGTAGACGAAGAAATTCTTCAACCCCTCCCTTTTCCAGACGCGCCCACTTATTGGTCTTAGCAGACAGTTACTCAGACTGTTTGTCACTGTCACTGGCTATTGCCACTTCCGTCACTTCTTGAAGAAGATAGGTAAATCCGACAGTGAACTGTGTTGACTGTACGAAGAGGAAGATGAAACCTCGTTAAAAAACTCGATTTTGCCTAACCACCTTAGGGGAAGGTACAATAGATCAAGAAAAAATATTGTCAAATAAAAAGTTATGACAAAAAAAGTAGAAGCACTTTTCCTGAAAGTCCAAAAGTTTAAAATTACATTAGCTAACAAATTCTGAATGACCATTTAGACATTTTAACACTTTTGTTTTTTAGGCCATCCTACTCCTCATAGTGCAAAGTAAGTCAGAAGGTTGAAGGTGTAAAGCGTAGCAAGAGCCGACGGCAAATCGGCCAATTCGCTCTACACTGGCCGTCCGCTAATATTGAAAGTGATTAGTAATTATTTGTTTCCTCTTTTTCCACCTCATTGCCTGTTAAATTCACGCTACTCCTCTACTAATTCCTAATATAAAGAACTGTCAAGAAACCCAAAGGTGTAACGCTAACTCTACTGCTTACTTAGAGCCAAGTTGTTGTACTATATACAGGATAATCATCGTTAGGTCGAGCATAGACACTTTAAGCACAGCTTTTCAAGTTCCTCAATTATTTCTATATCAAGTTGAGACGAGGTTCTTTACAGGGGAGATTATCAACTCTAGCAAAGCCTTTCACTATTTCTACATTAAGTTGACGATCATTTGAGTTAGTACACTATTAAGTGGAACTTCTTATCTCTAACAAAAGCTTCTCCAGAATCTCCACATGGAGTTGACGATTATTTGAGTCATACACTATTGAAGATAGATTTTTTACGTAAAAGAATAAAACACTGTTGATGGTAAATTTATTACGGAAACGTGCTTGTAGTAAAGTGCTCCCTCGTTACCGCTCGGCCGGAGCAATTTTCTACATATAATATATAACCCTCAGCGCAGTGCTCCCATAGTGCGATACTTTAGGTATATGGAGAACGCTATCGCAATTTCTTGTACGTCGTAGAGATAGATAAGGTTTCTAGCTTGAAAATAGAAATAGAAAAAGGAGAGTGCTAGAAGTCTTCTATTCGTTCAATATCACTGTATTTGACATTTGAATCAGAAAAATCGATTGCTTCGTTCTCCAGATATGATTTTTTGAAAATTGCGTTTCATTGTTAAATCACGAAATTTCTAATCCCCCCCCCCCCCCACTAGTGGAAAGGAGGAAGCAAAAAATATGGGTGGGCTATTTTGGTATTGCCTACAAACTGTGAAAGTTTTACCCAAATCGGAGGTGATCTGGTTCGATACTACCATGCTGCCAGATGAAATGAAACATGAATTCGAGGGTCGGCCATCGCAGTGAAAAAGATGAATATCGGTGCCGGTGTGAACGTGTTAAATATCTTTTCAATTCAAGCCATTCGCCCGGCAGATCCGAAAATATAATTATTTTGTTTGTAGATGCGTGACAGGAAAACAAATGTAGCCAAAAAACAAGTCTAAATTATTTCTATTGTAAAATGTGCGATTTGAGAGTTATAAGACTTCAAAAAAGTTAAGGTGTGCTGTTTTTCCTATAAGTCGCAGTAGTAGCAAATTTCCAAACTGCATTTCTTTCACACATATGCGCTGCAGCTTGGTACATGAGGACGGCAATTGAACCCGTCCAAATAAACTTTTTCATCACTCACTGCCAATCTTCTTCCAGGTAGGAAATAATGTGTCCCTGTAACATTGTTTTGTATACTTTAATTTTCGACGTTGATTATTACCGGGCGGGGATTTGTTTTTGTTTTATTATCCTTTATGGTTCATATGTAGCCCCAACACAACCTAAGAAATTTGAAGCTCTCCTTAAAATTCTATGTCGCTTCTGCTCTGTTATTGTTTTTGCCACTCTAATCTTCGCGATTTGTTTCCATAATTTTTCATGTTTTTTATAAAATTGCTCACCATCCAATTTCTACGTCCAATTCTTCCAGCAACATCACGATTTCAATGACCTTTTTCTTCTTAAAATGCTGTAATCCTTCCAATTTCTTTATATTAGTGATTTTTCGTCATTTTTAATAATTAATATAAATAATAATAATAAATAATAATTTCTAAATAAATTGCCGTTATTAATTAGCTATCAATATATTTCATTACAGATATTAACACCTGTGCTCTCCAGAATCATCATGGATAATCAAGATGAAAAATAATTTTAGGGTAAGCTCTTACATGCCCCACTATTTTTTCTTTTTTCTTCATAACTTAATTTTATACTTTTAATAATTTTTAAAAATATGAGTATTAAAAAAAAAAACAAAATTCATGATTTCACTGTGATACTCTTTATCTCTAGGAGCATATTAATCATTAAGTTTACCAGTTACAAATGTTATTCCTCTTACACAAAAATTTTTTGAACTGTAAAAAAGAAGTAGGTTGTAAATGACAAATTAAATATCAAATATTGGTTTTGATTTTGTTGGAGAGTTAAGTAGAATTTTATACAAAATACTTGGGAAAATTTTTGAAATTTACAACGTCACTTTCCGTATTCATACAAGCAGACTTTTGATAATTAAACTCAACAACACCCAAGGTGATGAAACTGACTTTCAATATTTGCACCATAATTTCAATTGATATTATACTGTGAAAAATTTCATGTAATTTTATTTTGATAATTTTTAGACGAACATTTTACAACGTTTACTGACAGAAAGCGACAACATTTTACTTTCTACAAATGTAAAGAAATTTACATACAAGGAAATTAATTTTAGTCTCAATGAATACAATTTTACACGAATACTACTCTTCGTATAAAACTAGATAGTTTTACTCAGCAGATTACTCGTATTACTTTTTACTCTTCCATGCTTTATTCATAAACTGCTTAGTATAGAATTTCTATTTATTTATACAAACAATTACACTACCTACGTTTTACATAATTATACAATAAAAACGGATTTTATTAACGTAAATTCAGTTCTGTGTATTTCTGAACTATGCACAGATTTTTTGCTATATTCATCATGTTAGTAAAATTGTGTAAATTTACACCTTTTTTAGAAAAACATGGGATATTTCGGTCTGTGTAAATTTACAAATTTTCTGTTTAGAACTGTTCGCCTTCGTCCAAGTAATTTATGACTAAAACGATTGTGTTCTCTTAAATTTTAACTTTAAGCCGTTTTCAGTAATACGTTCTGAAATAATTGTTTTCCTTGTGTTTCAATTAAATGCGCTTCCTTTTTTTTTCTCTCTCAAAATTAGTGTGCCCATTGCACCTCGATTATTTAGCACACGGAAATTATTAATTAGACTTGACAAAAAGCCAAAGATTTTTTTTTCTCCAATTCTTAATGGTTTTCCTTGGAGGATCGTAATATTCTTAGGGTCCATAGTTAGATTTTAATACTACTCTATGGATTTTGACACCATCAACACCACATAAATTGTGTGGAGGCCCTCGAACAAATTATACTTTTGATCAGTGTCTTGATTTTAGATTCATCTTGAAGATATGTATTTTTACTTATAAATTACTTTCCGAACTCTTAAACAATTTTTTGTTCATGCCGACCATTATACAAAATATATACATATATGCATAACTATATTTATTTCCTGGATCCATGTTCAAATAACATCTGATTTTGTATAGTTTAACAATAGAAAAGCGAGAAAAAAAAGAGGAAACAAAAAAGTATTCCTTCCGTTCGATCGAATATATTTATAGATGGTGCGCGTTTTTCTCTTCCTTTTTTTTCGATTCATTTAAAACTGACACACATCCAATCTCAATGCACAAAATGTTCCAATTTATGATAATAATCGGCCCCAAAGCATATCAGTAAATAAATATTGATGAAATCCGGTTTCAATTTGAATGCCATAAACAAAGTTTTATTTGCTCTGTCTGCCACACATGGAGGCATGTTATTTTCTATAGTTATTGGGTAAAAACAAAAAAAAAAAAAAAAACAGAAAAACAGAACACGGAAAAGCCGAAATACAATGAAAAAAAAAGAGAAGAGTAATTTCCCATTTAAATCACGCCTTCGTTTTTGATTGAAATTATTCGTTTGCATGACCGATTTAATCGAACGAAAAGTAGGAAATCTATTTTTACGTAACCCATTCAGGATATTACCAGGATCATGAAAAAAATATATACGGAGATATACTTACTTAACGTGCCAGTAACGCTGCAGTGTTATTTCTTTCTCACTCACTATTTTTCTTTTTTACTAGGCTCCTTTTGTAAGGATATTTTTGTGTGCTCTATTTGGCAACAACAACAAGGGAAATAAAAATATGTTGGAATATAAATTCTTGAAATTTTTTCTTGTATTCAAGTACGTCAAGAAGGATGTGGTATTTATTATCATCACAATTGTATGTAAATTATCATATAGGCTTACGTGGTTTTACGGTTATGTATGTGTTATTCGAGTACTATCAGTGGCGGCGTACTGAAAATTAAAGACCTCTCTTCAAAAATTTCTGTCTTGTGTTAAAGTATAGCATTATCATCATCATCATCATCTACATATAGGCGACACAGAGCAGAATATGCCTTTTTTTATCAAATTTATATGTATATGTGTCATGTACTTCGGGAAGAAAATTCCCCATGATTCAATTTAAGACAATGCTGACAACCCCAACATATACACACTGTAGGAAAACTGAGGAGCGTCTAAGCCAAATGCTTGAAAAAGCTAAAAATGAAACGGAAATAAGCCTATAAGTAAAATAACGTTTATGCAGTGTTCCTATTTGATATAGATTGGCCGTTATCTAGTCAAACCCTACACTACGTCACCATGTACATATTTTTCGAAGTGCTGCATTAATATTATCATAGCATATTAAGGAGCTACTAAGCTTTACTGCTAGGATTTTGATGGAACTTACAAAAGGCAAGACATTATTTTTAACAACCACATGGGATAGCTAATTTGTACAGAGAAAATAGGCGCGGTAAAAAAATTATGCCTTCAGACTTAGTAAAATTGAGCAAGAAGCGATTTTTCAATGTATACAAATTACAATTCTTGATCTACATCATTGTACACATAGAAACAGAAAAGGACCGAGAACTGATCCTTGTGGTATACCTCTTTTCGACAACGGAAATAAAGAAGAATAACAACGATAGTAACTTGAACTTGCTAGGATTTAATTTAAAGAAAACTGGCAATAAGACCAATAATGGAAGTAGTGCAAATGAATTTCCTACACAATTTATGGCAACTAGTACAGAACGAATGATATCCTCTGTTACAAGCTCTACGCTTCCGACACTACTGAAGTGCCCCTAAATTTTCATTCAACACACGATGGTACCAAATCAGTTAATAATTTTGTCTCAATGCAGTCACCTGCACTCTTCATTCGATTTGCTATTGTCTTGCGTACAGATGATGCAACAAATCGAACTCTGGTGGACAGCACAATATTCCATTAAAATTCTATAAATTGATATTATCTTTATTCATGCCTATTATTATGATGTCGAGATTTTGAGCTTGGAGTACCTGCAGTAGATTTGCTTTAATATACACATTATTGGATCCCGCAGAGACCGAAGTGAAGGGTAGCGATCTCTTGTAATGAGATGACCGCGCTAACTTTGTTCCTTCACAAGGTGCCCCAATTCGGAGCTATGACAACGAAATCATATGTGGCCTTGTCTTTTAACACCTGACGCGTTCGCTTCTGGGTTGTTGAGTATGTGGTTGATTACGGTGTTACAAAGTAGTTTCTCTACCATTTTCCGGTATTCTTCGTAGTACCACCCATACTGATGGTGTTTGTTGATCAACGCTAACTTAACGTTATCCGTCACCACTTCAGTGAACTGCATTTTCACCAATACCGTTTGGTTTTTCCCAGTGTTCAATTTACAATTTGTTTTGGCATCAGGACTTACTTTAGGATCTTTATTTTTGGGACGAGCAGTTTCGTCGTTAGCTATGACTTCAGTAGCCCAGCTTAAACTACTTCTCTCCTTATTTGTTAAAGAGTAAGGAGATTTAGTAGAAAGAATACTGAAGAAATGTTTCGCGATATTAAACATACGTGTCTAGCTCTCTGTATAGCCCTCCGCACCTTTCTTTTGTTTTTATTTTCTACAATATTGACCTTGCTTACAGGTGCGGAAAGCAAACGTTCCTCCATATCACCTCGGATCCTGATCGCTACGTTTATTCTGAGCATTCAAAGTTGGGTTTGAGTAGGTACGTAATTTTTTTCTAAATAACAGCTTTTTAGACGGTAGATTTCTTATGGTCTTAGCTTTTCAATGAGTTCTACTCTAGCCTAGATTCCGTTCATTATATGTTTACATTAACAATGTCAGTACTGTTCTGGATTACAAAAATTTTGTTTAAACATTTATGCTGATGATCCTCAAATCCAAAGCTGTTCGGTCTTGTAGCAATAGCCTGATTCACTCTCAATTATTCTAAAATTCAACCTACATAAATAGAATAGTTGAAGTGAGAGTTGGACAGCCTGATCTGTCTGGAAAACTAAACAATTTCGACTTTGTTAGGTTTTGTTTGTGTTCCTGAACCCCATTTTGAAGAAAGTATTTTTATAGGTTTTTTTTTTTAGTGTTCAGGATATTAGGATATATGTATGTTGTAAATGAGAGGGAAAGGCAACTAGCCTTTTAATCAATTTGTAAACTAAGTTTATATATAATCTTGCTGTAGCAGATACACAGGTATAGGTGCCGACAGTTCTCTAAGGTGGAAGAAATCTCCAATAAATCTCGATTGTTTTTCTGCTCTGTTTGTAAATTTTTTGCTTGTGTGTGAATGGAGAACGTGTTGTACACTGAATTATGGCAACTTTTCAAAGTGAATGAAATAAATTATTAAACAAGAGGTACCATAACCTCCAATAACATTCCAGGACTTACTCCGTACAAACAAAATAAATTCAACTTAACGGAGAGTTTTTAAAGCAGACATTTTTCACTACATTCGTATTGCCTTATAAATAATTTCTTATGTATACGTATCCAAAGACGTTTGCACCCTATCAATTGATTTCTTCTATCCACCTTAAATTCTCTTCTCCCTTCTCCGCCAATTTTAAATCTTTTATCATCATAATTTCTATGAAAATCCCAAATATTAACTCCTTGTCGGATAAACATAAACACAAAACAAAAAAAAACAACAGTATCGTCCCTGTATGCGGATCCATATTCCATACCAAGTCGTCCTCTGGGGAGATAGGGAAGAAATATATAATAACGACATAATCTTGGACATTTTCCATCCCCAAAAATATGGTTTCAAGGACCCCGAAAACTTGTTTTATCTAAACTTAAGGATTAAGGATGGGATATAAGACGCTTAAACTTTCAGGAGCCGTTATGAAGTGTTTTTAGAGAGGAGTTTAATTTTATGCAAATTTAAGTCACTGACACTAGAATCGTTTCGGCCACGCTATCCTAGAGCGCACCCAATTTGGACTGGTTAATCTTCTTCGCTTTGACTGTTTTAATCACTTTCGTTAAATTTACGTACCGTTGTTTTTTTTTTTTTTTTTTCTTTCGTTAAAACCAACACGAAGAGACGGCAGGGACAACAAATTGAATCTTTAAAGTGTATATTCTGAGACTCTCCAACGTCCACCCATTTTTGTTGTTAGCAGGTGTTGTAGATATACCTTAAGAGTTGAGTGGTTTGGGAAACGTGGCCAATGCATTAGTATCTTTGGCTAATTGAAAGCGCATCTCTAGATTGCTTTATTTAGCATTAAAGAGTTGTTTGGTAAAGGATGGAAAGTATACGGGGGGTATTTATGTATATAATGTTCTATTCTGCACATCTCTGCTGAAAATGAGAAAAGCTTTTAGCTGCACACTTACGGGGGTGATATAAATTTATAAAAGGAGCTCATTGGGATTCTTCAGATTTACAATTCTGTGGATGAAATTTATTTGGTGAAATGGTGTATATGGTCGGAATTTAAATTTTAATTTTACAATGAATAAACAGTAAAACCAAGGCGCAGAGCAATATAAGTATACTTTAGAGGAATTTCTATATGCTTACACTTGTATGAGTTCGTTTATGTTATGATTGTTTTGTTACAAATCAGAAATTAATTTTATGGAGTAGCCTGAAAGACCAATTTTGTGTTGATTTTATCAGCTGAATATAGATGTCTCTTAAAAATCGATTATCGCAATTGACCATTTGTAGCATGGGTAGATTATATTGAGTTAGTGTGGTGTTTATTGGTCTATTATGAATCTATCAACCTAGCCAAAGGTCTTAAGCAGTAGTCTGACATTATACCAAATCTGTTGAAGCTTCCTTGAAGTCTTCATAAATATAATGAATGTAATGCACTACTGAAGAAGACGGCTGACAACGTGGGAAGTTTAGTCCGGGTACAGATGTATACCTACATTATATGGATCCAAAATCCTACAATTGAAGTAAATATTTAGTCCTTTCTAGTTCTATTCTGGAAAGGAAATTTATGTACGATTTCCATAGATTCGTAATAATTTTGACCATCTTTGTCGTACAATGGAAATGGTAGAGTATCTTTGTCTTTGTCGCTATATTTTCCAGTTTTTAGGAAAATTTATAATATGAGACTGATATCGAAATCAATTAATTACATAGACAAAAATCTGAGTTGTAAACTATATTATAGCCGGTATACCACAAGGGTCAGTCCTAGCTCCCTTGCTCTTTTCACTTTATGTTAGTGACGTAATTTTGGCTAGATATATCCGGCTACACTCGATTGTTGGACATGATATCCATATCCTACCGCTCTGAAATTTAGTCAATGGGTCTCTCTCTAAATTATATGAATAGATCGTGTTAAATTTTATCTTCAAAGCTAGGTTACATGTTTTACCCGATAACATATATTACAGCAAAATGTTCAAGGAGTCACCACAGGAGAATTAGTCTGATATTATCAAAAACTTGAACATAATTCGGAGCACAAGGGATTTATTATTATTGCGGGGTAGAGTACGCGCCACTCATTTAGTCACCTCGACCCATAAGATCTTTTGTAACATTACCTCTAAATGCTCTAGGGCGCCCATTCGAACTTAAGGTCTTTTATAAACCCTATGACATTCTTTTGGGGCACTTTTCTGACATCCCCTGGCATTGGGAATGCCTTTCCTAGATTCCTAGATGTCTTAGCCTTATGCGGCACAGAGCTTTAAAGTCACACAGGATATATTCAGCTGTTTCCTCGTCTTGTATACAGAAACGACGGATGTCATCATCGACCTTACCCATCTTTTTAATATGATATCTAAGTGGGCAGTGCCCAGTAATTAGGCCGGTTATGAGACTTAACTCATTTCTGCTGAGTGTTAGGAATGATTTTGTCCACTGTTGGAAATACTTTACAAGCTTCATCGCCTGTCTCAGCCTCATGGTGTTTTCCCAGTGTGCCTTTATAATTCTGTCCTCCCAAAGTCTGATCTGAGCTAAAACAAAAAAAAAACGGTGTTCTGACTCCTTCCTTTGCAAGGTGGTCCGCAATCTCGTTACCTTAATGCCTTCATGTCCTGGCATCAAAATCAGCGTCACCTTGCCAGATTTGGACAGTTGCTTCAAGACAGTCAGACAATGCCAAACCAGCTTGGACTCAAAGGTAAACGAGTTTAACGCTTTAAATGCTACTTAGCTGTCTGATATTATAGCCGTGTTCTTTTGTGTCCGCAGAACAGGGCAGAATAGGGCATAACAAAACATACACAAAAGAACACCTCATATATTTTCATAGAAGACTTATAAATGAAGCCAACAGTACAAATAGTTCACTTCAATCGACAGAACAATTTGTTCTCTCCAGTATATGGGAGTTCTAGAACAAGGTACACAAAAGAACACAGCTTATGTATATTTTAGCTCCATCCATATTCCTGTGAATTATTTCGCGATCGTAGAGTTCTATGGCGTGTATTTATGCCCTAAAAATGGTTGATGAGGTCCTTAGTGCCCTTGCTAGATGGCATTTCGGCCCGTATACGTCCACGGCTGCTCTACCTTCCATTTTGGACCCCTCCATATACCATTGAAGAGATCCTTTTTAAATGGGTAGGTCCTCAGTGTGCCACTGTTTACGGTCCCCTAAGAGCACCTTAAATGCTGTTTCAAAGTTATGGCGTTTCGACATAACGTCTGAAATTCTTGGAGGACTTTCAGGTGGTGAACTAAATTGTTTGGGCTCAAGAGATTTTTCCTCTGCAGTCTAATTGCACTGAGGATGTCCTCCTTCCTAACATGCAAAAGTAAAGGGAGTAGGTCCAATATAGTCTCTAAGGCTGCAGTTGGGGAGGTATGCATGGCACCAGTTATTTCTAGACATGCATGCCGTTCTAATTTTTGCAAACTACTTATAATAGATGTATATGACCGTAGAGTCATTTTTGGTTTCAGACCACAAGTTCTGCCAAAAAGCCTGTGGCATGTCCATGTTGCCATGTTGTTACTCCTTTTAAGTGGGAGTTCCAGGTTAGTCTGCTATCCACGGTAATGCGGTAGATACTTGACCTCCTTCGAGAACAATTATTGGTTTACCAGGGTAGGCTAGTAGTTTCATTGTTTGGCACCAGTCGCAAACTATGTTCAGGGCACTTTGCATTAGATTAGAGATTGTCCGTTCACGCGACTGATTGTGATCTGTAGGAGATTATCGAGAACCAGTGACCATAGTAGGAAGGAGAGGAAGCAGAGTCGCACCTTGAGGACATCCCTTACCGGCCACTACTTTAATCGAGTCCTCCCCCAGATTAGCTGTGATTCTCAGAATTTCAAGCATAGCTTTTCTCCATTTTATCAACGAAGGCTCAAACAGGGGGATACTATATTGTGGAGCTGCAATATATGTACATGCATACCTGGTCGTCGTCATTTCTATTCGTCTCGGAATATGTAATCAATTGCCTTAATGTCGCAAATGTGTTAGGTAGTACATAGATCTTAAATATTTACTTTACACAAATTCAATTTCACAAGTGTGTTAAACCCAGAATACTCTAAAAAAAAAACCCTTACCTATACGCTATAATACGTTGCCAACCCCCAAAACTACTTATATCTTAAAGTATCTGGGAAACAATAAATTCTAAGTCCATTGCCCCATGCCTTTTATTCTCTTCAATCAATCCTCCCTAAGCGAATCCGTCGAAAATAGTCTATTTAATGGAAGGGAAACCTTTCATCCTCAACATGTCTCTTCTCAGTTTCGTTTTTTTTTGCCTCTTCTTCTATCACTTTTTCAATTTCCCAAAATCCTGCTAATGTCTATCGACTTGGGGATGAAAACTTTTGTTACACACGAGAAGGTTATATTAGACTACCCTTCCCAAACTTGATCCAATTCTGACGGCAATTGTGTGTTTCTTTTCACATTTCAGAGAGTGTGGCTGTAGGCTGAACTCCAATTCTAGCAATTCCTGCCACGTAAGCAAATCTAACCCGATATTAGAGCGGTGGGGAGGGGGGGAATAAGACGCGTAAAATACGTAATTTCCGATATCCTGATAGTATCAAAAACATGTCTCCCTCCCACATTTTCTTTCATTTTTTTTCTCTCTCTCCTATGACTTTTTTTTTTCTTTCTTCTTTTCCGGCTCATCATAGAATTTAAGCCCTCTTTGCGTTATTTGGCGTTCAGGATTTTCCGAGATTTTGGTGTTAAACATCTTTACAATAATGAAACTGATATGCGTCCTGTAATCGAACAGGATTAGTTCACTGTCATTTTATAAATATCCCCAGGGTTGATCCAGTCTTTGTAGGCTGGGGTAAATTAGCTATTCATCGGTGAAAATGATGTCTTTTTTGAACAAATCTTTTATGTTTGCGGGTGTGTAAACAGGTCTGTAGCTTTATGAAGCAATTTTCAATTTTCTAAATGTGTTGAGTATTATACCTAATTTTGGGGGTTTTCATGTTTACTACAAAAGTGGATTAAGTTTATTTTTATTGGTTTTGTGTTGAGCGTAAATTTGTTGCTATAGTAAAATATGTTGTGAAAATTGATTGCGATATGAATTTATGTATAAATTTGAAGTAAATACAATTTATATACATACCCAAGCGGAATAGATATATATGCAAAATATTTTAGGTATTTGTATTGGAAAAATTATATCTCAATTAAAGTCTGAATATACAGAAATTTTTGTCAGTTCATGCTGAATATAGCTATAATTCAAATATGTTTTTGTCGTTTTGATGCATTTAACAGTGATGTTCTTGTTTTTTTTTTTTTCTTTTTTCAAACAAAAGTTTCTAAAGCATATAAAAGATATTAAAGAGCAAGTGAAATGATATGTTCAATAACATAATTTAATGTATTAATCATAAACACAATTGCTTCGACAAAAATGTCTCGAGGAACTACATTGCCAGAATGCTGGCATTATAGCCTATAGGGAATCAGGTATGCCAGCTAGTAAAGTATCTGATAAATTAACTAGGCATAGGAATACTATCAGGAATATCCTAAAATATCCCGAACTTTATGCTACAACCAAGAGGCCAGGATCTAAGCCGAAAGTTGATGAAATGTTTAAAATAGAAATTAAGCATCTTGCTGTAAGAAAAGATATGAGAGCTGCCGAAATTAAACGGAAACTATTTTTTAACATCACGAAAAGAAGTGTTCAGCAAATTCTTGCCTGAAGTACCAAAGTCGGTTGGCTAAACCTAGAATTTTACCACGGCGCACCTACAAAACTGGCAATAAATTCAATTAAGCTTTAAAAAAATTTGGCACCTGACGCTAAATCCGCTCAAGTCAAACTGTATAGCATTTTACAGGAGAAATCTTGATCCTAGTGAATTGCCTCCCATAATGATCAACAGTACTACTATACCATACTCAAACTCAGTTAAAAGTTTAGGTATAGAAATAAATCAGCGGCTTACATGCTGCAACCACGTCTCTTCTGTTCTAGGAAATGTGTGTGGATGCCTTCGTCAGTTAAGAACGTCGGCTAGTAAAGGGTTTTGCAGTAAGAAGTGTTATTTTGATATTCAAAGAAAAAGGCCATTTTTTGAGATAAATGATCGGATCTTTATTTCATTATAAAGAGGAAGGTATGCCGTTAATAATGGAAAATAACATCTGCCAAATGACCACCACAACTACGCCTACAGGACCATATCCTTTTCATGAAATTTTCCATAACCAAATCGCAAAGTGGCTGCCCTATGTCCTCGATAGCCTCACGAATTCCATCTTTGAGGTCTTGAATCGACGCTGGGCTATTGGCGTAGACCTTCTCTTTCACGTGGCCCCAAAGGAAGAAGTCGCAAGGTGTTAAGTCACAAGATCTCGGTGGCCAATTGTGATCACCTCTTCGAGAGATAACACGGTCCGGAAACTTTTCCCGTAAAAGATCAATGGTTTCGTTGCTTGTATGGCACGTAGCGCCGTCTTGTTGAAAGTAAACGTTGTCCAGATCAATACCATCCAATTCCGGCCATAAAAAATCATTAATCATCTGTCGATAGCGCAATCCATTCACCGTAACTGTTGCTCCAGCCTCATTTTCAAAAAATTAAGGTCCATTGACCCCGCGGGACCATAAACCGCACCTAACAGTCACACGTTGAGGGTAGAGAGGCTTTTCAACAAAACTCTTGGGTTTTCCGAGCCCCAGATGCGACAATTTTGCTTGTTGACGAAGCCATCGAGGTGGAAATGGGCCTCATCACTCAAGATGAGTTTTCGATGGAATTCCGGATCATTTTCATGCATTTCAAGGACCCAATCAGCAAAGACTCGACGTTGTTGATGATCGGCCGGCTTGAGTTCTTGTGTTAACTGAACTTTATAAGACCCAAATCTTTATGCAAAATACGGTGTAATGACGTTTGTGGAATGAATAATTCCAAAGAACGACGAGGAATGGACAAACCTGGGTTTTCTTCAACACTTTCGGCTACAGCAGCAATATTCTCGGCTGTTCTTGAGCGACGTGCACGGGTTTTATTCTTCACATCACTAACTTGTCCCAACAGCTCGAATTTTTCTACCAATTTCTGTATTGCGGTCCGACAAGGTGCTTCACGACGACCCAAAAATGTTCGAGTTTTACGAACCGTCTCTGCCACATTTTCACTACTTTTATAGTGAGTTTTAGTAATTTCAATGCGTTGTTGAATCGTGTATTGTTCCATTTTTATTAATGGCGTAGTTTCTACTTGTCAAATGTCAAAAAATGACAGCTCCAAAAGTGACATCTACCGAAATAGCGGGCTAATTAAAATAACACCTCTTATTGCAAAACCCGTTATTCGGAGGTAGGCAAAATTCCGTGCTACCAAGGTTCGATCGGGAGTACGGGCAGCATACCAACACTACTGCAAGCAAATTAGCTCCGGCCATTTTGAAATTGTGAAATTTTTGAAATTTCTGATCGGGCGGCTGTACAGATGTTTACCTGCGATTTGAGATGATAATATAATAATTTAATTAACATTGTGAATTCGTGATACAGTTATTATTTATATAGTACATATAAAAAACTGTGACTTAATTGAACACCCATACAATTAATATCGGTTGTCATATAAGGAACTACGCGGAGCAACATTATTGTGCTGCCACGTCTTAGCATAAGTGGAGGAAACTCCTTCCTTCCTTAAAAATATCTCGTGTGGGAAGGCCCCATGCATTACAAACGGAATGACCTTCTTTGTATACCCTATGATTACATCTTGGATATAAAAATCTCAGAACAAAATCATTTATGTATGCCCGAATACCGGTGTTGCGTTAAGTAATTTATATTGATTTTTTTGGGCAATGGAATGCCAATTTCCAAATTTCAAAATCTGGAGTACAAAATCTCGCAGTATGAAATCTCGGGACATAAAATTCTATTGTACAAAATTCAGGAGAATAATCTTTTTTTTAAGGCGCAACCTCGAGGATACCGAGAACTAAAGCTCAGCAATCAATATCCCAATATCCCCCAAATTTCCGGTGATAATCTTGACAGTAAAGGATGAATAAGAAAGCCAAGAAATCAAAATCTGGAGTTCCAAATTTTTTTCAACTCCCCAAAAATACGTTGCGCTTTAAAGCAAAAACAAAAAAAAAGATAGAAATATATTCCGGGACTATGTCCCCAATCTCCTAGTGGAAGGATTCTGAATTGGATTGCAAATTAAATCACGGATTTCAGAATATCGATTACAAAATCTTAAAAACATGATCCCGGAACACAAAATCCCGGAATATATTTCTTCTTCGAATTTTTGCAAAAGGAGCTTGGTATACATTTTTCCATAGGATTCCAATATTTTCCATGATTTGTATCCCAGTAGGTATTGAAATATTTCAGGATTCTCCTGGGATTTAATTCTCAGAACTTAGTAGCATTTTTAGTAACAGTTTATAGAAATTATTAAGCCAAGCTCAGGGGATACCCTATAATACAAAGCACAGCATGGTTGGAAGGAGATAGGGAAAGGATTAAAGGACATGAGGAAAGTGACGAAGGTGCCGATATATATCACCCTTCGCGGATTGTAAGCCCGAGGAAAAACAGAAGATGGTAGACTGTTCCACATTCGCACAGTTCGGTATAAGAAAGCATCACGGAATCTTACTGTACGGTCGAAAGTATTTTGAAGGGTGAGAAGATGTGCGCGGCTTACAGCGCGAGTATTGCGCCCAGGAACTAATCTACAAGGGATCAGACTAGATATTTTATCGGAATATTGCCCATGCATGTAGCAATAAATGAACGAAAGACATCCAACATTGCGGCGGTGTTCGAGTGAGTCGATGTGACAAATTATTGCCAAATCGCCAATGAACTTAAAGATTCTCTTCTGGACAATATCCAATAAAGCTATTCCATTCTAGGTCTGATAGGTATAGGACTTGTAGAGGAGCGCTAGATTTGATGGGCTGAAATATTTCTTACACCTTTTCAGAAATCCAAGACGTTTCTATGCTTCTTTGGCAACAGAGAACATGTGGTCTGTCCAGTTTAATTTACTGAAAATGTTAATGCCAAGAATTAGTCACGATGAATCTGAAATTAAAGTTCCGTCAAATGAAATGGGAGTGGTTAAATGATGATCTTATTTTAAAGAGAGCTTTGGGTCTTATATGCATTAAATTCGACGCAACTCGCTTTGCCCCAAGCGAGGATAATATCAAGATCGATTTGACATATGCGGAATTCCCTCTGAAGTCCGCAAGAATATCACAGGAGTAAGCGAAATAATAGGTGCTGTCATCGGCAAAGCTAGGGATGGGATTGAAAGTAAGGGAAAGCAGATCATTAATGATGGTGGATGAAGGATGAGAGACGGAGAGATAACAGAACCCCGGGGCACACCGGCACTTATAGGATGAGGTTCAGATGTAACACCATCTAATGCAACACGTATTTGGCTACCAGATAGAAAGCTTTCAATCCATAATAGTAGAGGAGGGGCGAGACCAAGTGCTTTAAGTTTGACTAAAAGGGTATAATGCCAGACTTTATCAAAAGTCTTTGAAATGTCCAAAGCAACGATTTTGGATTCACCAAAATTGTGGAGACTACGGATCCAATGTTCCGTAAGAAAAGTCAGCAAGTCTAAAGATGAGCGTTCAGTCCGGAAGCCATATTAGCGATTGTTGATGAGTTGATGAGTTTCTAGATACTTCATTAATTGAAGTTATTGATAGATTCAAAAACCGTTGAGAGAATCGAAATGATTGCAATTGGTCGATAATTGTAGGGATCGCTACCCTCTCTTTTCTGGAATAGGCTAAACGTGGGCTAGTTTCCAAGCAGTTGGAATAAGACAAGTAGAATAGCTTGCGCAGAGGTTTAGCCAAGGATGAGGCGCAGCTTTTAATTAATAGAGGCGAGAGACCATCAGGTCCCTCAGCTTTCGATATGTCGATCGCCTTAAGGACCTTGAACACATCTTTCGTTCGAATGTGTATCGTCTCTTGTACACATCCACACGGGGGATGCAAAATAGATGTCTGTGAAGTGGATGGAAGCCGAGAATTTGCAGCGAATCTAGTAGCATATTAGCGTTCTCCAGGGAGTCAACTACGACTTAAGCATTGTTAAGTAGTGAAGGTATTGAGGAAGTGGTGAAGTTGTTCCTTATGGTTTGGACCAGAAACCGTTGTGGCTTGTCAAGAAACAAGTCTAATAAATTAGCTCTATCGCCGGATGCATCAGGTACTCGGGTTTGTGCATCTACTAGTTGTTGCAAATTAAAAGATTCACAAAAGAGTTCAATGAAACGCCCCGCAGGACTTGTGGTAGAAGAATGTCTGAGCCACGGTATGTTGTGGACGTTGAAATCACCAGCTAATATGATTTCAGGAGAGGGAGAGACACACAAAGCAGGTGATCAACATTGTTGGAAATATTGTCAAAGATGGATACCGTGTCGTCATTAGACATATTTAGGCTGTAATACAGGAAACAGAAGTAAATGATGTGCCTGTGTAGTTTAAACCGAATCCAGATGTAATTGAACTCTGGATTGGCAGAAGGGATGTCCCTAAGGACGGTAAAGGCAGCATCATTACGTATATATAATGCGACCCCTCTATGTTGGGAAAAAAGAGGCAGCAAGCTGTAACCAGGGATGATTAATATCAGCATCAGAAATGACCTTGGTGTAACTTAGCGCAAGAATTGCCGGATTTTTTTAATTAAGGTGGCATTTTTATTGCGAGCCTTTGCTAGAAGTATATTTTTCTAGGATTTCGTAATTAAAACTTGTTAAAAATGTGCATAAATTCAAAAATTTGTATTTTCAGGATTTGCAAATCGAAAATTTTGTATTTTCTTGTAGCACGGGATTTTATGCCTATTCTGGAACTTATTTTTATTAAAGGTTTTAAATTTTTTGTAATTCAATACACAACTTGACTTTTTGTGTTCGAGATTTCGTTTTACAAAATTATATTTTCTGTCATTTTGGAAACTTCAAATTCAAAATTTTAAGTGACATTAGGTTAAGCCTAGGCCACTAGGACTCTGCGGACACTGCGACCAGAGTTGATGTATTGTGCCCTCCTGATGAACTAAATTTAGCCTTTTTACTAACTCGATTATTATTGCCTTTGAGGTTAGCTTGCAAACATTATTTGGAAAGAGATAGAAAGAGATAAAACTCTGCAAGCAAGGGACATTCACATATTATGGATATGCTTTGAAGTTTCATCTTCCTCTACACATATTCAACACAGTTGGATTTGCCTATCTTCTTCAAGAAAATATCGGAAGTGATTTCAACAAACAATCTGAGCGATTGTCTGGTAATACCAATTAGTTTGCGCGTCTGGAGAGAAAATGATGAGGTAAGCAATTCCTTCACTTGTCTCATACTGGACACGCTACGTCATAGGAGAACCAGTTGCCTTCTTGTGTTTTGTAGTTCCCATTAAAATGGTCAAATCTTGTGTCTGATTTTTCATTTTCGTCTACTCCTTCGTGTCCAGGAATCCAAAAGAAAATTACTTTGTTGTTCCTAGACAAGGACTCGTAAGACTCGAAGAGAGGACAGAGTCAGGAATGCAGTTTTGTTGATCTCCGGGATTTTTTGGTCACGGGGACTCTCATTTCAGAATTATCAATTCCATAATTCTATATATACCCAATTCTACCTTAAAAAGAAACAAAAAATTTAAAAATCTTTTATTTATTTAAATTCATAACTTTAGAGAGAAGTAAATTTCAGCTGTATATATTCACAGATTTCTGACTTTCCTTGTTTGGTGCAAAAGTTGAAGGAATAAATGAAATTCCTTTCAATATTAATATTCCAGGCTCCACATAATTTTCGTCATCACTTTTGCTTTTTTTTTTTTTGTTTTCCTTTAAAAAGGACTTTTCAAAAGTTTCAAGCTTAATAAGAAGATAAAAGGACTTTGTAACCCAAGTATAGTGTCTTTATTTTCCCCCTTTTCTGTTTCTCTGATATGATTCGAGAATTTTATCCTTGCATTGAAGCGTTCGTTTTTTTTTTTTTTACCACTGAATTTTCTAACTGCCGATAAGACTTAAAACTTACTCAAGTGAAGTCTAAATATATACGACGAACTTTTGTTTCGTCGCCAGGCAACTTTTCTCGAGTGCGACAAAAAAATAGGTTCAAAGTCTTAAGAAATTTCAGTTTAATAGAAAGAAACTTGCGCGCTCAAGGATTTTGTGCAACATAAACAATAGCACGACGAGCAAAGTAAGGTTGATACTTAGATATAGGTTTAAAAAAAAAAAAGAAAAAAGAAAAAGGAGCAGAACCTAAAGAAAATAAATTCATCGTAATTTTATGAAATCAGGGAATGAAGTTAAACGACGAAACTTTTGATTGTTTGACATTTATTGTTTGTTGTTGCAATTTTCATGAGTTAAATGTTACAGCTGATATTGTTATCTATATGCACATTAAGGAATTCCATTAAACAAAAATAAATATGTAACTAAAATTTTATATTCTTATAGACAAATTAAGTACATATACATATCCAGAGGGGCGTGTAGGGGGGGGGGGGGGGGGCTATTAAACTGCGATTTCATTTGCATAAATTTGAACCAAGGACAGAAATAACTACTTGATTTCCGCATTTATATCATATTATTTTTCTGGATAAGAAGGAAGAGAGACAGACCCTAATGGAATCCAAAAATACTGTTTTTTTAATGAGATGCTAATCACTACTGGTGCAGAGAAGGTGTAAGGATTTGCAATGAATTTTATTCAAATAGAAATTGAATTTTTAGTTTCTTCACTTCTGAGGTTGGCTAGTTTCCATTTGTGGACGAACTTTTGTCATTAAGATAAAATTATTTCAAGAAAAAGAAGAAGAAGATGGAAGAAAGTTTTTAACCTTTCAGATGCATCTTTTTAGTGAATTTATTTCTCTCAATTTAAATTGTCTGCAGCTCGGTAATAGGATGAACTCTTCAAGTTATTCGAGTTTGAGTTTTTTTTTTTTTATGTTAAGAAATGTTTCGTGTTGGAAATAATGATCACCTTTGAACTTGAGTAGGTATATCTACCACTGTATTTTGTTCGGTTACAGTTTTGACATATAATCTCTAATCGGTTAGACATGTAGTCATAAGGTATGTTGTTAGCTTTAGTACTCATGAAAGTTTATTCAAATTTCATACTATTGGGCGGGATAGGGTATTCGGAAAATTATACAATATATTCAATTTGATTTGATTTTAGATTAGGGGGGTTGTGGACATTCAAGTTTCGGCAGTAGGATCGATGGAGAGGTTATGATTTCTGATCCTTTTTCCAACCCAATAACCAATATTTGGTCTAAAGTTTTTGTACCTCATATGTCAAAATTCAAAAATTGTATTTTTTAAATTTTACGGTTTCTCGCAAAAAAAAATTCCTGTTAGATTTGGGATTATCAGAAAGTGCCCTACATCACTACATGCAACAATTTTCAAAATAAGCTTGTTCTTATTATGCATAATTTAATAAATTTTACTCCAATCACAAAAAAAAAAATCTCATTTTAGGCGGGAGGAAGAAGAAGAAAAAGTCTTCCAAGGGTCGAATGGGTCTATTTAGGTGAAGTTGTACATCGTTAGCATACATCATGTGATCAAATAAATAAATAGAGTAAACAACAACGGACCTAATATAGATCCTTGTGGTACACCTCAACATAGCAATTACAATTGCGCTACACACATTGGACTTTTAGAAATGATCTGATAAAAAAAATTAAAACTCATGTAAGCAATGGTACATATGTATGTGTCGAAGTTATATTTAGAAATTGAAAAATTTCTGAAAGAAATTGTTGTGATCATATCATTGACTGTCTTCTAGATGTTTGGATAAGAATAAGTCGGTAAGCAGGATTTAAGTTTAGGTATAAGTGGAATATAATGCCTAATCTACAATATAAGTGGAATATAATGCCTAATCTACAATGCATGGTAAAACCACGTCGTTAAAACGATATGGATTTTTGTGTTTCTTCCCACTTTCGCATTTGAAAATTCATCTTTGCAAAAATGTCTCTTTTCATTAATTTGACCACATGAGCATGAGCTTATGTGTAGTAGTTAATCAGCAAAAACGATGTATGTAGTAATACCTTAGGTGTATTCAGTATGCTTTAGAACCCTATAGGAGAATCTAAAAAAAAAAAAACCCGTTAACTGGAACTTGTACTGTCAGTCTTGAAAACAATAATTCATATTATTCGACTTGTCCCAAACGATTTATTAGTTATTATTGAGACCAAATATTTTCTTTGATGTATTTGCGCAATAAAATCGAGAAAGCAATTACATTTATGATAATTGACAGGTCAACAGCTGTTTAATTTGGCAGCTTACCACTACTTACATATCTCGTGAATTTATATGCATTCTTCAGCAAACCATATCGTTTTGAAGACGTACGTCACGTTACCATGCATTGTAGATTAAGCCAAACTGTCCTGTCGATCAATGGAAATTGACTTTAAATAACACGATTGTAAAAGGTTTTTAGGAGAGGTTGTTGTTAATAGTAAATATAAGCTCACTGCTCATTATGGTTGACTCTTCCAAAAGAGAAAGTAATTCCAATACCAATACAATTCCAGATAGAGAGCCAACTTAAAATTTGATATTCTTATTAATAAGCTACAGCCAGATGTTCAAAATTGTTTTAATGAGTTTTAACGTTTGACGTCCTAAACTGCATTGTGTAAGTAATTGATAAACTTAATAAATAAAAGTGGACCTATAATCGATCTTTGTGGTACTCCATGTCAACATGCACTAATATATCTAAGCATATGTATGTGCATTACGCTTTCACAGGGCTTTCGACAGAAAACATAGAATGCTTATAGACCGATACTCAGGATTATCTTGCACCTATAGAACCTTAAATGGACAACAAAATCTCTTTCCAATAAGTATTCCAATTTAGTTTCAAGGGCACTGTTGGGCTCTTTAATTATCCTCACGAATGAAATATAACATGTACCCCTGCTACTCTACCTGTAGTTATAAGTATGTATATATCTGTAGTATATGTATACATATGCAACATCTCATTATTATTTATTTCATAATTATAATTAAATTCGTGCATCTCAATTAGCCCTTTTTGTTTTTGTTTCTGTAAAAAATCTTTAAATTGTATTTGAACAATGAAAACTTTAAAAATTTTTCGACCAAAGTAAGTAATATAGCCACCTGGTGAACACTTCCACCACATTCTCCACAAATTTTATATCATCCGGTATTTCAGAGAGATCATTAAACAACTCTGAAAAGTGAAGAAAATTTTCCTCAAAAAAGGGGACAGCCCGCTACTTAATCTGAAAACATTGAAAGCTTTTTATGGCTATTTCCTTAGACATATTCTGAGGGGAATTTCAACTGCTGCGCTTATAGTAGCTCCGGCGACCGCAAATCATGCCCAAAGTGTACAACTTCACTGCTGTAAACAGTATATGTATACCCGGCTGCCCTGGCCCCGGCAACACAAAGTGTTGCGATTACTTTGTCGAAACTACTATAACTAAATATAAAACTGGAACATGATGGTGGATGCTGGAAAGACAATTTTCAGGGATGAAACTTTCTAATTAGAAGATTTGTGGCTTTAAATGCCGCCAGTATCATTAAACTGTAAAAGTAGAAAACGTTTCGTTGGTTGGTTGGTTGGTTGCCTGCCGGATTTTGCTACTGGGCTTATCCAAGAGATAGATATAAAGAGAGAAGAAGAATTCTAAGGATGGACTTGGGTGGAAATTAGTCAAAGTAAAGAGGAATGTTCTAGACATTTCAGAGAATTGTTTTTGTATTTGGATGTTCTCTGAATGAATTTGTAATTTCGAGATAAATAGTTGGTTTTTGTGTGTATAACATTTAGATGAAGGAATCCGTTCGTCGTCATTTCCAGATGAAGTCTATACCCAGAAAGTGACCAAACAGTTAATTGCAATTTAGCTCAAGTTTATAATATAATTTTAGTTTGAAGCCATTCGTAACAAACTGACTGCAAAAGTGTCGAAATGGTAATTTTCCACGAATTTGTAGGTAGATTGAAAGCTTAATAATAGTCTTTACTTAAGAAAATACTTTGTAATCAGGTGATTTTAATGAATCAGTTGGAGATGTGGATAAGTTTTTAGAGAAAATTCAATTTAAAAGAGAAAAACGAGAATTTAATTTAGGTTCGAGATTTTCAAGGTATCTGTGTCTCTAGTGTATATGTATAGATACACAGCTATTAGGAATTATGATTATGTTACCTTTAAAGTGAGATTGATTTTGTCTCATTCAAGATGTCCTGTGATTATTAGATAACGAGAATCTTTATGTGTTTGAAGAAAAGAAATTGCTTAGCTTAATATTTGGCACGTAACACAGCTTCCAATTCGACATTACTATTTTAAATAAAAATTATTGGAAACTTGTGAACATCGCAATGAAATTTGGCAACTACACATTCATATGCGATTGAGGCCACCCCATAAAAAAAAAGCAACGGTATATCGGCGACCTATTTTATATTCAACATTAGCTTTTTATTATAAAGGGTTTTCCAATAAGAGGTGTTATTTTGATATTTATTATAAAGAGGAAGGTATGCCGTTAATAATGGAAAATAACAATAGCCAAATGACCACCACGACCACGCCTACAGGACCATATCCTTTTCATGAAATTTTCCATAACCAAATCGCAAAGTGGCTGCCCTATGTGCTCGATAGCCTCACAAATTCCATCTTTGAGGTCTTGAATCGACGCTGGGCTGTTGGCGTAGACCTTCTCTTTCACGTGGCCCCAAAGGAAGAAGTCGCAAGTGTTAAGTCACAAGATCTCGGTGGCCAATTGTGATCACCTCTTCGAGAGATAACACGGTCCGGAAACTTTTCCCGTAAAAGATCAATGGTTTCGTTGCTTGTATGGCACGTAGCGCCGTCTTGTTGAAAGTAAACGTTGTCCAGATCAATACCATCCAATTCCGGCCATAAAAAATCATTAATCATCTGTCGATAGCGCAATCCATTCACCGTAACTGTTGCTCCAGCCTCATTTTCGAAAAAGTAAGGTCCAATGACCCCGCGGTACCATAAACCGCACCAAACAGTCACACGTTGAGGATAGAGAGGCTTTTCAACAATAACTCTTGGGTTTTCCGAGCCCCAGATGCGACAATTTTGCTTGTTGACGAAGCCATCGAGGTGGAAATGGGCCTCATCACTCAAGATGAGTTTTTGATGGAATTCCGGATCATTTTCATGTATTTCAAGGACCCAATCAGCAAAGACTCGACGTTGTTGATGATCGGCCGGCTTGAGTTCTTGTGTTAACTGAACTTTATAAGCCTTAAGACCCAAATCTTTATTCAAAATACGGTGTAATGACGTTTGTGGAATGCCTAATTCCGAAGAACGACGAGGAATGGACAAACCTGGGTTTTCTTCAACACTTTCGGCTACAGCAGCAATATTCTCGGCTGTTCTTGAGCGACGTGCACGGGTTTTATTCTTCACATCACTAACTTGTCCCGACAGCTCGAATTTTTCTACCAATTTCTGTATTGCGGTCCGACCAGGTGCTTCACGACGACCCAAAAATGTTCGAGTTTTACGAACCGTCTCTGCCACATTTTCACCATTTTTGTAGTGAATTTTAATAATTTCAATTCGTTGTTGAATCGTGTATCGTTCCATTTTTATTAATGGCGTAGTTTCTACTTGTCAAATGTTAAAAAATGACAGCTCCAAAAGTGACATCTAACGAAATAGCGGGCTAATTAATATAACACCTCTTATTGGAAAACCCTTTATCTAATTACGTAAATCCCTCTTGATTTCCCTTCACCGTGTTTTTGTGACTCGACTTTGTGATGTTTGATTATACAGCTACCAATGCTTGCTACTATAGGTAAGTTTTTGTCGATTGACTGTTAAAATATTGCTTTTGATCTGACTATTTATATATCCTATAGTTGAAAATATACTTCCGCAGGTAGAGGGATTGAGTAATACTACTCCTTACACATCTTGCTTAATTCTACTTAGTCAGTGTACTAACATTTTGCTACAGAGCCACATAGTCGTGGCGGTCTCTTATTTGCTTTACGGTCATTCTCACTTATATCTACCAGTTGCTCATTATGATATTACCTCTTTGCTACTTTCTTGAAAATATTTAATTGTTTAGTTAGCCGCAATAAACTCTACCAGGTGTTTAAACTCTTTATTCAGAGTAGAATATGGCTATTCGGTGTGTTCCTTGTTTATTTGACCAAGTTGAGACATCACACAAAATATGTCATATCCTCCCCACTATACTTCTTTATCCAAACTGAAGTCGTTAAATTCTTTTCCCATTCTCCAATATATGTATGTTGGTGCGTAATTCGAGGCTACGAATATGGTTAGTGAAGATCCGGCTCGAAGGACCAAAATCTTATTCAGGATCTCTACCACTTAACTAAAGTTAATATGACTAAATAATTTCTGCTACACTTGCATATACCGTTTCTAATGTAAATCCATAAATCAATCTATGTATATTCAGTTCACTTTACCAATACGCCAATAAATTATAGAAACCATTCACAAAAGTCTTTCACAAACTATTTATTGTGACCTCCGCCATTTCCTTATATCTCTGTCAAAATTCTAATAAATGAATACCAAGTATGCATAAGAAAAAAAGAATATAAAAAAAATCCACCCATCAATAAACGCAGACGACAGATTTGCCAAATCAAGAACTTAAAAATGTCCGACATTGAAATAGGCTTACATTCCTCTCCCCTTTTACTTCTTCAGAATATATCACTGAAAAAAAGTAGTCTAAAACTTTCCCAATAAAAACCGAACAAATCATGGAAAGTATCTCGCACTATTGAAATAAATTTTTCTTCCAGTATTTCTTTATTTGTGTCCTGTCATCATCAAGAAGAAGGAAAATCGATCACAATCCGCCAGCCATCAATGGTAAATACTATTTCCACATATGCTTCGGCCGTTGGACTCCGGTACCCTCGAAAAGTGATATAACATTTTAGCATATCGCGTGAGAATTTTTGTGTCATTCAGTGCCATCTGGTGATGAAATAAAATTACAACTTTTATCCATATAGTATGCATATAATGTATATGTAGATATCGAGTATATGAATAGGTAAATTTCTATGTATATATCAGATATTATGACAGAAAGGAACAATCTTTTTTATTTTCGTTTTTTTTTTCGTATAATATCTTCTTCACTTTTTGCTTTGTGCCCATTTCTAGTGCCTCACGGGGGTGGCACAAGCCTTCGGTTTTTTTGTTGTTGTTGTTGTTCCCAGTCATATTATTGGAAGGCTATTATCCTTTCAAGTTTTTATGGGCTCCGGTCTTTCAAGAAAATCGGACGAAACTTCTTTATGACATTGCTGTCGAGTAGCAATATTTATGGCTACGACTGTTGACATCTTTTCGAATAGAAAATGTCAAGGGAACGATTGGTGAATGGAAAGAATGAAAGTGTTGGGAAATATGTAGATGACAGAGCTATCGATCCAGAGAATGTAGGATGTCAAAGGAGACGATTTCTCACTTTATCAGGACGACCAATAAGTGAAGGGGTTAGGAATGATGAATAAGAATGAAGGTGTTTGTATGTGTTACAATACAGTTACCAATTTCTTACAGTAGTTTGGGTTTAAAAAGAACAAACTTTCGTCTTAAAGTGGACTACCACTTTTAGAGATGAAGGGGGGATCATCCGGGTATGATGAGTGAATGCGGTAAGATGGTACTAAACCAATTTGTAAGTATCGGAAAAGCAATTTAAGAAACAGCAGTTCAGCAGTTGTCCCAAACGGAGTAGCTCTTGGTGAAGTATGAAAGGTGAATTTGCATAAAATATGACTTTAGGAAGGGACGGGACGAGGGGAGGGAGATGTGGGTGGCAGGTTGGTCAAAGACCTTACTGGAATTTCATATTTGCATTCCTTTGGGATCTGACTTGAAGCTTATACAAAGTTTTAATAAAGTTCATTTGCATGTGCATGGGAGTTTACACTTGAGATTTATTACTATCCAAATAATTCTCTAGAGTAGGTAGCTAGGGTAGATAACATGATTACTGCTTCCACTTGTGTTTACTAAGTAGTATGTCTGCTGGTAGCTTATCTAACATCTAAAAAAAAAAACAAACTATTTTTTCATAATATTTATATGGGAATCATGTCACTGGCCATCGAGTAGCGAATCTTGATTATGAAATTAGTACTTGTGTGCCCTACCCACTAGGCCATCGGAGCCTTCTACTCTTAATTTCACTTTTCATCGAGAAGTGATGTTTCAATGATTCAGCAACTCTGAAATGATATTTGTCGGTGTGATATAAAGATGTTGTAAGGTCTTCGTCATTCCGATTGGCCGGATATTATTTGAATTGGGAAAAAAATATTTTTGAATTGATTGAGCTTTCAATTCAAATCGTGCTAATCTCTTGAACTTGAGTGATTTCGTGATTAACTTTCTGCGTAGTATCTGGTAAGGAGGCTGTCGATGCACGTTCTAGAGAATGATCCATTAAAGATAATTCTTAAAGCGGGTAGAATGGTTAAATCCGAAACATTTCTGAAATCATTTAAAAAAGAAATACACTCGAAGGTCATTCAGCTTGTTCTGGCTGACAATCGTATGTACTTTTGGAATACTTAGTAAAATAATTTTAGGTTTATTTCTTCGATCTATTTTCTTTGTTAGTGGTTTCGAGTTCAATGGAACTAATATGAATAAATTTAACCGCATGAGGTGATTAAAATCTATCGACTTATAGTCATTCAATGAACAAAAGTGGATTCGAAACACAAATAACCTTATTGGTGGCTGCTGACAGAGTAGCCGAGTATACGAGCCTCTCCTGTCTCTTCTGGTTCTAAGTATAGAAAGATTATCTACCTCCTGATTCAAGTGAGTCGATTGCTCATCTTACTCATGTTTAATATAATGTTTTTCTTCAATAGTTGCAAGACATTGCACGTAAATTGTAATTCTTTGTTTATAGCTGTCGAATTTATTTTTCCAATTCGCTGGAATTAACTAATAAACTGGCGATGGTCAGATCAATATAAGAATCAAGAAAAGAAAATTAAATCAAAATGACCACAAACTTCAACATCATATAAGACGGGCTTTATACTTGATCCATCATGGTATAATATGCCATACGAAAACATTAAGAACCTCATAAAAGAAAACCATTTTAATTTTAATTGTGGGTGTTTACAGAGTGAGCTAAAATTTAAATCGTAGGAAACAGAGTCCGATGAAAACCCATGTCTTTTTCACCATATATCCCTCGAGAAATTACAAGAGCACCAAGCAAGTTGGAAAATATATATGCTACAAATGAACTCAAGAAATCCCTCCAGCTTTAAATGTTATAATAGTTACCTACCAGTTTTTGCTTAAGACCAAATTCATTTTAGTCATAGACCTCTCCAATTCTGTCCTGTCCATATTAGATAAAAAAGACCCATATGAACTCAAATTCAATGAAATATTTTCACACAATTATTCTTCAATTAAAATCCTCTCAATTTTCACCAACTCAAAATATTCTGTCATCTCTATTCCCCAAACTTTTTTTTTTATCCTTTCTAATAAAGCTGTATTCGTTGTCCTTTTGGGGACCACAAAAAAAAAAAAAAACTTATCTGACACATAAAATTCAATCCATTGTTCATGTAACTGTAAAGCCAACTGAAACCATCAAAACTTTTCAATTTCAAACATAAACCTACAAACTACTAAATATTCAATGCTCTACAAATTTAGCAGGCAGGCGAACAGACAGACAGACAGACAGACATACAGACGAATCGTATCCATCCAGGAAAAACTCCAAGCCATGTAAACACAGATCTAGAATCATCGCAGTCGTAAATTATTTGTGCCAATTTTAAACAAACATTTTTATGGCATCGAATTCGAAGTGCAGAATTTTTGTGAATGGTACAAAGCTATGTGTCGACTGAAACGTGTATACTTTATTCGATGTCCTTGATGAAAAGGCAGATATCATATACAATACATCCTTTTTATAGGACCATGACGCGCTCGGAATCCTAACGACTGGTGCTTTTCTATTATCCCAACAAGTGATTTAGGGAATTGTGATTATTTCCAATTCTATTCAGGACTAGGTATTTGATTTATTTACTGAGATAATGATCCGGCACCAACAATGATGCTGCTGATGATGATGATGATGATGATTGCCGGTAATTGGTGAGCTTAGAAAACTGATTCACAAACGACGAGTGGAATAAAGTGTGGATTCCTTTCAACTTTGTACGTAAACAAGATGACAAGTTTGCAGTGAATTGATAAACAAAGTGCAATAATTATGTCAAACGGTCACCGTAGTTGATTCGTTAATTCTCAAATTATCCTCTTTCATTAGCATATAGAACTAATTTATTCCAAATCAATTTTAATTTAACTGTTGTCCACCCGTTTCATTAGTCAATGTGCGTCTATCTACCTTTGTGGATTATTTTACATATACATAAACAGAGATTGAATTCTGATTTGCTGATTTGTAGATTGAACTTAGTCCTAAGTGGTTTAGTATAATTACACTTATGTGATTACTAGCCAATGGATGATAGAATTCTGTAAAATTAAATCTAAAAAAGCGCTCTAGAAAGAACCGTGTGGTCAGTTCGCAACAAATGTGCTCAATTGTTTGGCTTGGTTACATTTAGACAATGAACATTATATGAAGACAGAGGGAAAGTTTAAATAGCTATCATGATTCGTATGAATGCGACGATTGAACGAATATGCAGAAGAGAAGAAAGCTTGAGAAACTGGGTTGAGTATCCTAAATTCTACAAAAAAACGCCAAATAACGGCCCGGGAGGGAGTTGATCGTACAATATGGGTAATCTAGGTCATTTTCGAATATGTTTTTTGTTTTTTTAAGAAGTTTGAGTACCCACATGCCTATACTCCGAGGTCAAGTGGGAATTAGCTTAACATGGGGCCTCAAGCCAAACATAGTGATTTAGTTATAGTAGTCAAACCTATGATCACCTATTAGTTGAATGGTGGAAAAAAATTACACAAAAGACAACAATCAGGAAGCTAAATAAGCTCCTATGAATGGTAGGTCTAAGTGTAACTGGTGCTATCCGCACAACATCTACCAGCGCTCTAGAAACACTATTGAACCTACCGGCACTAAGCAACGCTATTGAAAAAGAGGCTGGACTAATGGTGCACAGAGCCCGGATACATAGTTATAGTGGATGAGACTTCAAAACTCTACGCACTATAACCAAACGAATAGAAGCAAATCTAATACTGAATATAATATCAGACTAAATGGTCATTAAATAAAACCTCTGTCTACCTCTCAAGATTAAGAGGAAGGAAATAGATATAAATCTAACAAATGAAATTTTAATTTGGTACACCAACGGTTCTAAACCCGAGAAAGGAGTAGGAGCAGGAATATATGTTGTAAGGCCAAAAGCTTATATTTATCAAAGCCTAGAAAAATACGCCTCAGTATTCCAGGCAGAGATATATGCCATCACTAGATGTGTATACGAAGACCTCAGCTGATCCAGCACTTACAAAAAATGCGATGAAATGCCTATGGGCTTCTTATAAAGATGCAAGAAATATTTTACTCCGTTAGAGTTGGCGCAAATCTACAAGTCTCATATCATGCCTAGATTAGAATATAATTCCCATATTAGGGTAGGGGCTGGACGCAGTACGTTGTCTGCGTTAGACAAAGTCTAAAATAAGGCCTTCCGACTTATTGGTGATATATCAATAGCAACTATTGATTTCCTAGAGCACCGGCGTAATGTCGGTTGCCTATCTCTCTTTTATCGCTACTTCTATGGCTTGTAGAACTCTTTCTATGCTCACCACAAGAGTTGCAACCTGAGCTCACCCTCACACCCGTTGAAGTCAAATTTGGCCGCACCGTAAAATTCTGCGAATTCTTCATAAGCAGGACAGTTCGAATGTGGAACAGTTTGCCATCATCTATATCCCCCCTTAGCTATAGGCTGCAAAAATTCAAGCGCGATGTCCACCGTCACCACCTTGACTTACCCCAATAATCCCCAATTCCTTACCCCCTCTTCCATTCCTGCCAAGGCTGTGCTACGGCATCATCGGGTATCCCCTGAGCTTTACCATCATCATAAAAAGAATATAATATTCTAGGGGGAGCCCGTCTGTGTTGCCCGGCGATAATAGATGGGTGGGGGTGGAGGTGGGGTGTTTAAAGATGCATAATATCTAAGCTATTATCTGACTGGATCGTGCGATTCCGTACTCTAGGGTTTCACTCTGTGTCTTTATATGTGTAGCTCTACGTATAAACGTCGACGCGCTCAAATATATAGCAAAACACGAAATTTTTGTATTGCAACCCTACGAAGCAGTTGCCCGATTAGTCCCATTTTTGAACTGTATTTACAATTTTTTTATGAAAACCACATATAAAAACTAACAGCTCTGCACCTCGACACCTTCTCAGGCATTTTTCCATATAGTAGTCCATTTTTGAAATTTTATTTACCAACCATTGCTATGAAAGCACCACGTACCACATTTTTTGAATGGCAACCCTACGAAGGAGTTTCCCGATCGGTCCCATTTGTGAACTTAGCTTAGATTCTTTGTAAAAAGGCCCGTGTACAAAATTTGAGCTCTCCACGTGCACGCTTTCTCAGGTATTTTTCAAATATATAGTGAAAAACCAAGGTTTTGTATGGTAAAATCAAGAAGGGGTTGCCGATTCAGAACTTGTTGGTAATTTTATTTCCTATTTCTAACAAAATACCATGTACCAAGTTTTATTTCTCTCAAGTCGACGCATTATCAGGCATTGGGCAAATAATAAATTTAAAATGAAATTTTTGTATGGAAACCCCACGAAGTAGTTGCCCGATTTGTCTTGTTTTTGCAATTTTCATGAATACGTTTTGTACAAAATTCGAGCTCTCCACGTAGCTTCCAAATATATAGTGAAAAATCAAAATTTTGTATTGCAACACCAAGAAGGGGTTGCCGAATTTAGTTAATTTTTTAAATTTTATTTACTATTGCTATGAAAACACAACGTACCAAATTTCAGCTCTCTACGTATACTCTTTGTCGGGCAGTGTTCAAATATATACTAAAAAACGAAATATTTGTATGGTTACCCTAGGAAGAAGTTGTCCGATTTAGTTCAACATCATCTATCGTGTCTAAACCTATCCTATCTTTCAAGCTGGAGCCAACCAAACACATTCACAAAATTTTATTGAAATCGGTATCTCTTACAACACCGTGAGGCTAACCAATCAAAATTGGATCCAAAACCAAATGTATCAGAGATGGTATTCAATGATAAGGTTCAGAGAAGCCAAAATCTTCATTAAAAGACCTTTACCAAAGAAAGTCTGGATTTTTAAGAGGTGCTAGTAACCAACTCAGAATCACTACAGGAGTCCTAAACAGGCACTGCAAAGTAAAGAAATATTTGCATCGGATTGGTATATTACCCACTGATATTTGTAGATTATGTCTCAAAGAGGATGAAACATCGGAGTACGTCTTATGCGAATGCGAGACCATTGCACAATGCAGATTCTACGCCTTTTGTTTGATCATACTTCTTAAGCCTGCCGATTTTGAAGAAACTTCATCTACAAAAATCTTCGTCTTCCTAGGAAGAGTGGGATTGTTGGATGAACTGTATAGAAGACGATGCACAATAAGCCAATGAATGGCTGCAGTGCAAAGGTTACTTTCCCTGCTTAATCTTAAATCCTACATACTTAGGTATTCGCTTTTGATATATTTAACCAAGATACGCTTACTGTCGGATATTTTTCCACTTTAGAGTTACTCCAAAAGGTGATCTATAACGGAGAAAAATATTGTAAAAAAGACTAAAGTCATTTTTAGACACCATTAAGATGTACACTAAGAATGGCCAAATTGAGTTATCATTGTCGGAAATATCGAGCAAACGCTTCAAAGTCGTTAATCACAATATTCTCAAAAGTTTGACATTTTGGTTTTTTTTCTTATCAAAATTCCAAAACTAAACAATACCCTTGCTAGAACCGAGCCCTGTGGTAGTCCATTGTTCATTCATATGAAGTCGGAATATATGATTGTTTACTATGCTCATAATTTTTAACCTCTCCCACTTTCTCTCAAATGACAAATTTATATCCTCCTCCCTACTCCTTTTTATATCCTAGATGAAATCTAAAGGGTAAACTTAGTTTGCCATTTCGTTTGCAACCATAGAAATAATGATGGTAGAGCAAAATGGATTAGACACTCACGCATAAAATTAAAATTTATTTTGATTTTTGTATGTCCGTCCGTTCGTCCTTCCCACGATAACGCGAGAACGCGTGTACTTAGAGAGCAAAAATCTTGCAAACACAGTAAAACTAAGTTCGAAAATAGGACAAATCGGGTAACTCCTTCGTAGGGTTGCCATACAAAAATCTCGTTTTTCACTACATATTGGGATACTATCTGAAAACACGTTAACGTAGAGAGCTGCTGAAATTTTGTGCATAGTGTTTTTATAAAATTAGTAAATATAATATAAATTTCAAAAATGGACTAAATCGAGCACACACCTTCTTGGTGTTGCCATATAAAAATTAAGGATTTTTCCGTATACAGTTTGGAAACGATTAGTCCTATATGATTATAATGTACTAAAAGTTTCTTCAGAATTTGTTATAATCATTTTTTCTGCCAGACGAATCGTTATATAAATATATGCGAAAAACCACTTCAAAAATCAACCTTGCACAGATAGATGACCATACGACATGGCATAGGAGCATTCATCTAGGGTTGGTCTTAGACCAATTCTAGCTTTTTTACTTGTTCATTTTAAATTAAGATTTAAAATTTATTGTCTTGAGTGACTTCCGGTTCGCTTATATTTTATAATAACCCAATTCTGGCTCTCATCGTAATCTCCGTTGAGTTTCAATTACTTAAATACAAGTATTTAATCAAAATTTAATATTTACCTATCTATACAATACATGCATACCATATACAATTCCATAATTTCACCCGAATTTCAACTTAAAAAAAAAAAACCTTTAAGAAATTCTAAAATTCAATCCTGATTTTGTCCTGTCTGTCATCTGCAGAACCATTCAGTTCAGATCTTAGCAATAAAGAAAAACAGTTGATATCCTGTCAAGCATATCACGTCTAAATCCCGGCGAAATAATTCAATTCCTCTATAACCATTGAAAAAAGGACTCCTCCATAAGTTTATTTTCCTAAATTCTGTTCTGCAGGTGCTTGCTTGCCGGTACGGTATTACAGATGAAATGATTTTTCGTCACCCACCTCTCAGGAAATTCCTTCGAAAATCGAACCCGAAAGGTAAAAAATGAAAACAAAAAAGAAAAATAATTTACACCACGTCAGTCAAGAACAGCAGCCGATCTAGAAGTATTGGAATCGATATAGAAGTAAGGCAGGGAAAAGAAAAAAAAATAATAAAAATAAACAAAAAAACGAAGTCTTAAAAACTTTCATTTGCGTTAAAGCTTCGCCTCATTTACATTCAATTGAGAACTCACATCAGCGCCGAGTTAATGAACCAAGATAATCTTATCACGCATTTCTAGAATAGAGCACACTAGCAGATCTGTATAAATTGGAAACGTGGAGTATTCCAACGAAAGCAGTTAGACATGAAAAGTTTTGCTCTTTTCAATAACTCTATTCACCAGAGATTATATGTGCTTTTCCTTGAAGGTATTCCAGAATTTTGATTTTTTTTTTGTATCTACTATGGTTATACGTGTGACAACTGAAATATTTGGTATGGAATTTAGACAATGGCAATGTGTGAATGTACTATGTCATTTCAAAAATTTTATTTAAATTCAATCAGTGTTTGCCTGCTAAATATTGATCGCTCCTTAATGTCAGTCGTCAGTGATACGTAAATCCGATATATTTTGGGAAAACACCTTTATGTATTTCTGATGGCTAAGAATATTCAAGGTAGAATAAGTTTCTGCATAATGACTGATACAAGTTAAGAGATTTCCTGGAAGACCGAAAATGGCTAGCGTTCCTACGGGATAAAACTTCAATTAAGTAAAATATGCGGGTTCTGACAAATGAGTGATCAAGTTTTCAGTCGTCGATGCTTCTATCAAATATAGGAAATAATTTCTAACTTTGTTATTAAAATGCGTGCTAAACAGGAAATAATTTTATGCAGGCTGTAAATGTTGTTATTATTCAGGATGGAGCTATAGGCGCTGCTGACGTTAGCAAAACATTCGTTTTCAACATTGTATGTAGATGATTGGCTCGAAAAAGCTCCTAAATTTAAGAGCTCTACAAATATACATGAAAATATTCCAAAAGCTGAAATTGTAGACAAATTTCCAAAATGCCAAAATAAAAGAAAAAAAGACAATATTGAAATTTACTGGAATAAAAATGTGAGGGTTGGTTACAAACTTTCGGATTTCAAAATTCTAATTTTAAGGTCCTAAACAAAAAAACAAAATTCCGGGCTCTACGGAAATATATTTCTTTGGATTTTTGGAAAAAAGGAACGCATGTTTTCAGAGATTCCAATATTTTCCAGTATTTCGAAAATTTGAATTGTTGGAGATTTTGGAATTTCGCTATCCTGGAATTCAAGTGCAATTATTTTTCCAGTTATTTTTTTGAGACCATCCATCGAATTTTTGCTTATATGACTTTTTTGTTAGAATGAAAATATGAGAGAGTCAAATTAGAAAAAATAGAAAAAATAACTGGTAAAAAGTTATAAATTGGTGGAGATATTTATTTTGGCATACTTTTGAAGATAGTAAGAGTCCTGACCTCTATCCAGTTTTTTCAGCATATCTTGGGAATCGTTGATCCGATCGCGATGAAAGTTATTATAAAAATTAAAGCACATTAAATTCTCTATAAAAAAGGTATAATTAATTTTATTTATATTTTCAATATTTTTTTTTCTGTTATACACTGTTGAATATAAATGTATATTCTGTTTCAGGCTGTCATTATAATCAGACTCTCTATCTAGAGTCTGTAAAAAAAATTTTAGTCAACAAAAATGATCACATTTGTGTTTAATATTTCTCATACACATAAAAACTTAGCAATTCCTACTATTTAGTATTGTTGAATACGACCAGAACTGTGTAGAGCCTTTTCTATGAGGTTTTACTTAACTGGAGGTTGTGAATTTGCGGGGCTATCATTATCATAATCATCTTTGTCTTCATCAACGATCGTCAAGCTCCATCTGAACGAAACTCTCCTTTTCAGGGTCAAAAGTAAAGGGTTTTCCAATAAGAGGTGTTATTTTGATATTTAAAGAAAAATGCCATTTTTTGAGATAAATTATCGGATCTTTATTTCATTATAAAGAGGAAGGCATGCCGTTAATAATGGAAAATAGAATCAGCCAAATGACCACCACGATCACGCCTACAGGACCATATCCTATTCATGAAATTTTCCATAACCAAATCGCAAAGTGGCTGCCCTATGTCCTCGATAGCCTCACGAATTCCATCTTTGAGGTCTTGAATCGATGCTGGGCTGTTGGCGTAGACCTTCTCTTTCACGTGGCCCCAAAGGAAGAAGTCGTAAGGTGTTAAGTCACAAGATCTCGGTGGCCAATTGTGATCACCTCTTCGAGAGATAACACGGTCCGGAAACTTTTCCCGTAAAAGATCAATGGTTTCGTTGCTTGTATGGCACGTAGCGCCGTCTTGTTGAAAGTAAACGTTGTCCAGATCAATACCATCCAATTCCGGCCATAAAAGATCATTAATCATCTGTCGATAGCGCATTCCATTCACCGTAACTGTTGCTCCAGCCTCATTTTCGAAAAAGTAAGGTCCAATGACCCCGCGGGACCATAAACCGCACCAAACAGTGACACGTCGAGGATAGAGAGGCTTTTCAACAATAACTCTTGGGTTTTCCGAGCCCCAGATGCGACAATTTTGCTTGTTGACGAAGCCATCGAGGTGGAAATGGGCCTCATCACTCAAGATGAGTTTTCGATGGAATTCCGGATCATTTTCATGCATTTCAAGGACCCAATCAGCAAAGACTCGACGTTGTTGATGATCGGCCGGCTTGAGTTCTTGTGTTAACTGACCTTTATAAGCCTTAATACCAAAATCTTTATGCAAAATACGGTGTAATGACGTTTGTGGAATGCCTAATTCCAAAGAACGACGAGGAATGGACAAACCTGGGTTTTCTTCAACACTTTCGGCTACAGCAGCAATATTCTCGGCTGTTCTTGAGCGACGTGCACGGGTTTTATTCTTCACATCACTAACTTGTCCCGACAGCTCGAATTTTTCTACCAATTTCTGTATTGCGGTCCGACAAGGTGCTTCACGACGACCCAAAAATGTTCGAATTTTACGAACCGTCTCTGCCACATTTTCACCATTTTTATAGTGAATTTTATTAATTTCAATGTGTTGTTGAATCGTGTATCGTTCCATTTTTATTAATGGCAAATGTCAAAAAATGACAGCTCCAAAAGTGACATCTACCGAAATAGCGGGCTAATTAAAATAACACCTCTTATTGGAAAAGCCTTTATTTAACTACTGTATTACTAGAGTATACAAAACTATAGGCAGATAAAAATAGTTCAATAGGTTTATGATGGAAATCAGTTGAAATTAATGGATTTTCTACATCCTTTACGCTAATACATAGTTCCATATCAACAAAAGCAAGATCCAAAAGCTTATTAAACGAATTAAAAATATTATTTACTTGCGATAAATTCATGCTAAAGAGATTGCGTTACATTCAAGGGAAAAAACTTCTTGTCCTCATCCGACCAGGTCCAAGACATATTCAAATTAAAATCGTCAACGTAACAAAAATAGAATCACTTCCATCAAATGAATGTGAAATAGCAAAAACATTGTCATCTTGTCAGTATTGTTCACACCAAGGTACAAGTGATTATTTTATGTTCCCCTTTCATCTTTAAGAAAACAATAAGCTGATCTATGATACCAATTGCATTTGAAAATCTGAAACTTTTGATATTTTAAGTTTTTGAATTTTAAAATGTTGGAATTTTGCGTTTTTGCATTCTGCAATTTGTATTTCGAATTTTGGAATTTTTCACCTGTTTGAATGTTTTTTTTTTATTTAATTATTTTTATTTTAAAACTTTTCAAAAATTTCTATTTTAAAACTTTTCAAAAATTTCTATTTTATTTTGAAAAAAAAAAAAATCATGATAATCAAGTACCTTCTCATGAATTTCCTTTTCTACCCTAGCTAATGCTTCACTTTTCACAATTTTCTCATATACCAAAGAAAAAAAAAATGAAAGCTGAGTATAGCAAATAGCCATACATAGTAGGTATGTAAATGGTAATCAGTAATGTCACTAAAATCACATGATTTAATGTAATTTAATAAATCCTGAAATTTTATAACTCCTCCTAAGCCATAATCATCGAAACACTTTAACATGCTACGCCACATTTCACTCCATACGATCTGTTCTCACCTGTTCTTACCTGCCTGGTATACATCCTGACAGATTTGCTTTCCCAGGCGTATAAGGTTTAATTAAAATTTAACGTTTTAATAAATTCTTGAGAGAGATATGTTTATGAGTATGGCACGTAAGTCAGGACACGCGCGTTTCACGCTTTCACATACATATTTTGATCTCCATTACTGAACGAGAAGAGAATTTAAGTTCTTCACACTATTTCCATCACTAGTAGGTACATATTATAGCAGCATCTCCTTTGCGGGGGTAAGTAGAGGGTGGCAACTTTAATTGACATTTTGCCAACTGCCTCCATGGGACTTGAAATGTACCCTAATAGTATTAGTATAGTAGTTGCGTGTCATTAATACTATCACCCTTCGGACGGGGGTGGAAGGATGATTTTAGTTGAAAGCTACCTATACATTACCTTGCCATGCGAGGCCTGGCAGTAAGGTAAAACTTGAGATCTTTTAAGCGTTTCAATCTGCAGAGAGAGGGATATATTCAAGTGGCTTAATACAGCTTGATTCATGCTCTTTTATGGCTTATTCCTGTTCATAAAAGCCCCGCATATGTAACGTAGAGATTTTTACATGATTATATATGGCTGAGCTGTCACGGTAAGGAATGTTGCCATGATATAATATATATAGAGAGGTTATGATGCGTCATGTCTGCGGGGCTTGGAAAGCAGCTGTCTCTCAGGTTAGGCTCTTTCTTGATATATATAGTTATACAGATCGTCTTCCCCCCCCCCCCCTCACATAACCTGGTCGAGATATTATCCTCTGCTGTAGTTCATTTGATTTAATTCACCTCTCATGCAATTTATTTTGGGCGTTATATAAGCGATTTTACTCATGTTTGTGTTTTCATCTACTTCATTTGTTATATTGTATGGGCACAAACATACGTATATTATGTTGATCCCGAAATGAAGATGAAGCATGATGTTAGACACAGAGTACTGGGAGAACCATCATTAATGAGTCTTATGAATATTTTATGCAAAAGTAGCTTGGTTAAGTGACTTTTTCTTAGACCTCAGTTTTTCCTGCATTCAAAAGCGTTGCTTTTATAAGTATCTAATAAATTGAGTGAGTGTGTATGGGTGAAGCTTTGAATTTTAAAATAGTAAATGTGGACGTAATATATGTAGGTACTCGTAACTCAGTTGTTTTTGTAAGATTGCTGCTGCTGCTCTTAAATATTATAAAATTGTAAAATTACATTCTAGAGAGATACACTCGAATTTGTGTAGGTATAGCTTGGAATTACCTCCTCACTTATCTAGATACGAGTGAGCGATATAAACTTCTACTACTTGACTATTTTGAAAAAAGAAAAAAAAATTGTTTTGATGACGTTGGAAAATTTTGAATGGTCGACCGAAAGGTGTTGTTATACCCTAGACAGACTGTCTCCATAATGAGTTAATTTGAAAATCAGGCATTTGAAGGAAATGAAGAGTTTACAGACTGTGGACGAAAATTATTTCATTTGGAATGTCATACATAACAGTTCTTCATTGAGTGAGTAAAGATGTTGGCAGAGCTTAATAATTTGATTAAATGCTATAAAAAAATCTCTGCGAATATTTTCTGTAGCTGCAAAGCATTTTGCAGATGTCTTCTGTCTTGTTTAAATAGGCTAAAAAGAGAAGATAAGCTCGAAAAAAAAAGAAATTTCATAAATTTCATGATAATATATAGTTGATAACTGTCACTCACTATACTGACTTTATTGGAAAAATTTTCCAGTTTCCAATTAGTTTAGTTCATTTTACTAACGGTGAGTGGCACTTTTACTGCAAAAATTTGATCCATATTTAAAAAGTAAGCGAACTGTTGGAAATGTCCTCTTGATGGACACCATTTGTGCTCTCGATGGAATTCACTGCACATTTTTAACTGCATTTAATTGAAAATTAAGTCATCATGGAAATAGTTTGGCTATAGGCTATAAGGGTCTTTCCTCTAAAATCCGCGAATTGTTCAAAATACATTTGCTAAAATGTTGAATATCATAAACAGTCGGCAATATTTAACAGTGGATTTCCTAATCTGAGAACAGATTAAATTTTGATGCTCTATTAACGAAATTGTCCCTTATTTCAGCAAATGGCTACTTTTATTTGCTCAGTCTTAAAACTTGTCGTCGATTGATTTTTTTTTTTTTTTTGTAGAGAATAATGGTCAAGTGGCACTTTTGATGTTTCACAGGCTAATAAAACATATCGACAGAGTAGGTAATTAAATCACACTCTCTAGTAACGCCTCTTGATCCTTATCCAAACTTAAAACATAAAACAATCAACATCACTCCTATGATCCACAAGATAATTGGCAGCGAATTTAATTTTCTTCTCTTTGGTGATAACAAATGGAGCAAGTTCGAGTGACATTTTGACTTAATTTTGCTCATGGAGTACCCAAGTCCTTAACAGACAAATAGCTGTGTTCCCTCGTTTCCCATTTTTTCCTTCTTGTCCTTGATTCCTTTTATATCGCTTGCTAACGTCCTTTTATTTTTCCAGTTAAGAAAAGGCATCATGTCCAGAATAGGTTGCCCTCGCTTCATCTACTACTGCTGGGTTACTGGGAATAATAGGCACCGATAAGTGTCTCTAATGGAGGGTGTATGAAGAATGGTCGGGAATGGAGGAAAAAGCCATCCAGGCATATATATATATATATATATATAATACATACGCGCATACATACACAAGTATGCCAGCAAGGCAGGATGTGAACAAGCATGTGAAGAGTTCTTTTCGCTAGGTAGGTAATCAGAGAATAAGAGGAGCTATAGGAAAGAGGAATATTTGCATATGGGAGGGAAAAAAACGGGCTTTAAGTTTTCCTTGTTGCCCTCGAGCAAAACCCTTCACAACCAACTTCCCAACGGATTTTAAAAGTGCAACAACGTAGCACGTCTAGCGGTAGATCTCCGGTTTCACATTCACTTTTAAGCGCCAGAGAGAATACAGTTTTAGTGCATACCTTGGATGATAGGGGGGTATGGGTGCGTTCTAGTGGATAGGTGGGATATGTAATGGGTTTTGGGTGAGATTCATGTTACTTTTGCACTTTTGAACTTATCAACACCTCCAGATTGTATGAAGACTACGAAGCGGCCGACTGTATAGGTACTCCCCGCAAGAATTAATTAAAAACTTCAAATTAAGTGTCGACTACCAGAGTGATGTATAGCTTGATGTGTCAGCAGCGTTTAATATCTTATACAGCCCCAAAGTTAACTGAGGTCGCATAGCATTCTGTCGCATCCATGACTGAGGGAATTTTTAATCTGAATCTGAACAAAGGTGAATTGCTATGAAGAGATAGAATGATTGCACTGAACGCCGTCGTTTTTTTTTCTTCTTTTTATATTAAATTACGGTCTAGAGTGCCGTGGACGAAAGATGGCTCTTTTTTGTGAATTAAAAATCCTTTAGTATAGGTAGATACATTATACCTGAGAATGTGATGGAGTGCGTTAACATTTGCAGTTAATTTGCATTCAGGATTTTGAAAGAAGATTTCGTAATTAAGCATAAAAGAACGTAATTAGACTAATGGCTTTCAGCTTAGCTTTTACTGAAGTAAGCTTATTAGTTAAAAGTAGAAACTATCAGAATAAGTGGTTTTTATGAAATACGAGCACCATATTAATCTGAACGTACTCTCTTTTATTATATTAGTATCAAAGCTTTTCAATTTTTTGCTTGCTTGAAAATTCAATTCCCTGTTCAGATAATCTCTTTGTTGAAAGTTTATAACACTTAGAAGAAATTTCGCCTAAAATATAAAATAATATCGATTTCGCTTTATCCCAGCTCAGCATAGTTCCTTTAATTCGTTCTTTTGAAGTGTACATTAAAAATTGGAATATAAAAATGGTCTCATTCAACACCATTTCGATGAAAAATATAATTCTTTTTTAATCTTTAGAGATAATCAATAGAGGACGATAACCATATCTATCCATAGAATCCTGTTTCGTTCGATATATATATAAAGCTGTTAATCTACTTCATGCTTTCTCCGCTGTTCGTTCCAGTGTGACTTTTTTGTTTTTAATTTTCAAAATTTCTGAATCTTCTAATTCAACAAGCTGCAAAACGATGGGAATCTTATTGTGCGAGCTTTAGAATTCCCAAAAATCTGAGACTCATCTTTAAGCTAAACCTGTCCGGTTTCCATCCACACCTCAATCGGTCTATCCACTGTTTTCTAACTTCTAGTAAATTTTAAGTGGAAATATGACGCCAGAAATCACCATTCAAAGAAATTCAAGCTGGCGTCCCCCAAAGTTCCATCCTAGGTCCAATACTTTTCAACCTGTACACTTCAGACCAACCGTCACGTCACTTTTATTCAGAGAGTGTTTTTGAGCAAAATTTTTCTTTAGGAACCATCGATTCCTAACCTCTTCCAACCATCCATATCCTATCCTCTCCTTCCTTTCCCGCCCTCCCACTAACAACTTGATTTAAAAGGAGAATGGCATACAGTACGGCTGATATTGCGCCTTATTGATAAAGGAAAAGACGACAGGGAAACGGAAAATTTCAAAGAAGACCAAGGATAATCATCAATAAGAGGACAAGAAATGACATTGAACCGAACTGAGGGCTAAAGATAAGCTCCAAGGAACAAAGAGGAAAATAATGTGAACATCGAGGGAAATTACAACAACTGTAACAGGAAAATGGCGAAAACGCACTTGACTTGACCAAAATCCGAACTCTATTTTTTTTTTTTTTTAAGATAATGCCACACCATTTGCCCTTCAACTTTAAAGTTTGAACAAAATCGCCTATATCCTGTTTTTGTATTGCACAAATTATAATTTACCTCTTCCAAGAATTATCGTAGTTCTATCTTTTGAAGATGGATAATGTTTCCTTACCAGAACTCTAATTTACCCTTTCCACAAAATTTCCAAAAGATCTTTTTTTTTTTAATTCTAAAATTCTAATTGACCAGAAAAAAAAATTTCCCAAATTTTCATTCTTGATAAATATACCAAATTCATAGGAACGGCCTCAATATTCATCCCTGAGACACACCAGATTGGAGACGAAGTGACGCAATTATACACAGTATCGGTAATTTTAATTCGTTGGTGGCTCGTTTGAGAAAAAAGTTCTTAATAAGATGTGAAGTAGAGCGTTAGATGTGAAATGTCCTTCGAAGTGGAATTCACTATAGAAGGCCTTTAAAAAATTTGCTAGACCTAAAATGATAAACTACTTCAAGTCCATAGCAAGTCTTATGTCTCTACTATTGCGGTCTAGGTATGGGAACGACGGAAGCGATATTGTCTGCATAATATAAGCTCTTTACTTTTTTGGTGACTAAACATCTTCACACTTATCAGCTTTTCAACAACTTCAGATACGAAATCTTAATATGCTAATTGGTCTCAAATATCCAGAAGATTCTATAGTATAGTAGATACTATCCTGCAGTACACAAGTCGAAGCTGTGCTAGTAATTTAGGTCCAATTTCACTTTTCCTGTGTATAACAGTTAAAAATAAAACAGATGAACTAGTTTCCTCATCAATTAACCTACAGTTCACTTCATAACTACGTAAAAAGTGCATTTAACTTTTCACCATTATGGCTTTTATTCGAAACTTCATTTTATTCAAGAAAAAAACCGTCTTCGACTTCATTGAAAAATATATATACTATATATATAAAAATCCCATTCCTATCAACTGTGTAGAGAAGAAACTCCAAAATGCCATCCCCATTGCCCGCTCAGTTGGCATACAACTGATCCATAAAAATAAATTAAGAAGGACGACCTGACCCGAGCCGTAAACACTGAAATGAAAAATTACGCTAATATCCTTCTCAACTGGAAACTTGAGCAATTTTTCATAACCTACGGGAGTAGTCCTTTTTTTTTTTTTTTTTTTTTTTTTTTTTTTTTTTTTTGGCATTCGTGTTTCTTTACAGTCAATGTTGTATATGAGCTTTAGAGCAGTGCCTGCCTGACTGTCTATGGGGCCTCCTTTTATAAGCTCTGCAAGACTTTAGGAATACATGGGAGCTGCAAAAAAAAAAAGCAATATTTTCTTGCTCCTTAAGATAAGGAAAAATATGCTCATATGCCCTGAATATTTTCCCTTGTATCCCGTATCTTTCATATTATTATTTTTCTGATATAAACGTGGTTTCAATGGTATTTCGGATCGTCCTATCTGAGCAGGAATTTCAATTCTTGGATGACTTCTAGAATATATTAAGTGTGATGTGGGTTCGTCGTTCTTTTGGTTGAACTGTTGTTTATGGCCATGATTTTCAGGAACTTCTTTCGTCCTGTTTTGTAGGTATATACCTACACTTTATATGAATTCATATCGATAATCGGCAATTTTTTTTTTCTGTAACTGAAGTAGAACTTTGTGTAAATTAATTATGACACATTAGAGGTATTCGAAAAAATAAATATTTTGACATCCCAACTGTCGGAGATTTTTCTGAAATATTTTTTGATATATTTTTATGGACTTGTTTGTGTGTATTTAGGACATTATATTTCGTAGTATCTCAAGAATTGAATTCAAGGGTCTGTTTGTTTTTTTGTTTTTATTTCGGGCGGCTGGATTCAGTAAGTGTGAGCTTACGCGTGGCGTGTACACCACTTTTTTCCGATTCCGAGAAAGTGGAAATAAGTCAAAATTGTGTACACGGTAACCGATATTTTCTCACGGCAATTTTGTTCGTGAATTATGAAGAAGTAGATGTAATAATTACAAAATAAATTTGTAAATAAAAAGGCAACCAAAATTAACATACCATGATGTTAATTATTTAAAAATTCTTTACTTTAAATTTTTTTAATGAAATAAAGTTTTGTGGGAGTTTATTTTCATATAACTACAGAAATTAAAAATAAAATGTTTAGCCTTACATGTACTTGGTGTAATGAAAAATTATTAAAGTTGTTATTAATATGGCGAACAAGTCTTGCTTCTGATAAAACGTATTATCACAACTTTCATTATAAATGATAACAAGACCTTCGTCAGTTTGTACATATGTACATGTATTGGAAACCGATACAAATTTAACAAATCGTTCCTTACTAATAGTTTCAAAAGGATTTTGGGAATCTCTTAACTTCCTTCTTATTATAATCATATGCTGTCTAGAATGTTTAAAAATTTTCACATATAATAAATTTTTATATTTATCTTTACCGTTCTCTAAGCCGTATAGTGGTCTTAATGCTAGTGAATTTATGTAAAAATTCATTTATTTTAACTAAAATCAACACTTTCCAAAGGACTGTTTTTTCACTGATAAATGACATTCAGCACAGGAAAAATTTTCGTTCACCACTCAAGTGTATACAGCTTACTTACGGAATCACTTGAAATTCAACAGTGTATACGCTTGCTCCCACGATGAGTTTTTCAATTCGTGTACACTGACAAAATTTTTCACACTTTTGGAATCCAGCCCCTGGATTGAAATATTTTTATTGACATGTAAGTATATATATGTATATCGCTCTATTTTGTATCGAATAACAACTCTGCCCCAGTGTCCACTCCCCCATTTCCAATCAAAACAGCCTTGTAAAAAAACACTTCCTTCGGTTCATAATTAAAATTTAACAATATAAATAGTTTCAAAATACTTTTGTGCTAAATTCGGTTTATCCCACTGACATGCATATAAGTAAATTCCCAAATAATTTAAATATAACGCCAGTTACGCCAGTTGGTAGCATTGACAGTGAAAGCATACCTTCTGAAATCAAAACTGGTGCCACATGAAACTGGATATCAGTCAATCCATTTATATACATGCCAGTGAGCGTGACGTACAAAAATTCTACTAGAGCTTTAAAAAACAAATTGAATTTTCCAGATTTATGCATGAACAAAGTTAATCTATGAAATTGAATAACATTCAACACAGCGATAAATTTAAGTAGGTATATTCGTATTTACCCTGTAACAGTAATTACACTATAACATAATAATTACACTGTAATGTAATAATTACACTGTAATAGGAAGACATAAGTACGAATATAAAATAAACCTGGCAACGCCGTGTGACAAGCAGAAATAGTTTTCTAAATCACGCCATGTCCAATACATATATATCGGTATGTACATAGGAGAACGCGGTCTAAAAAGAACACACGAGTGTCGTTGATTTCTATCCGCTTTAGTTGTCGCACGGATCAAGTGCTCTCCATTTTTTTGACTCAATATACAAATTAGTAAAGTAATAAGTTGTTAGTAGTTTGATAGTAGTTTAAGTACAGTGAATAAATGAAATAATTTTTATTTGGAGTAAAAGCAAGGTGTTTATTTTGTACTTTTACGATATATGTAGCAGTTTCCCCTACATATAATTGGTGACCCCGACCCAAATTACAAGCACGCAGCAAAAAGTAGGCAACACACGTGCAAATATATTAACAAAAATTATAATAATATAAAAAAAGAGAGTGAAATTGCAAAGTGACTGTGCATTAGATCTAAATAAAAATTAATAAAACAAAAAGTTCAGATCGAAACCATCAACGAGCAGTCCTCACCGTCGAACGGTTCTAATACAGTTATCTGATAACGGCAAGCATCATATATCAGGGAAGCAATAAAACGTGGAGCCACCGATAATACAGGAACTACACAAATAGCATAATGTGCCATCAAGAAGAAACAAACAACATACATCAGATAAATTAATTAAATTTCAATAATATTAATATTTTCTCCGTAGCAAAGACTCCAAAGTTTTGCAGTTTGGGAAACGTAGGAATTTCTCAATAAATACGTCATAAATACAAACAGGAATCAACCGCTGTAAACACATACAATCGCCTACACAACAAATTTCAACGTCAAGAAATGTTCCACATGTACAGAGGCGTACATCCAAACACAACATCAAGCCATCTCAGCATGAACACATGCATAAAAATAACATGTATATACAACACTGCATTCCAAGCGCAATATATATCATCTGTCACGACAGCAGCCAACAGCAAGTAAATCACAACAATCAAGTCGGCCATATCTAATTAGAAATAATGGAAGTACATTAAGAAGGAAAAATCTGTACGTAAGCCTTTAAAATTTTCTTTACATATTTTTTTTTGTAAAAGAGATATTTTTTTTAAAAAGAGAAGTTTGAGTTGAATTTAATTTTAACATGAAGTAAATAGTATAAATCCAATAATTAATTTAAAATAAGTGATTTTTTTTTTTATTCATTAATAGTACAAATTTTCAAAAAACGAATATCATATCCATTAATATGCAATAATAAAAAGACACAAAATGGTATGGTAATAACGAAATTAAAATCGAAAAGTAGTATTAATATTATTCCTATTATATTCGAAATAAAATATTAGGGCGCATAAAATTCAGAAGTGCATATCTTGAGGTATACAAAGATAATTAAATTAATTTTAATATTACATAAAATATTTTAAACAAATAAACAACAGTATACGTATGATTCTGAAAATAATCCAAAAGTCTAGCATATAGTATAGTATGTTTGTTACATATTCTGTAACGGTGGGAATCAACGGCAGATATATAACGACGAAAACACGTTGAAGTACAAAAGTGTCTATCAATTTGCCTACTGTCATATTTATATATTTGAAAATTTTTTTTTTTTTTTTTTAAAAAAAAAAAAAAAAAAAGTTAACCATAAACATATAGTATCTTTTGCTTCTATATAACAGTGAATTGAATTAGCTTAGTAATTTAATAAATATTGCCTAACTTTGGTATAAATATAAAACATGTCGGATAACGAAAGCGATAAAACGAGTCAAACGGCGAAGCCAGATGAAAAGACTCACCAACAAAATAATACAGGTCGAGTAACTAATACCGAAGAACCTTCCAGCGTGGCAGCCGCAATGATAAAACTACCGGCATTTTGGTCAAATTCACCAAACACATGGTTTGTACAAGCCGAAGCCCAATTTGCTATAGCGAGAATTACAAAGGATATTTTAAAGTATAATTACATTATTGCCGCGTTACCTCAAGACATTCTAGAATCGGTAATCGATATTGTTCAAAACCCACCTCAAAAAGATCTTTACAGTACATTAAAAAATACATTGATAGAAAGACACTCGATAAGCGAAGAAAGACGGATTGAAAAACTCTTATCTCGCGAAGATTTAGGTGACCGTAAGCCATCGGAAGTTCTCCGTTCTATCAAACAACTCGCCAGAAATACAATTGATGATAAGCTGTTACGAAAGTTATGGTGTAGAAGGCTTCCTCAAGTTATAAACTTAGCTTTAATACCTTTAGCAGATCGACCCGAGGCCGACATAGTATCGCTCGCTGATAAAATATGGGAAACCTCCCAACCAAGTCTTTCCGAAATAGAAACTCAACACGATACACTATACAAATCGCGCGCGAATAAATCAAGTATATCTGAACTTAGGTCTGAAATTGAAAATATTAAAGCAATGATTCGTGACATAGGTATTAATCAAAAACAAAACACACATTCGAATCGCCCGCGAAGTAGATCAAACAGTAGATCACGAAAATTTAGCGGGCAGAGACAATTATGTTGGTTCCATAAGAAATATGACTCGCGCGCCCGCAAATGTCAGCCTCCGTGCGATTTCAATAAATTTAAAAGATCTCCAGCAAACGAAGAACATGAAACAAAAAACGATTGAACCTAGCTATGGAAGAGGCACATAGCCAGGTATTATCGAAATTTCGTCGCCTCTTAGTATTTGATCGTAATAACCGTATAAATTTCTTAGTCGACACTGGCGCGGATCTATCCGTATTACCATACAACATTGTACCTAACGCCAAGAAAAATACAGATTTAATGCTTACTGCGGCTAATGGTACGATAATTCACACTTTCGGTTTTAAATTACTGCAATTAGATTTAGGATTGAGACGAAGCTTTTGTCATCAATTTGTACTTGCAGCAGTTAACCAACCAATTTTGGGGGCAGATTTCCTAACGAAATTCGAGCTCTTGGTCGATATACGAAACAAACGTTTAATCGACACACAAACTCAACTCGCGGTAAACACATTCGAAACAAAAACAGCCACTGCGTCGCCTAAATTCTATCTTGTTGAAAACGAGTTTTCGGATATATTAAGGAAATATCCCAACCTTTTTCAAGCGCCGGATTTCAAACAAGAAGTGAGACACACTACACAGCACCATATCATTACAAAAGGGCAACTCCCTATAGCTAAGCCACGCCGTTTGGACAAAACTAAACTCAAAGCGGCACGAATTGAGTTCGAAAATATGGTCGCCCTCGGGATTTGCCGACAATCCTCATCACCAGTTTCCTCCCCTCTTCATTTGGTACCCAAGAAAAATTGCAATGATTGGCGTCCATGTGGGGACTATCGTAGACTAAATGCAGTCACGGTACCCGATAGATACCCCCTGCCACATATTCACAATTTCTCTCTTCAGCTGCACGGCTGTACATATTTTTCTAAGATCGATCTTTTTCGTGCATATAACCAAATACCGGTCGCACCAGAAGACATACATAAGACGGCTATTACAACCCCATTCGGGTTATTCGAGTTTGTCCGCATGCCTTTCGGGCTACGAAACGCGGCACAGACTTTTCAAAGATTCATGAATGAAATCACGCGAGATTTAGATTTTACATTCATATACATTGACGATATACTAGTGGCGAGCAAGAGTAAGGAAGAACACAAAAGACATCTTGACATTTTGTTTCGAAAATTAACCGAATTCGGACTTGCCATAAAACCAACCAAATGTGTTCTTGGCGTAGCTTCCTTAGAATTTCTAAGCCACAATATCACTGCAAATGGAATTACACCATCAAAGGATCGAGTCGAAGCGATATTGAAACTAAAAGCGCCGAAGTCAATCAAACTAATTCAACAATTCATAGGAGTGGTGAATTACTACCACCGTTTTATACCGCATTTAGCGCAACTATTGTCACCGATTTATGCATTGCTTGCTAACCAACAAAATAAAAATAAACAAAATAAAGAGTTCTTATGGCCCGACGAATGCCAAGAAGCTTTTGAAAAAATCAAAAGTGCACTAGCTAACGCTGCTTTCCTAGCTCACCCTTTGGAAGACACAACATACAGTATCACAGCGGATGCCTCCGATAAGGCAGTCGGTGCGACGTTACATCAATGGAACAAGGACGGTTGGCAACCACTCGGATATTTTTCAAAGAAATTAACAACGACAGAAACTAAGTACTCAGCTTTCGACAGAGAGCTCCTAGCAATATACCTCGCAATTAAACATTTTCGCTATTTAGTCGAAGGCAGAATACTAATAGTATTCACGGATCATAAACCCTTAACTCATGCGATCAATGCAAAAACAGAGCGTAGTCCTCGACAATCACGACACCTGGACTATGTAGCTCAATTTACCAACGATATTAGGCACATTGCAGGAAAGGACAATGTATTGGCAGACGCACTCTCGCGATGTAATTTAGTCAAGAGTACGGAAGCAAGTAGCACTACATTAAGCCTAAGGAACCTGAGTCAATCGCAAGAGAACGATGAAGAGTTGTCAGCTTTAATAAAAAACATTCCACCAAAATCAAGAATTAAATTTAAAGAAATCCAAATACCCATAACTAACGAAAAAATATGGTGTGAAGTTAGTACCACTACTAATCGTCCTTTCGTACCCAAAAAATTAAGAAAACTGGTTTTCGATAGCTTGCATAATTTGAGCCATCCTGGAATAAGAACCACTCGGAAAATAATCACTTCCAAATATTTCTGGCCAAACATGAATACAGACTGTAATGCTTGGGCCAAAACATGTTTGTCGTGCCAAAAAGCAAAGGTAAATCGGCACACGAAGTCACCATTGCAAACTTTTAGCTTGCCAGCGAAGCGTTTCGAGCATATCCACATGGATATCGTGGGTCCACTCCCCCCTTCGAAAAGTTTTGTTTATATATTGACCATCATCGACAGATATACACGATGGCCAGAAGCGATTCCAATAAGAGATATTTCCGCAGTTACCGTAGCACAAAGTTTTGTAAGACATTATGTTTCACGTTTCGGCACTCCGCTAACAATTACTACAGATCAAGGATCCCAGTTTCAGTCAAAACTTTTCCAAGAACTCACTAAATTATTAGGTAGTCATCATATTCATACAACGGCATACCACCCGCAGGCCAATGGAATTCTAGAAAGAATACATCGGCAAATAAAAGCCGCCATCATAGCTAGGGACAACACACAAAATTGGCGTGACGAATTACCCCTAGTATTATTAGGCATTCGAACTAGTGTGCGCGAAGACCTCCAATGTTCTCCTGCAGAGTTAGTCTATGGACAAAACTTGAGAGTACCAGGCGAATATTTCATCCCAACAAAGGAAGATGGTGATACGTCTCCTAACGATTTCGTTAAAAAACTCAAAGTACACTTTCAAAACGTCAGACCAACTGAAACGCGTTTACCTAAAAATTACAAAAGCCACATCCCAGACTCATTACACAAAGCAAATTTCGTTTTTATTAGAGTAGATAGAGTCAAACCCCCACTATCAGCACCATATACAGGCCCGCACAAGGTAATACGACGATTTAGGAAGCATTATGTTGTTGATATGAACGGAAAACCGACGTCAGTATCTATCGATAGGCTTAAGCCAGCTCATTGTTTTTCAGAATAAGTATTAAAGCAATACAGCTTTCAGAACAAATATTAAAATAAATTGCATTACACAATAATCGCTACGCTGGAAGGGGAGTATGTAACAGTAATTACACTATAACATAATAATTACACTGTAATGTAATAATTACACTGTAATAGGAAGACATAAGTACGAATATAAAATAAACCTGGCAACGCCGTGTGACAAGCAGAAATAGTTTTCTAAATCACGCCATGTCCAATACATATATATCGGTATGTACATAGGAGAACGCGGTCTAAAAAGAACACACGAGTGTCGTTGATTTCTATCCGCTTTAGTTGTCGCACGGATCAAGTGCTCTCCATTTTTTTGACTCAATATACAAATTAGTAAAGTAATAAGTTGTTAGTAGTTTGATAGTAGTTTAAGTACAGTGAATAAATGAAATAATTTTTATTTGGAGTAAAAGCAAGGTGTTTATTTTGTACTTTTACGATATATGTAGCAGTTTCCCCTACAACCCCTCTAACCATCTATACAGAGTGTTACTTTCATGGTGGCCCATAGAGCTGAAGGTGATAGTACTTACCTAGGCAAACAAAAAATTGTAGATGGGGGCCATATTAACCGTTTCGGAGTTACTGGTGATTAAGAAAATATGTTAGATTTTCACAAAACACCCTGTATCTGAAAAAATTCAAGAAGTATACGGTTACTGTTAAGAGCTCATTATATGCAGAACTTCAAGGCCTTTCCAAGGAATGCTCAGCCAGATATCCTCTCAGGAGTTATGGTGGTCTAAACGAAAAAACTCGGATTTTCTAAGTTTTTTTTTTTTTTTTGTAAATAGGTAGTTACTATAAATTTTTTTTTTATAAAAATTGTAGTTGGGCAGTCCTCGGAAAGACCGCCATGAAGTTCTGCGTACAATGAGCTCTTGACGGTGACCTTACACCCTGTACCTTTCCAGATACAATTTAACAATTTTAATTTACATATTTTCTTAATCGCCCTGTAACTCCGAAACGGTTGATATACCCCTCCCCCCTGCCCACTGACATACAGTATTTTGTTTGCTGGGTGTGTGCTATCATCCCCTGCTCTATGGACCACCATGGAAGAAATATCCTGTATATCTACCGTTAAAAAACTATTTTTATTTTGCTTATATTAGTGGTGAGAAAGATAAGAAACAGAATCAATTTGATATTCGAATTCGAAAATTGTTTTTTCGAATTCGATTTTCGAAAATTGTCCGGGGCTTAATGGTAAGAACTTAGTATTTTCTTTCGAAAATCGTTCTACTGATAAAATAAAATAAAAACAACCTTTGAAGAAAACATTTCAAATATCATAAATACACAATCAAATCCTTCTGCGCACTCTCTATACCTAGTAAAAGCTCCAATCAAACCACAAATTATGAGCTATATCGAAAGAAAATTCAAATCACAGAAAAAGAAAAACACTCCATCAATGCGGAAATTCCATTAGACCATTTAACTATTTGTGGTGCCAAGTCAGCCCCCCCCCCCCCTTATCTAAAGTAAATTTTTCTTCTGTTCTTTCATCCTTTCAATTTCACCGAAAAGACAAATATTTTTACAACTCTTCCATTGTTTTCTTTGAATTGAAGAGCGGCATTTCCATCACCCTCCCTCTGCCCCGATCACCAATCAGTAAAAGTAAACAAATTTTTCTTTCATTTCCGTTGAGTCCTCAGGTGGTGATATTGGAAGCGTTATGTCCTACCAAACCATGCTATGCCACCCTGAAAATTACCAAAGCATTCAGTTCAGTTTTCCTCTAATTGCGGACGTGGCTATCCTATGGATACTGCTGGCTGACAAATTGAGGCAGAAAATTTTCTCAGTTTCTTTTACCTCACAATTTTTAAAGCATCCTCCTTTTGCCGGCCCGCTTCTCTCTCTCCAACTTTTCTTAATGGGAATTGATTGTTGCTGGCTTCTATTGCCATTTTTATTATATTTTTGTAGAGAGAATCTTTAACTTTGTTAGAAGAAACATGTCTTTAAATTCATGTATATTCCTGTCAGACCATCGTCATCATCATCATCAACGTCATCTTTATCATCATTATCGTCTATGGTTGGTTCCTTATACGTTTATGGTTTTGGCTAGTTTTATACATTTTGCAATGGGAATTTAGTCTGCTCGAAATTGGATGACAATCTGGAAGGGTATCAATTTGGGACTCATATAATATAAAGTTGTAATCATATGAAATTTTCTCAGGGTTATACTGGATGGAATCCGTTAATATTGCAGATAACATATTATATTGACTTTTGATCAGTTTTGATCTTCTCTTGACGTTTAGTTTAAAACGAAAAACATGGAAGTGAATTTTTGTTGGAGAAATTAAGTTTTGATACGCCCTTAGAATATTTTTATTTGATTGAATGGAAATTATTACATTTATTTTTGAAGTTTCTATTTAAATACAATAGAAAAAAGTAATACTTAACCTAGTTCAGGTTTTGATGTTAAGACTTTTTAGGCCGATTAATTGTTGAACTAACGAGGCAGATGTTTTATCTCTTGTTACATAAAAATTTTAATATATGTATGTATAATTCAATATACCAGCAAAGGCAACTTAGTTAACTAAGAATAAGAAGAAAATAAAACCAAAAAATATTACATTTTATAAGATAGCGAAGAATGTAATTTTACAAGGATAATAAAATAATAAAATCTGCTAACATTACAAAAAAGTAAATTTACAATATGTTAAGTGATACTTATCAATAAATTTGGGTGTAAAGTTACTGCATATGTTTAACAATTAGATCTTAGGCAGCTTGTAAAAAATGCTGTATAGGGTTGTATAACTGTGTAAAATGACAGTGTGTAAAATTACACAATATAAGTGTAGTTGTAGTTTGTTATAAACACGAGGACTAGACTATTGAAGAATGATAATCGTCCATAATTTGCTACAGATTTGTGATAACCAGATTTGAAAATGGGATTAACTTAAAAGAATTCTTCAAAATTTATGAAAAATACAATAATACGCTTTTGTATCAATTAACATAGAAGAGCAGATTTTTAACAAGGTATTTGGGTGTAGGCCAATGTCATCAGGATTGGGCACCATTTTGACTTTTGCCCATAACTTCCGCTTAAGGACGAATTTGTAACACTTTTGCTGAGCATCGCAAATTGATTGGGTGAAAAATGAAAAAAATATAGCCAGTTAAAAAAAATGAAATGCTGTCAGTGCTGTGTAGGTTGGCCAATCGACGAAATATGGGCTGAAATGATTGAAAATGCACTTGCCTGCTTGTATCTCGCTTTTTGTCCACAATTTTAAACTCTTCGATTCAGTTATTGGACTACTGAAAATTGTTGTAGTTATTTCATAAAAGAATTTCCCTTTTCCCTTTGTTTGACTTTGTTCTGGTGTGAAAACATGAAATTCAGGTAAGGGCTCTACATTTTACGTTATTATTTGAAAACGGTTAAATATTTTTGAGTGATCTGAAGACTGAGTTGCACCGATTGGGCATTCTTCTGGGCCGAAAAAAAAAATAAAAAAAAATTATCGAGTAAAATGTTGGGATAATTGTGGTTGATTTAAAAAAAAAATTTTGACTCAAAATTTTGACTTTGAAAGCCTACATCAACAACAGGATGAAGCCTTTTACACGTTCTTAATGAGCATTTGGTTATCGACTAGAATAAGATTCATTTCGATAGCTTGAAAAACCTAGGAGATATTGGAAAATAAGTTGAAGCACTTACTCAACAACGGAAAAGAACTTAAACCCCCCCCCCCCCCCCACCCCGCGAATTTTTTTTTCGTTTCTTACCGTGATCTATCACCTACTTTCATATGGCCATTCTAATGTCGTCTAGGTCGGCCAACTGCGATTTTGTTAGTTTTGACCACTAGCGCCACCAAAGTGCGATCGCGGCAAAACTTCTCTAAGTGAGTGACATCGAACTTTTTGTGACATTACAAATTTGGAGCGGGAACGCAAAGTACTCAGTGCCTTGCAAAATAAAACCGAAAGGCTAATAAGAGTTTCTTGTCTTTTGTTAGAAAAGTTAAAAAGCAACTTCACCCAGTTCTTCGGTACCGCCCCTAATTCACAACGGGGATGTGTGCACGGAATCATTGGACAAAGCCAATTTGTTTGCAGCTAGGTTTGCTGTGAATTCTTTCTTACCACCTTCTTCGCATGCTCCTCCTTCTTCACCGACATGCAAGTATAATCAAAGACAGTTGCATTTCCGTAAAGGGAGATTTTCAAAGTGCTCGCAAGCCTCAATGTATCTAAGGCTGCTGGGCCTGATGGTATTTCGCTCCTGGTACTCAAGTGCTGCGCCCCTTTCTTAGCTAAATCGTACACTGTTTCACCTATTCTGCATGGAAACTTGCACATGTTTAGCCAATACCCAAAAAAGGAGAGGCAAGCATTTCTAAAATTATAAACCAATTGCCCTTACTTCGATTTTTTCGAAGGTATTCGAAATACACATCAACACCCAATTAATGAAATATCTAGAAACTATTCACCTTATTAGTTATCGCCCTTACGGGTTTCGTGCTGGCCGCTCTACTGGAGATTTACTAATATTCCTTACCGAGCGTTGGAATCAATGTCTCCATAATTTTGATGAATCTGAAAACATCACATTAGATATCTCGTACGCCTTCGATAGAGTTGGATACCAGACTCTTTGTTCTTAAAATGGATTGAAAGTTTTCTCTCTCGCCGTTCAATTCAAGTTAACTCTGACCGTTTTATAATCCATGCCGGTGTACTGCAAGGTTCTGTGCTCTCTCCCACTCTCTTTCTCATTTTTATTAATGATCTGCTAGCTCTCACTTTTAATCCTATTCATAGTTTTGTAGACGACAGCACCCTTGATTTACGTGTACTCGTTCGACTCTATAGCTGATTCCTGTGGAAATGCTACAGTTGACAAACGAAGCCATATGTTCAATTCACTAAACCATGACTTTACAACAATGCTCGCTTGGGGCAGAGCGATTCGGGTCTTGTTTAATGCAATGCAGTCTGTTATCACTCATACGTACTGCATACCCGCTCAATCCATTTCCGTCGATGGAGAAGATATCTCTAACTCACCATCCTTTAACATCTTACGCATTGAAATATCCAACAATCTTAATTGGTCCGATCACATTTTTGGTATTGCCAAAAACACGATGAAATGTCTGGGCTTCTTGAAAAGATGCAACAAATGTTTTTCTCCATCAGCCTTCTCCAATTCCCATATTGGGGCAGGTTCTGGACGTACTGTATTGTCCGCGTTAGACAAAGTCCAAAAGAAGGCCTTTAGACTTATTGGTGATTACATATCAATAGCAACTATTGATTTCCTAGATCACCGGTGTAGTGTCGGTTGTCTATTTCTTTTTTCGCTACTTCTATGGCTATTGATCTGACGAAATCTCCAGCCTGATCCCTTGTAGAGTTCTTCCTATGCGCACCACACGAGCTGTAACCCGAGCTCATCCTCACACCCTTGAAGTCAAATTCAGCCGTACAATGAAATTCCACGAATCCATCATAAACAAAAAAGTATACGAATGTGGAACAGCTTGCCATCATCTGTTTTCCCCTTAGCTATGGGCCGCAAAATTCAAGCACAATGTACACCGTCACCTCCTTGATTCCACCCAATAATCCCCAATTCCCTACGCCTTCTTCCTTTCCTGCCAAGTCTGTGCTACGGCATCATAGGGTATCCCCTGAGCTTTGGCATCATCATAAAATAACAAAAAAGTTATTTAAAAAAAAAAGACTTCATTTTTTTCAGCCTAATTTCATAAAACGTGATTCAGGTAAGACCTGTACCTTTTACGTTCTGATTTGAGCACAGTCAAATATTTTTGAGTGTTGAGAAGACTGACTTGTGGGGTACTGATTAGGCCTTCTTTTGGGCAAAAAAAAAAAAAAAAAGTACTATAAAATGTTGAGATAATTGCGTTTGAATTTAAAAAAATTAAATTGTTGAGCTCCGAAGATATTAACAACAGGAAGAGAATTTCACACCTACGTAATGAAAATTTGATTATCCATCGATTAGATTCATTTCGAAATCTTAGAAAGCCTAAGAGATATTAGGAAATATGTTGCAACACTTACACAACACTGAAAAAAATTTCAAACCCCCGCAGCTTGCAGGGGGGTGTGCAGATAGACCACCCTCCCATATTTTTTTTTTTGTTTCTTACCGAGATCTATCACCTCCTTTCATATGGCCATCCTAATTAGGGACACCCTGTATAGTGTCGTTCAAACCGTTTTACTAAATATTGAAATCTGTGAAGTGATTGAAAGCACCCATATATGTAAATAAATACCGATACTATTTCAAGTGTCCTGTGATATTTTCGAAAGTGTATTAATGTAATACATCTCGCTAGGGAACGAGTTTTTTTTTTTTTTTTTTTTTTTTACAGTATACCAGAGAGTCCAAGCTATCTTGACATTGGTTTCTTAAAATTTTTTTCGACTTCATCAAGATAGCTGTAATAACCCTCTGATTAGATTTTTGGATTTAGCTGATGTAAAAATTCCTTTTTGTTTTATACAAATTTCGTGGTGTTTGTACTCACTCGGTTTATCCTTTTTTCTTTTATAAGGACTGTTAAAGACCACCTGTGAATGATGAAATCAACAAGAACCTAAACATTTTCTTCGTTATCAAATAATTTTTATTGAACGATTACTTAATCGCCTGCATTATATTACAACCGACAAGATACAATAACTACTTCCTATAAAATTGGAGGACTTTTTACTTTACGTTCTTCATTGTATTTTGTACAGAGACAGTACCGAAAGAATCGGACGCTCTTTTATATAATGCCTCTTAAAAGTGGCTATGTTAGAGGAGTGTTTTTTTTTCTTTACTTATTTTCTTTTCGATTGATGTTAGTTCCTGACAATGTGGAGGAATCGTTTCATTGGATACTACGGGTATGCATTGGGCATCGTAGAAACATCTCGGTTTTCTGCCATAGTTGCTAAATCCGACCAAAAGAAAGCTGATACATCATGCTTTCTAAAGAATGGAAGAAGGGGCTTCTGAAGACTCTTCTTAATGTGCACATTTACTAGTTCCTGTTGTCACGAAAGGTGAAGATTTCTAGCCACACGAAATTAAATATTTACCAGGAATTTTGGTTCACCGACGATTCTTAAACTTGTGATCTTCGCCGCTCTTTTTTGCCACATAAATTTTCTGTCCTGGAAGCCGTTTTTTTTTCACCTAAGTTTCATTATCCATAATGCAGTAGTTGAATCTCGATAGGAAATTTTCAAAATCCGGCTCCTAGATTTTACAAGTAGGTTCTCTTCTGGTGTTCTGTTCGATGTTTTCTGAACTTGGAAAATTTGTAAGCCTTCTCTTTTTTTTTTTAATTCAATGAACCGTAGCAGATAACGTTTCAGCCTTATCAGCCATATTTCTCAACGACTTGTTGGGATTTCGTTTAAAGTTGTCTACCACTTCTTTGGCCAATTTTTGGTATACCAAACCTGATTTCTATCCTAACCCGGTCTTTCTTTGGACACTACAAGATTTCCGAAATTTATTGAGAACATTTTGAATGGTCATCTTCGTGATTTTCAACTTTTTAGCTAAGCCTCTTTGAGATATATTCGGATTTTCCCATATGGAAAGAATTAATTTGCAACGCTATTCTTGGCTGACTACCATTTTCACTGCATAAGAACATTGCACTTAATAGGTACATTCATTTGCAAGCTTGGTGTAGTCTGGGACTACACTGAACTGGACCAAGTCATTTGTTTGTGGTGTATTGTAGTACACTAAGTGTATATTTTCTGCACCATCGAAATTATGGGTGTAAGCAGTGGATGAATGGACTTAATGGCACACCTTTTTACACATCCAATCTTACCAGCATTGCCTAATTTTGTTAACCTGGGAATGAATAATTCGATGCGATAGGCGGTCGGTATTTTTCTGAATCAGTCTTTAGTACAAAACAAAACTTAGGGAATAATTGGAAAAATTCGAAGGTCTATGAAGGTTTGCACTGTAGTTTTTTTTCTAACTAATTAGATCTTATTTAGAAGCTCATATGAATTTTAAGTTTCTTTTATACGACAAAAACTTACTGAGCTACACATTTTCCTGAAAATTAAACCTTTTTTGTAACAATGAGCAAATGCAATTTCTTACTTATTTTGTGTATATTAAGGGGAGGGAGGGGGACGGGGGAGATACCTAAAATGTTGAACCCTGAGGAACTCTGCGCATATTAAAACAACATTTTCATTAATCTTATATGAATGTTTTATTCCTAAGAGAAAAAAGCGAAAAGGGAAAAAAAACTAAATAGAGGATGAATGAGAGGTGAAAGTTGGAATTTAATTTCTTAAGCAAGATTTTATGATGTAATACTCTTGAAAGCACCAGAGAAGAAGAAGAAGTAGAACTATGTATGACAAGAAGTTCTTATTTTATAAATAAATAGTAACCCCACGACCCATTAAATATGAATCACTGTGTTATGTTAGTAAAAGTTGGATGTTAATATGATTGCCCTTCATAAATACTACTGAACACGATATTGTACATACTTACGTATTTACATATAAATATATTTCGTTCTATTTATATAAAAACCAATTAATTTTAATTTTTTACATTATCATATCCTGTCCGAAAGGTAAGGCAATTTCCCATTTAATTTCTAAAATTAATAACATTTTAGAATGCTCATGAAATTTTGCGAGTGGCTATTAGGTCATATTTTATCATGTTCAGAACTACACACACCAACAATACTTGCATTTGTACAGATATATCCACTCTATGCAATAGTAGTACTCGAGATCTGTAAATAAAATATGTTATTACTGCAGATACAGAGTATATGGAATGTACTATATGCTCCATGTACTCTATGCATGCATGGACATCTCTGAATGAACTTGAGTAAAAGTTTGATTTACTTTAAATTTTGATTCAGTCACAACTTATAGCACTGCAGGACAGCTTGAGAACTTGTGAAGTTTATTTGAAAATTTTAATCAAATTCTATTGAATCTATGGATCTACCTATATTCTTACATACATTTATTTTGGTCTATCGATATTTGTACAGCAATCAATTTGTTGGATGTTCAAAAATTTAATAAAAATCTTAATCGGATTTTCGAGATGGTTATAAGTTATAAATTCAAAGTTTTGACTTTAATATGTGTGTAAGTACTGAGATATTTAGGGCCAGCCTGTGCACGGGATATATCCCCAAGACATGGAGACTAACAAGGTTGTTTTTATTAAGAAATCGGGTAAAAAACCACCCAGCGAGCAAAATCATACAGGCCTATCAGCCTGACATCATTTCTCCTGAAAACTCTAGAGAAAATAATAGACAGCCACATTCGGACGACGTCCATCAAAAGCTGTCCACTCAATGCCAAGCAATATGCCTACCAACCCGGAAAATCCACCGAGGACGCTCTCAGCAATCTGGTAGTGACTACCGAGAAAGCCTCACAGGAAAAGGAGGTCCTTATATGTCCCTTTATGGATATATAAGGCGCATTCGATAATACTCTCTTTGACTCTATTAAGAGAGTATCCGAAGATAGAGGCATAGAAACCTTCATCGTCAGATGGATTGGCAATATGCTCGAGAAACGCTGTATAACAGCTACCATGAACGGCAAATCCACAACAATCAAGGCCACTAGAGGCTGCATACTAGGCGAGGTTATATCACCACTCTTATGGCTCCTGGTTGTGAACAAGCTATTAAATCTACTCGAAGAGGCCGGCTTTAAGGCCCAAGGATACGCTGATGACATTGTCATTTGTGTCAAAGAAACGTTTGAATCAGCTTAAGCCGAGCTTAGCTTAGGAATTCCAATAGAATATCCAAAGAAGCAAAATATCTAGGAGAATACCTAGAATCCTGGAATCCCCACCTTGAAAAGATTACTAACAAAGGCATGTGGGCATTCATCTCATGTCACAGGCTTTTCGATAAAAAATGGGGTCTGAACCTCAAAATTACCTTATGGATCTTCTAAGGATTAAGCAGACCCATACTTTCTTATGGGGCAAATATGTGGTGGCCTAAAACATTGCAGGCAACCACCAGGAGAACCTTTGATATGGTGCAAAGGATAGCATGCTTAGGCGCCACTGGCGCCTTTACATCATGTCCTCAACTTGCACTTGAAGCCATTCTTGGCTTACAGCCTCTCTACCTCTTTATTCAGAGGGAAGCAGCGGCTAGTATGCTTCGAAAGGAAAGGCCAGATGAGCGCTTCTTTTCCAGGGTGGGTCATCTCAGTATCTTCGAGCAGGTCAACATTACCGACCTAAAAGCTCCAATAGATACTATGGTCAAGAGACTTTCTTTTGAAAGAGGTTACAAGGTAACCATAAATGAAAGAATCCAGATACTTGACAGAAGATTCCAGCTTCCGCAACGGGCTCAAGTCTGGTATACTGACGGATCCCAGAAGGACGGGAAAACAAGCGCAGGGGTGGTTGGTACAGATGTGGAACTATCCATTCCGCTTAGTGCCTCACCTTCCATTTTTCAGGCAGAAGTCTATACTATAGAGGTTGGAGCTCAGGAAATCCTAAATAAGGGCTGCAAGAACTCCAATATCTACATTTGCTCAGACAGCCAACCTGCACACCTAGCTCTTTCCTCTCAAGTTTTTGAGTCGAAATTAGTTCAACTACTGTCTAGGGACAACCAAGTAACCTACTCTTAACATTAATATGTATGTAAGTAGTAAGGGATTTAATTAATACTTCTGAGAATTGTAAATTTATAAACCAACTTTATTATAAAATTTGATAAAATATCATATGATATTAAAGTATTAACAAAATAGACACCCTATGCTAATTATGTTTCACGGAGTGCATAGTAAGTAGGACGTATTTTACATGTATACATTCAACAAAGTAATACATAAAATTTACATTTTCTTTAGGATGAAAAATACTATATAATAAGAATTTTGTCGGCATTCAAAAAAAAATCTATAAAACTTGATTTATGATTATAAATTTCATTGAAAATATTTGACTCAATATTGAAGATTGCAAATTTTTATTGAATTTTTGAAAATTCAATACTAATAAAGTACCCAACGAACAAATTTTTACGGTAAAACCACGACAAAATGGAACGTATGTGGGGAACACCACGTTTGAGTTTCGTATGTTTACTAAAACCAGAATCCTGGTCATGCCAGAAATCTTTCTCAAAACGTGGACAAAACGTGGGCAAAGTGTTACATGTGTGATGATTGCCGCTAAAACGTGCTTTTGCCCATTCATAATTTTCTCATTAAAAAGTAAGTAAGTAAAGAAATAAGCATGAGCGACTTAAGTGCTATGTCCAGGGAGTTTTTGGGAGAATTTATTTTAATTTGTAAAGACAATCCGTGTTTGTGGCAAGTGAAAAGTAAGGAATACTTAAATAGAGAAAAGTAAAGTGAAGCGTTGATAAAATAAGAGAGGTGGACACAAATGCAAATAGGGATACAGTTTTTACAAAAAAAAAAATAAAAATTCTCTTAGAAGCAATTTTACAAAAGAGGTGAAAAAAGTGGAACAGTCCAAAAAGTCGGAGAGCGGAACCGACGATGTTTATGAACCAAACTTATGGTACTAAAGAGTTTTCCAATAAGAGGTGTTATTTTAATTAGCCCGCGATTTCGGTAGATGTCACTTTTGGAGCTGTCATGACATTTGACAAATAGAAACTACGCCATTAATAAAAATGGAACGATACACGATTCAACAACGCATTGAAATTAATAAAATTCACTATAAAAATGGTGAAAATGTGGCAGAAACGGTTCGTAAAACTCGAACATTTTTGGGTCGTCGTGAAGCACCTTGTCGGACCGCAATACAGAAATTGGTAGAAAAATTCGAGCTGTCGGGACAAGTTAGTGATGTGAAGAATAAAACCCGTGCACGTCGCTCAAGAACAGCCGGGAATATTACAGCAGCAGCCGAAAGTGTTGAAGAAAACCCAGGTTTGTCCATTCCTCGTCGTTCTTTGGAATTAGGCATTCCACAAACGTCATTACACCGTATTTTGCATAAAGATTTGGGTCTTAAGGCTTATAAAGTTCAGTTAACACAAGAACTCAAGCCGGCCGATCATCAACAACGTCGAGTCTTTGCTGATTGGGTCCTTGAAATGTATGATAATGATCCACAATTCCATCGAAAACTCATCTTGAGTGATGAGACCCATTTCCACCTCGATGGCTTCATCAACAAGCAAAATTGTCGCATCTGGGGCTCGGAAAACCCAAGAGTTATTGTTGAAAAGCCTCTCTATCCTCAACGTGTGACTGTTTGGTGCGGTTTATGGTCCCGCGGGGTCATTGGACCTTACTTTTTCGAAAATGAGGCTGGAGCAACAGTTACGGTGAATGGATTGCGCTATCGACAGATGATTAATGATTTTTTATGGCCAGAATTGGATGGTATTGATCTGGTCAACGTTTACTTTCAACAAGACGGCGCTACGTGCCATACAAGCAACGAAACCATTGATCTTTTACGGGAAAAGTTTCCGGAGCGTGCTATCTCTCGAAGAGGTGATCACAATTGGCCACCGAGATCTTGTGACTTAACACCTTGCGACTTCTTCCTTTGGGGCCACGTGAAAGAGAAGGTCTACGCCAACAGCACAGCGTCGATTCAAGACCTCAAAGATGGAATTCGTGAGGCTGTCGAGGACATAGGGCAGCCACTTTGCGATTTGGTTATGGAAAATTTCATGAAAAGGATATGGTCCTGTAGGCGTGGTTGTAGTGGTCATTTGGCTGATGTTATTTTCCATTATTAACGGCATACCTTCCTCTTTATAATGAAATAAAGATCCGATCATTTATCTCAAAAAATGGCATTTTTCTTTGAATATCAAAATAACACCTCTTATTGGAAAACCCTTTACAACTCGTTATTATTTCTTCGGAATCTAGAAATTCCGAAGAAAAGTTAGTCAAATATTGACGGACCGCCTGGAAATGAAACTGACGTTAGTTCAGAAGTATGGAGAAATAAAAATATCGTGACAATTAAGAATTTATTCAAGTATAATATTATTTTCTTTTTATACAAATCATACTTTCCTGCCATTCAACCTTACCGGCTTCATTGAAATACTCCACAAAATTATTTCTGAGTACCTGGCTGTAGTTTCCATAACTTCGATTGCGTCCACATTACAACTCAACTAAAGTCCGACTATCAGAACGTTGGGTGGTCTACGCTGACATTAATTGTTGTATGAAGTACCTACTCTAAATCGAGAGGCCATAATACCAAAAACATTTTCAATCACCCGTTTAACTCTGGATAATGTAATTAAATATAGCACGATCGTGATTTAGTTCCCTTTGATCTTTGATTAAAGGGTTTCACGAAGTCATGTCGGAGTATAAAAACTTCATCGCCTATGAAGACATATTTCAATTCATCATGTCCATTAATTGGTTTTCTTTTGGATGGAATTTCGAGACCTTTTTTTTAATGTCTGATAAAAAGTGGTGTTACCAATTACATCTCCATTTGAGATTCTTCCATTTGTTCCAATATCAGCGAAGATGAATTCGTAGTTGCTATTTCCTATTCCTAATAGAACAATAGTGGGCTAATTGCTATATGCTTTCCATCGAATGCGCCAAGGCAATTAAGAACCTGCCACCTTTTCTCATACTCTTTAGCAATTTTCATTTATTCCTCTTTAAAATTCGTAAAAAGTTGAGTTTTACGATATAATAGAAGAAACATCGGAGGCTTTTGACACCATTGGAATCTTAGGTGAAAACTCAAGCAGTCACTCTCCGCAGGCGGAAGGCTCTAGTAATCGTTCTCAAAAGCAGAAGAAGAGTGACGATCGAGCTAGTGAATTAGTTATGAATTAGAACAGATGGACAATAATACCACGGCGATTACAAAGAAATGCGTTAACGACATTATTTTTGAAGCCCAAATGGGGAATGTAAAAGTAATAACCACAAAACACGCCCCAGTTTATCGAATTCTATGATGATATCGAATGATTTCACTCAATAAAATATGTGTTTTACAAAGAGCTTTTTGTTATTTTCTTACCTTCATGTATTCTCCATAGAGTGCTTTCTAAATTGCCAGACAGGTTTTCGGGAAGATTTTTCCTAAATATTTGGCTGATATAATTGTAGAAAATTTCACGTCCTCATAGTTTCTTCCAGCACATCGGAATCTCAGAGTGGCAGTTATGTATACGTTCATGTGGCGTTATTGATTCCCTCATAACAGTATCTTGCCGTTTAATATGAAGATTAATAGCCTGTAACAACTGCGAATATGTTCCTTCGTCCATACTCAAATAATTAAACCAATCGTCTGGCTCAAGTCTTAGTTCTTCTTCCGTTTTGCCGTGGTTTTAAAAACCACGTTTTAGTCGAGATAAGAACCTAAAACGTGGTCACGAAAAAGCCCCACACACCATCCAACTTCACCACGTCTTGCCGTCATCTTGTAGTGTCCATTTACAGCAACAGCATGTGACCAAACATTGTGATTATTTCATGAAAACCGGTTATCACAGAAGTGCGGGAACATTTTATGAGAGTAAAACGTGAAAACTTCGCCACTTCTCATTTATTTACGAAATATTTTCAAATTTGCGCTTTCACATTTTTTATCTTTATTCATAAAAGTTTTAAAGAGAGTTTGATTTTATTTTTTTTATTTCTTTCTTCTTTTTTTTGCCGTGTACATTTAAATGTAAAACACTCAGAAATCTCTCCTACTTATTAAGTTAACTTTGATTATGAACGAGCAAAACAGTAAAACCACGGCAAAACGGATGCTTTGCCCACGTATTACCCACGTTTTGAGAAAGATTTCTGGCATGACCAGAATTCTGGTTTTAGTAGATATCCGAACCTCAAAACGTGGTGTTCGTCATGGTGTTGCCGTGGTTTTACAGTAAAACCACGGCAAAACGGATGGTGTATGGCCTGCTTAAGAGATTGGTATGCGAAAATTGTGAGCACTTAAGAAGCCATCCTTTTGCCATTTTATCTTAAGCTTCAGTCGCTCTTTCTTCCCCAATATCAACAGCAATCCCAATGCCATTAAAGCTTCTTCCTCCAATTAATTTGATTAAAAATTTTGAATTTTGCACTTGTTAGCACTGACAACTTGGCGGCAAAACGTAGTGAAGTTGTTACATGTGTGGGGATTTTTCTTTACCACATTTTAGGTTCTTATCTCGACTAAAATAATGTGGTTTTAAAACGACGGCAAAACGGATCGTGTATGGCCTGCTTTACATTTTGGGTACAGAGTGTAATGAGTTATTTTGAAAAGAAGCTTTAAGGCTAATTCAATATGAAAAATTGGTGTTGATTATGTGTTTATTGTTAAATAAAAAAATTGAGTTAAAATTCTTAAATTTCAACTTTGTTGAGAAATATTGTCATAACGGAGAGGAGCAGAGAAATACCATTTTACAACATTGGAAAGGTCCAACGATTATCTATCGAAAAAAGTTTAAATCTAAATCATCATCAGGGTGTAACGTTTAGAAGTAATAGGGTGATCTATAGAAACATACCCAAATATCTTTAAGTCCCCCTCACCATACAATGTTTTAAGTATGACCTAACCATAGCCTTCGGGTCCCATACCACATATAGACATACAGGACAACCTGTATATCGAGAGCTTGATATGATGGTATTAGTTTAGATTTGAGAATAGCATACCACTTGTGAACGCATCAAGTCAATTCTGTCACAACTTTAAAATAACATGAAATCTAAATAATAAAAGATAATATGTTTATTTCAACGAAATTTATTTAAGTAAGATATTGTTTATTAAATAATACTAACTTTCCTCGAAATGACCTCCTTTTACAAATTTTTAAACGTGTTCTCCACTGGTCCAATGACATTTCATTTGTTCCTTTCATCAAGGATTTTTCAGACTGTCCAAATTACGGTGGGGAGTTCTACAGTTTTTCTCTAACTCTGGCCAATCTTTTGTGCAGTAAAAGCAGGAATATTGTTGCATAGCCACTTTTGTGTGCTCTTTGCTTTGTGAGCAGGAGCAGAGCCTTGCTGGAAGACGCAATGCTGTCCACCGAAGAAAGTGTGCGATAAATATTTATCACAACAACTTGTAGCACCTTGGTTTGATACACTGCCGCACCGGTTATGACTCCTTTTTCGCAAAAATGGAGTATTGTGACACCTTTGTGGGATACATCCCACCAAACCATTACAGAAGCTGGATGATGGTCTCGTTGCACTCTGGGAACCGTTTTTTTTAGCTTCTTCTGATGATGTTCCATAAACCCTATCATTTTATTTATTAAAAACTTGTTCTACAGTAAATATTTGTTCGTCGGTAAAGAGCATGTTCTCATGGCCATTAGCTGCATGCCAAAGCAAGAGACATTTACATCTTTCGAATCTTATTTTCTTTAAGAGGAGTCAGTACCAAGATTTGCAAGTTTCGTGCATTTTCCAATGCGAATTTCTGGCAAACTATTTGTAGCAAAATAATGAGTTATATCTAAATTAAAAGTAACGAAGAAATCTAGTAAATAAGGTCGGCAAAAGTTTAAAAAAGTGTATTGGAATGGAGATATTAGCTCGGAAATTTGTAAAAAATGGTAAAAACTGAAGCACTTTAAATCAAATTCCTGTTAGTAGGTATTCTCATTTCTTTAGATTGTGACTATTTTAGAAAGATAAAGCCTCTAATCTAGCAAATAACTTGGATTTTTTTTTTTATTTTTAGTGGCACTTTTTTTTATTATTTGACTCTAATAGTACTTGTTTTTTTCCATCGATAACTCATCGACTAGAAATTGCAATATTACGTTGAAAGTTGTTGAAATACAAAGCAAAATAGTATATTTAAGAATTTTGTGCAAAAAAAAATTTAAGAGAGTTAATCGTCGTTAAAAATTTTCAGTTTATTTGAACTGCAAATATTCGTTTTTCGTCTTAAATTATCGCATGTTTTGTTTCTGTCTTTTACGCTAGATGTCTCTAATGTTGTCTTTGGTCTAGGTCTAGGCTAATTTTATATGCATTTTCTAACTTTTAGGACACAAACCTACGAATAGTAAATTTTGTTGCCTACCTACAGGCTCTCTGGTATCTAAATCGAAACTTTTGCTGAATATTAACTCCTTTTAACCGTAGAGTCAACATGTGGGATCAATAGATCGACGTTAAGCCTTCATATAAAGATCATCTCTAATGAGTCTGCTCATCGATCTTGTGGAGATTTCCAATTCCCTCGAGAAAATTTGTTGTTTGCGCATGGATTTCTACCGCTTTGTTGGCACTGACTGTTCTAATGATACATGGATGACTGACTGACCCTTGCTCAATCATATATGCTTGATATTTCATTAAATTGTTCTAGGGCACGATTAATAAATCTTTTTGTTATTTTGGGCGATTTCAACAAATTCAAAATTTCAGAAGCATTTCTTCCACACTTATGAAGTGCTATAACAGCGATAAGATTTTCTTTCACACCCCAATCCATGATTACTAGTTAAAGACTGTCACCAAACTGATCGAAATATTAAAGTACAACATAATGGTACAGTTCCAGGCTGGTTTCTAAGAAAGCTCACATCAGAAATTGTGTGACAGATAATATGGCAAGACTAAGTAGTTTTTCTTAACATTCCCAAACAAAGAATTCACCTAGTTACAGCGTCCTTTCAAAATACACATGATTTGAAACGCAAATTTTCAATTCTTCTAATTGAAAATATTCAAAATTTCAACTCCGTTTAACTTTAATAAAAACCGCTTAGAAGATGTATACCTATGAAAACTATAGCAGGATGACAAAATATCCTACCTAACTCATCTTTTTGGAAAACAAGGAAATTCAGATCGAAATAGGGTGTGATCTGTGTGTGGGGAAGCTAACAAAAACCTCAATCGAAAGTTTCACAGTATTACCCTAACGAGGTGAATATTTGATGAGCTTCTGGGAAACAAGTGACGACATCAACTAGTTTTATGTATATATACATATATAGGTACAATATATACATGTAAAGTTTTCCTCACTAAACAGTTAAGAAGACTAAGTTTCCCCTTTTTGTATATGTTCCCTGAGGCGGTATGTTATGCAAATTTTACCAAATTTCACCTGAAGCTTTATTCTGTAAAAGCCACATGGCATTAATATGGTATTCTACGCCTATATGTACACAACAAAAAAGTGCAGGGGGCACCAAGAAGTGAGCAGCCAGAAGATATACATAAATAGTACCCATGTAGGCGAAAAACCAGGAATACATTTTTTACAACATTCCAGGTAACAACTATACAGAATATATTTACAGTTATATCTAGTATCTATATCACCTTAGTGAGGAATTTAAACAGGAAGAGATTTACTTTTATTTTGTCAGGCATACAACTTCCACTGATAGGGGGGGTCTCCTACGTTATATATACACAAAGCCAATGTCAACATGTCCGTTTTGAAATGAAAGTAGAAAACTGCTGTTTTGAACATATATTTCAAGGAATCTAGTTTTCAGAAAACTGTAACCTCATTGTAAGAAATTCCGTTTTTTTTTTAGCTGGGGTGGAGCGGAACATCCTTTCTTTCTGTTCTGCAAATAATAAGTGAACACTTTTTTTTTTTTCTGGTCGCTATATACATAACTGTCTACAGTGGTCCTGAAGAGCGAAGGCAAACGTCAGGTTCGGTATAATTATGTAAATTACAGGTAAAATCTCTAGGAGTTTGTTAACTTTATCTAAATTGTTGGATAACAACAAGGGATGGGCAAGAACGAATTCCTTCGGACGGACTGGTAATTTGTCTGAAGGATGTTTTTTTTTTTTTGTTTTTTTTTTTTTCTTTCATTCTAGGATTGTTGATCCTTGTGAATTAACATGGACGAAATGATTTAGATCCCCTCTCTCTAACTAAACCCCTCGAGACTTGTTTTGACGGTAAATTAATTCGAATTTTACGCTCATTTAAGCAAGCGGAACGGAAATGAATGGAATTTTCTTACTTTCTGGAATAGTAAATTGGAAATTTTTACTGTAAACATTATGGAGAAGAATTTTAATTTTTTTCAAGTATTATTTTATGTTTGCTACGTGTGTGTGTATATATGTGTGTTTACTTTACTTTCATATATGTGTGTTTACTTTACTTTCACTACAAATTTCTCAGAATGGATTAATGTTTACTTGAATTATTATATGGGGTAAAATGGGATGAAGGATGATTCATTCAAATTCGGGATAGGGATAAAGGCGGATTTATTAATCTAGTGCAGCAACTGTTTCTGACTTTATAAACTATTCGACTACAATATACCTGTGTTAATAACGAACTCGGTTACGATCCGATGAAAATAGATAATGCTAGAATTTTAATATGTACATAACATAATGTATACCTATGCACAGGAAAATGAAACAACACAATATCGTGGTTATTTGGGCTTAATTTTAAACCGCTTCGGAAACGGAGTCTCTCAAACTTGGTGTAGAGGTTATTCAATCTATTTTCATCTATCGTGTACCTCATCCTCACTTCCCATTTTTTGGAAAAAGAGCGTTAAAAAAAACTGCTTGAAGTGCTTCCAGGAAGCTCGCAGCGCCTCTTCTCTATCCCCTTTAATTTTGTTTTCTTTTTTTTTACAATGGGATGTCAGCAGAAATAAGCGCTTCACTTCTGTTCTTAAGAAGCGTTCTAGGAGGTACATCCCAGATAACAAAATGGAACATGTTCTAAAAAGATACTTTTTCGACACAGATTATCGGCTCCAAATCGGTAAACTTAATTCAATTTCAGTTAAAGTAGTTATTCCACTGGATAGAATAGAATTTATTTCATTTTCGTTCCTGCCTACAGCAGCGTTCGGGTTTGTGTACCGTCGTACCGTCGGACATTTAAAAATATTTTTTTCAATACATTATTTTATATCTAATTTTCGTTTTAAAACGGAATCTCAGTTAGTGTTCTCGGTCAGTTCTAATGTCTAGTTTGTGGTTGTTTCTAGGGAGTAATTTTGGTAGTTAGTTTATGCCTTTTTCAATTTTATACAGGTTTCATCCATATTTATTATATATCGTTTTGGATACATTTTGAATATGTTTCTGTAGATGCTCATTTATATCAATTTTATATCCTGAAGAATAAGCTCTGAATATATTCTTTCGGATACACACCGATTATCACACGATCATTTTTAACCGACGTCCGAAGATATCACTCGACAGGGCAGACATGAGTCTTATAAAAACCACATGAAAAGAATATGTATTTTGATATCAATTCGTGTAATCAAAGAACATGTTATCATATCTTGTGGACATATCGAGAAGATGATCAGAACATGTTCTGTGTTATCTGGGATGGAGTATATCGAAAAGATGATCAGAACTCGTTCTGTGTTATCTGGTTAGCGTCTACAAAAATTATTAGCCGCCCACCAAGCATCCGTTGTCATTCAAATGCATACCGTCGCTGTTTTTTATGAAACCTCCTATGTGGCAAAAGTATAATTTTATAGTAGAGACAAAAAACTGATCATTCTTCTCAATTATAAGTATATTGAAATATCCCATAGGACCTTTCGTTTTATATTAAATGATAGGCGAAGAAGTTTTATTGAAGGTATCTTTTCAAAAGCTTTAATAATGAGCTTTTTGAATAATCATAGTGCTTCTTGAGAGACTTTCAAGACTTCTTCCCGAGAACACTAATTGCGCCCTTGTCACTACAAGCATAGCTATGCGGTAATGCAGTGTTGGGAGGTTATTGCGACCAAAATTCCCTCGAAAATGGGAGTTACTGGAAAGTTTTTCCACAGATTATTGTGCAAATTTCCACAATTTTTCCCTAGGTATACCAAAAAATATAAGTTTGGAAAGTATTAATGGCGTTTTGTGTGAGGCGCAATTAAATTCATCAAATATCGATATATCTGCTCATACAAATGCTCACACATTTTGTTGAGCCTCACACAAATGCCCATACATTTTGTATGTGTTGATTTTGTTTGCGATATTTTTTCATTTCCTTCTGAATTGCACTTTATCGTTCATTTAGTTCTGTAGCGCAATTTAAAATTATATCATCGTGGTCGAAAGAAGAGACCCGACTTATTACAGAAAAAATAAGAAAGCATGATATTTTGGATGTCAGGTTAAAAGAATAAAAAGACTTCAACAAAAAAAAAAGACAATTTATAGAAATCGCTCGGGAGTTAATATAGCCTCAGATAAATTTCTCAACTACATCATATATTGCACTTTTAGAAATTCGATGCATTGTATATGTACATCAAAGATGCAAAAGAATTTTTATGCTACCGCAAGCTGATAAGTTGTTGATATTGAATCTCTAAACTTTTTATTTTTCTTCACTATAAGTGGCGCGACTAAGTTCACCAAATGTTCAAAATCAACCCTATTCATTCTCACTTAGTTTTTAAAATAACTTCCATCTTCAAAGTTAACTCATTTATAAGCATTTTTTCTATAAGCCCCATATGCTTCACGTTTTTTTTTTGTTTTTTTTTTTAATTCACGTTCCACCACTTTTTTTTATTATTGATAATTTTGTCTAAAACGACTAACGGCGTACTTAAAAAAAAAGATCGGCCAAGAGCGCATCGGACTCACACACGAAGGATTCCGTACCATCGTACAAATCTTAATACTATGTATTTTTTTATTTATTTTTTCAAATGAGAGTCTTAGGCATCATTTGGTAAAGCAATGTCTACTTATGATAATAATGATTGAGAAGAAAACGAACAAAATACGCCGAAAAAATCACGTTTATTTAATTTTTATTTTTAATTTATTTTTATTATTTGTTGTTTTAGCGGCAATAGAAATACACACTCTGTAAAAATTTCAACTGTTTACCTATTACGGCTCATAAGATACAGCCCGCTGACAGACAAACGACCGGACAGCGAAGGCTTGGTAATTGGGTTCCGTTGTGTACGAAACCTGAAAAAAAAAAGGGAATTTTCCGCATCTGATAACGTTTTATTACTGCACGGAAAACAACTTAGTATATCGACAAGTGACCTTCTAATGTGATCAGAAGTAAAAACTTTTTTGAATATACTATACAAGTCCAACAACCTTGCGATACAAATTTGGGTACAAGTTGAGAGTTTTACTATCAAATAAATTCATAGTGAATATGGCTAAGTAAATACTTAGTATTTCGCCTAGTATATAACTCATACTTAAAAATTATTTTAAGTGCATATATGAGATCAGTTTGGCTGTTCACTTTGGCGTATATGGTAGGCAGGACAGGAAGCCAAACTGTACTGATGAGTGTACGGTTCCTGCTGATACGAAACGCTTGCTTTTGCATAGAAATTTATTTTTTTAAACTTTTCGTTTGTAAAAGAAATTTTTCCACATAGGTACAAGTGCGGATGCATATCCCGATACTAGTAGCTAGTGTAAACGTACCTCAAGAAGTATACTAAAATCAACAGTTCACGTAACTTCTCAAAACTAATTAGTTTTAATTGATAGAAGAGACCTCTATAAAAGTACATTCACAAATTAAGAGTAAATTGATTAGTGCTAATGCATATCAGCTATTAAATACAAACTTTTTCATCCTTAATAACACTTCAAGTCATTTCAACTATTCTGCATAAGCAAATTTGTGCAATTGTGTTATTTTCTTATTCTCATCGAAGTTCTCAAAACTTTTCTATTTGAAAAATGCTCAATATTTGAGTTTCACAGACATGACATAACATACTTAACATACTTGCGTTGGAAAATTCAATTTTTTGTGTCACTTTTAAGGAAATATTTTATGAACTTTGGATATTCGATTTTCCCATAATTTTGTACGGGGAGACGAAATTATTCCCATCTCCTTTTTTAAATTTTTTCATGCCAGAAATTCCAACATATGGGAGAATTTCCACGATCTCTCAACACTGCGGCAAGGAGTTGGAAGAAGGAGAAAGCAGCTGTGCATGCTTTCGAAGAAGCGCTTCAGTAGACTACTTATTTTTATATGCTTTATGAGTAGAAAATTTGATCCAAAAAATAAAATATTATAACCAAAATTTCAGACTACACTTCTAATCACTCTGAACTACACGTTAAAAAGAAGAAATGTATTACTTTGCCTAATAGTGAAAAAATGCACAGTTTAGATTCGTGGAAATTTAGATGAAATCAGCCCTTGCTGAAATTCTGCTGGAGGTCATCAAATAATCTTCTATAGAGCTTGCTCCCATGCGTGATGGCAATACTTGAAGTTCTCGAGTTACTTACTTGTGTCTTTGCTTATTTTTCTGGATAGATCAGTGAATATTTTTCTAAAGAGCTTCCAAATTATGCCTACGGAAGCGCTTAAATTGTGCTTCTTTCAGAAGCGCTGAATTTTTGTCCCAATTGGTTGAGACATGCTTCTACCATATTATGAAGCGGTTCTGGTAGGAGTATATTTTCCATTTGATGTTCATCCCAAAAAGACTCAAACGTGAACGACTAGTCACTTATCTCCAATATCTCAAGATACGTTCAGAAATTTTAGATTATTAACAGCGCATTCATTTTAGAAAGATGTGGTGGTATGAGCATGGGCTTTATTTAGTTTTGATGTTGACCATAACTCTGCATAGGCTCTTCCGGAGCCACGAAAGAGAATATTCAAACAATATAAAGAAGAGTTTAATTCATTTTACAGCTCTTACATTTACTGAATCATTATATAGATGCTCTCCACGAAATTCTCCTTTGAATCAAAAACGTTGAGATGGAAAAACAATCGGTAGATTCCGTTCCAGATATGGAGATGGTTATAATCCATTTAGTTAGCAGATCATTTCTCTTATTCAATGAACATAAAGAGCTCAAAAAATTGCTTACCTCGGTTCCTGACGGCCGAGCTTCCACAGATCATCTGGTCAGCGAGCTCAATGCCTACCCGAAATGGAGGAGACGTAATAATAGTACCTAGTTTTCTTGTAGGTATGCCAAATAAATAAGAAATTGCCTTTTTATTTTTATTTGTTTGAAATTGATAATAACCGCTATAATGTCCCCTATTGACTGGATTCGGAAACAGTATACTCCAGGTTAGGTAAGAGGGGTGCCGCTAGCAGTGCCTAGCCTGCATCACTTGGACATCCAGTGGGTCCATTGTGCCTCTCGACTTCATGGGATAACCTTTAAACACGCACTAGATTCATCCGTTAAGAATCTCAGGATACAATTGAACTCTTTACTTAGCAGCTCCACCAGATTTGAAAAGAAGTAGCTACCCAATAGCGTACCTCTTTTATTCATTAGGAGGGACACTCGCATAGTACGTGTTAGACGGATTCGATTTCCTCTGAATTAGAATTAAAGCTCCCGCAGAAATCGTTTGCCGCTATTCCCAGTCTTATCATAGTGTCCTATGACCCAGTGACCCGTAATACCTCTACTAGCTTCCCGGCATTTGTTCTGCTGCCATTAATCAGTTATATTGTCCTCCTCCTCTCATATGCAGCCACAATTGCCTCATAGTACGTCAGGTTTCCCTGTTGATCCACCGGAGGCTTGCCTTTTGATAGTCGCCTCTGCAGATCTCCTGTTTTAAGGCTCCTCACATAAGCTATCGATGCCAAGCTATCCATTTCAGAGTCCTTTTTGGCCAACTCATCAGCCCATCCCGTTACATATGATATCTCTGTGGCCAGGTACCTATTATAGGGTTACCATGTGCCGTGTAGTTAATTCCTCAAAGCTGGTCCTGTATAACTGAACCAATTTTGATTTAACCAGCACAGCATACAACGCTTTAATGGCTGCCTAGCTGTGAGTGTATATGCAGATGTGTCGTGCAGACTCTGCATATAGATGCCAATATTATCTTGTAGTAAATCGCTACGAGCTTTGCCTGCAAGACACTACATTTGTCTGGCAGTTTATAAGACTCGTGCCACTGACAATTTCTGAAGTACACTCCAGCACCTGTGCCCGCTCTCGTCTTAGATCCATTCGTAAAGATTGAGATATCGGATGTTACAACCCCCAATCACTACTGGTGGGTGTCATTGTAAAGATAACCCCACCAAAATTTGGAAAAAGTATTTGATAGTCTGTCCCTGCAATCACTGCAGTCTATTTTCTGGAGTATATTGGAATGCCCAAAACCCCTCTCCATCCACCAACCCCTCGTTCTGCAGCACTAATTGCCGCTATACTCCTGCAATGGAGAAAAGTTAAATCGTCTACAACCAGCAACGATACCGATTTAGTCCTTCCAAATGCAAGTATATGACGAACCGGACATTCAAATAAAACTAGAGGTGTGGTAAGAGGAACATTATGCACCCTTAGAGAACCACCACAGATGCGTTGCTATATTTTGCAGGTCAGCTATATCAGATAACTGAAGTAATCAATGACATACCTGATTGGTGTTGTGAAGGCAACAATGAGATGAAATTTAAACTTTTTGACTTCCTCAAAAGAACTTTCAAATAGAAATCAACACGAAAACCAAAACCATCAACACTTGACGTGGAGTGCGAGTATAATACAATTCATTGAATTTATCTAATCCTTCAAACACATCACTACCAGAAGAAGAAGAAGAAGAAAAAAAAACAAAAACAGTAGCTGGCATAAATTTTCGAAATTTGCAGAAACTGGAATTTGTATGGCAGTACCATTTGGTGTGTTACAATGCATAAGCAGAGACATGGGATGATCAAAATCACTAAAACTGAAAAGGTTCCCGGGGGTAATGGGGAAGAGAGGATGTTTTCGTAGCCAAATCGTTGTTGAAAACCTTTGAACTGAATATTCCCTATAGAAATTGTGTATAGTTACTGAGGATGGTCTGAATTGGGGAGTTTGATTGTTACACAACAATGCATCATGCACCTTATGCAGCCTGAACTTAACTTTTTTACGACTTTCCATTGAAATTGCAGACATAAAGTCAAGCTGACTTCCTTGCAGTCATGTAATTGTTGCAGGGTGGGTATACATATATATGTATATGCAACTGCATCTTTTTGCTGTATATATGTGTGTATGTATGTACATATATTTACAGAGCGAGTGTTGAATTAGGGCGTAACAATTTCAAACGTGCTCACCCAACTCACCAGGCAAAAAAAAAAAAAAAAAAAAAAAATATACACTCTCCGACCCACGAAAGATATATTGGACTTGTTCCCGATTTTACGAGGGTATTATTTATCAATATACATATTTCAGGGATGTCGGTGAAGGATACAGGGAGTGCAAGGGGATGGATGCCTAGAAAGTTTTATGCTAGCAACCGGAAGTGCACATGACGTCGTCTTCCTGTATTCATATTTCTGGACGATTTCATCCTTGTTCGCGAGCACACACTGCGGTTTTCCGTTCTTTCTCTGAAAACTCCCCAAGTAGTTTTTACGTTTATAGTTTGTTTTTGGTAAAGGAAACTTTCATGCTTATATAACTGTACACTTGCTTGGGTAACACTATCACCCCCCCCCCCCCCCCTTCCCGCGTAACCCTCCAATCCCATCCCTAAATCCACTCTCCAGAAGTTTTTCTTCTGTATTTTGTCAATATTGATGGATTGTTTTTAACTTTCCTAGACATATTGGAGCTTCAGTGGTCGTTATCGAGATCAAAAATTTTCCTTTCCATATTTTCTAAGAGTGTATTGTGTATGTGTATGTATGTGTATGTGTATATATATATGTATGTTTATAGATGGACGATTCCCGGGTGCTGAGTATGCTACGAGTAGGCAAGCAGACGGTAGGACGCTAACGTCATTTTCTATTGAGGGTAAATAAGGATCTAGATTCATCACTTAAGTGGTATAGTGGGGTGTGGATAATTTCACTGGGGCTAAAAGGGTAACTATATGAGTGAGCTTTAAATTGATTTACCACATACTTTGTTGCCAATTTTCTGCTGCTGCTGACGAAGATTTATAAGCAATTTGAAATGACACAGCGCCGGTAATATGGTTATGGTTAATAGTAACAACATTTGCTGTATCGCGTACATAAATATTACATAACATCAAAGTTTAAAGTAAGTTAAGCAAATTGAAAAGTTTTAGTGGCTAGGGAAATTATCCTTTGTGCATTATTTATAAGCAGAACTAACATGTAATTTTGATAACATTACTTATGATACATTTAACCGGGTCGTCAAATGGTTGGATAAATTGACGTCAAATTAGTCTAGGAAAGTCGCTGGTGTTTGGCCAAAACTTATCAAATTGCAAAATATTATATCTTAAAATTTGTCGTTTATTTATTGTCGTTTGTGTAGTTTATTTATTCACTCATAAAATTAGTTGTTTTGACGAATATTTTTAGTTTATGTGACAAAAATTTTTGCTTGACTTCTCTAATAATTTTGATTTATTTTATGAAAATTGTTGATTGATTTTACGCATAATATTGGTTGATTTAACAAATAATGGAAAGTACGGGGAATTGATGTTTAGCCGCATATTTATGTATGTATACATCTAACAACAACTACTTAGATAATAGTCTTATAATCATGCTCACAATAAATCTCTCCGTTTTGGCAGTATTGATGTAAACAGAGATCCTTCTGTTCTACATTCCATTGAGGACTTGAATAAATTCTCGCTGTTTTTTCATGAAAATGAATGATTTATTTTAAAAGTTTAGTACAGAATATGTTGTTGGAAGTATTGTCGATCGCTAGCCAAAACTTTCATCCATCTTTCCAGCAACATATGAAGACTACATCGGAAAAACGACACGTCTTTTGAGGCTATTCAAGAATCGACACAATTTTCGTGGTAATCGGAAAGAGAAATGTCTAGTGAATACGACAGGTGGAGTAAGACATCCCATTTGAGTGTTTCCATGTAGATTTTAACCGGTTTTGCAATATGTGGTCGAGCGTTGTCATACAGCAAAATCACTTTGTCGTGTATTGGTATTGTGGCAGTTTATCCTTCAATTTCCGGCTCAAACGTATCGATTGTAGTCGGTAGCGTTCTCTCGTGATGCTTTCATTGGGTTTGATAACCTCGTAATACACTACAGCCAGTTGTTATCAACCAAATCCATAGATATTCGGCCTTCCCGTCAATGTTAATGTATGGCCGGGCTTACCACACGATTTTCTACACTTCGGGTTATTGTACTGTATCCACTTTTGATCGCCAGTTATGATACGATGCAAAATTCTTTTCATTTTCTGCCGTTGAGGTAGCTGCTTGCACATGAAAAAACGATATTCGATATCTCTCAGCCTCAATTCCTTGCTTTTGAATCATTCCTAATGATGTTAAACGCTTGGCAACTATTGTGTGATCAACTCCAAATGATTCTGCAAGCTAATTTTGCGTCTAACACGGGTCTTCATCGAGTAATGCTTTCAATTCCGATGGAAAGTTGTTAAAACTTCTCCCATTTCTGCCACCATAGATTCATTGGGGGTGGAGTGAGTGAACTCAAGATTTAGTTCATTCAAATTCTTACAAGCAATAGAGGATTTTGATTTACCCACCTCGATGTCTCTTAAGTTCAACCACAGCATTTTATTAGGAAGCTTCACATTGAATTTCGTTCTGTAAAAAATTGTTTTTGATCGACGGGTTACTGAATTACGGAGAGTACGAAAAATATTCCAACATTCAGGAGTTCTAAAGCGTTTCCACCTTCTATAGGACAAATTACGTTGATAGATTAGATTTTTAATTCTCGGTGTAAATCAGGGACAGGTTGGATCACCAATATAATCGACTTGATCATTGATTCCAGTCCAATACAGATGCCTCTGCCTATAGGGTGTCGTGGTCAATATTAAAAGAATCGCGGTAATAGAAAGATTCTGCTATAGCATCCGTTTGCCCCGCACCATATATGAAAAATATTAAATCATGCCTGGAAAAGTTGCGAACTGAAAGTTGGTCAAAAATTTCTACTTTTTCAATAGTATTAGCAATGAAAAGGTCTACCGAATACTACGAGAAGGAGATGAGCGGTGAAGGGGGTGGTCGCGCTCAGACCTGCGAGACACCCATACACACAGACACATACACACGCGTATCTAACACACAGCCTCAAATGCCTTTTATGAAGTGCCTAGACTTGTCATGAAATCCTAAGTTACGTCAAGTGTCCACGACGTGGACATTCATTAGTTAACAATCGAACCAACTAAGAGTTTGACATTCCATTCAAATAGTAGGAATCTCCTTGAATCATTTGTTAAAAGTCTTCATTTTGATCGTCAGATACATGATTAAGTGCTGCTCTTATCGACCTCCGCTTCATGCATACTAAAATCAGAACAAATGCTGACATAACATAGAACGGCTATTCAAATGCCAACATATCTAGCTGACAATGCTACTTTAGCCTAAACTAGAATTTGATTTTTTCGATAATTATTAACACCTGCGCTTCACTTGCAACATTTATCCTTATTCTGCATTCTCATGTACACTCAGGCTGATGAGGCTCAGTATTGTTTCGAATGAAACTGTCGAAGTCGCTGGAGTAATGCCTATCAACTTTACCATAATTCTATTGAGCTTTTTTCTTTGTGACAATATGTAAATGTCTTACTTGGTCTTATTACAGAAGTGTGTGTTTTTCGGTCGGTTCACATACTCTATCATGGACAGTCTGGACATGCTCTCGATATACATTTCGAACCTAATTTCAACTCCAATTATCTCACATGAGAGATGATATAATTGTGCCGAAATTGCTACATAAAAGTAATTTTTTCGAAACTTTTGACCATTCAATGCCTTAGTTCTAAACAAAAATTAAAAATGAAATTTTAATGAGCCACAAATGAGTTCATTATGCCCTCTCCTCTCTGTCCACTTCTTCTATGAAAATTGAAAATTTTTACTCCAATTCCCCCGAGGACATTAAATTGAATTTTTATTTTATTTTTTTTTTTCTGAAAATATTTCCACCAGAAAGAAGAACGAAATTCTTGGTTGTTTCAGATTGCTGCAAGTGCAGCTAATTTCGATCGAGTCTCTGTGATGCAGCAACCTACTCGAGCTGAGTCAGGAGTTTCACATAGAGAAATACAACGGAAAACTTTAATATCGCTGATGCGCGTGGAACACGTGTAGAAAGTTTTACTTTTCCAATTATATCCTAACACCAGATAAAAAGCATCACAAAATCATGAAGTTTATCGAGAAAAGAAAAAAAAAAGTTTACTATATAAAAGGACGATTCTATCTATAGTTTTCTCACGAAGTAGTGTCTTTTGTGCAGAACTGAACTGTGTGTTTTAATCTGTTCCTTTCTATTTTTTCTATTTCAGGCCGTCCTTTGAAGAATTGAAAATAAAGTAAAAACACCACCACCACTACTGTTCAAAGGAAGCTAAATTGTCTACGATTGTCTTTGCTGTTTTCAACTAGACACTAAAAATCTAATGGAGGAGTGCCAAATAAAAGGACACAACTGCATCACAAGCAAGAAAATGAAGATTACGAAAGGAAAGTGGACGCAATAAAGTAAGCAATTTTACGGTTTGCGGGTGCATATACATACACACATACACACACACACAACTTATACAAAAGATTTGTGAAACAAAAATGGACAATATAACGGAAAAGGATGCTGGTCGATACCACTATGAACCGTATCCGACCTTGAGTAAGCAGAACAATGGCGCCAACTCATTGAAACGTGATGAAACTTCAGCTCCATTAAAAAGTGCCGGTTCTGGAAGCTCAACAAAGGCACGCCGAAAATGTTGTTGTTCATGTATGGGCCCTAAATCGGGACCATTCTGGGCAGGACTTTTAACAAATTTAGGAATTTGCACGTTGCTCTTTGCATACACGCTCTTAGGTAAGAAAATTGGAGAATGTGTTTTTTTTTTTGTATAATATTTTTTTATTTTTATTTCATTTTTTCTAGGTTCATTTATATTCTTAGCAATAGAAGGTGGTGCTTCGACCATGCAACAAAGAACCCTTGCATCCACAAATCGACAAATCCCGCGACCGTCACAACGAATTATAGAAAATGTTACATTCTCACCAAGTGCTATGACAGACGCAATGGAAGCAAGGCAACGTACTGTAGAAAATATTTGGGACATAACCGTCTCTCTGAATATCTTGTATAGAGAGAATTGGACTAGGTATGTTTTTTTTTTTTATCAAATTTACTATACTTACTTAAATTATAGTAGATAAGGTTGGTGATGTTACATATAATCCCCCAGATAGGAACATTCGGTTACGCATATTACATATTGTTCGTCCACATTTTTTGTTTGCATATCAAAGTCAAGAACCATGTTTAGCTTCTGTCACTAGAGACAAGTATTATCTTACCAAAATCGCATAAGAATCGCCTCCCCCACTCCTTTAGTCCTTTGTTTCTACTTCTTCAGATTCCTTAAATCACCCGTGGAATATGTGACAGTTGGAAAAATCGTCTGTTTCTTGATAAATGTTGCATTTAAAAAGGTTTGGGTATGTTTTACGATTTTCAGAATTCCATTAACAAAATTTCACATCCAAAAACCAACAATTTTATACGAAATATTTCAAATCCTTTATGGAAATGAAAATATGATGATTATTGATTTGGATGAAATATTTGATTTCATAATCCCGGAAAACATAATCCCAGAAAACAAAATCCTTGGGCACGAAATCCGGAAATGTATTTCTTTGTCTTTTCGCGGTAACAGTAACTTTCCATGGCTAGCCTACCGTGAAAATTTATATATATTCGTTTAGATACTGAGTTCTGTGATTTTTTAATAGCCACCTTGATTCTATTATTTCATACTGAGTCTATTTTCGGAAAGATGATATTACCATAGATGAAGGTATATTTTTTTCTAAATATTCGCAAAATATTTTGAAATTGTGACTAAATATATCTATTAAACCCTTATATTGGTTACAAAGTGGATTCTTAGATTCATTTACAAACAGCGCACCCCCATTACCTACTGCTGAGAAGTACGAGTATGGGGATATGCGTTGCAGGGACAGTTCAAAACTGTGTTTGTGAAAACGGATACATTTCGATTTTCCACTATATTAAGACTACCGATAATGTTTTCCATAAGGCCTATACGACGAATTAAACACATCGCTAGTAGTAGTCTGAAAAATTTAGGCCCGAGCATTGAACCTTGAGGCACACCCTTAATGAAGGAACGTGTACTAAAGAAAGACTAAGCTATATTTTAGAATGATAAAGAAAATGAATTATCAAACAATAGCGGCTTAAATAATTAAATATTAAAATTTTTTTACCATTGTTATTAATTTTATTGGATCTACATATATTATTGTTCTCAACCGATGGAACAGCAATATTGATAGAATTTAATGACAATGCAGATTTCTAGATACTATAGATTCAACAAACCCATTGTTTCACATTTATAATTTTTATCTTGTAATTTTTCAGACTTGCCGCTCTTGAAATTGCACGTTTTCAAGATCAGCTCATCAAAAGATTTACAGAGGATGTATCATCCCAATTGGAAGGTAATACACCGTCCACTGGTGCTGTTATGGTAATACCACATCAGTATAGTATACATGATTATGACTGGACTTTTGCCAGAGCATTTTTATATTCACTGACCGTATTGACAACAGTTGGTAAGTACCCTATACAAATTATGTACACATATTTTTATTTTGTTTTAATTAAATTGTGTGAAGCAGATTTTCAACCGTATCGCCAAAATATCTAAACAAAATCTAACATTTAGTATGTTGTGAAAAACAAAACAAAAAAGACTTATCCTGATAAGAGCAATTGATATTAATCCACTTATTATTTGGCGTACATTTTTTTTCTAACAATACGCTATCAAACCAAATATTTACAGCAAAACTTTTCTATTTTATGATTGACATAAATCTCAAATAATATGTACCAAAACCAACGCTAGTAAACATTTTTATTGATAAATTTTAAGATTCTTTAAAAAACTTTGAAAAGATTTTTATTGTAAAACGTTTGCCTGAAGTGCTGTGAAACTGGGTCGAACTTTTTGGAGCTTTTTGTTTTTGTTTTTATTATTGAAAACCAATAAACATGTTACTTCACATTTCAGTAAATTAGACAGTTTCATATTTACACACAAAAAAAAGAAAAAGAAATTCTCCTAAGGGTTACAAAAGTTTTAAAAAGTATTTTCAATCCTTAAACTGCTTTTGACTGCTTTTGACTGCTTTTGTTGACAAGTTACAGGAAATTTTGTTTACAGCAAAAAATTTACATCACTTTACACACAACTAAAATTATTTATTTATTTATTTTGAACATTTGCTATATATTCTAGTTTACTTTACTTCACTCACTTTACTTTATTTTTATAAGTGGATAGTTATATTAAAATCGTCACTGTAATAAGCATGTAATTTTACACCGCCCTTGTAAAAAATAAGCAAAAAACATCTTTTGGAATATTTCGTATTGGCAGTTCACTTTTCGTAAGGAGTTTGAGGTAATCTATCTACATCACTGAATACTCGAGAATTTCCTCCTTTGAATACGAGTCAGTCCTATTTGAACTGAATAAACAGATACACTTATAGCATGTTTTATAAAAACATACAAAAAAAAAAAAATTTGCAGCATCGCCATGTCTAGAGCATAAGTTTCACCCATCTTCTCTTATTAGATTTTTCTTTGTGTGTCAGCTCGCCGAGATCTATCGTTGAGGTTGATTGCTATATTTTCCAAATAGGTGCAATATCTGTTTTTCAAAAATCAGAAATGGAAATTTATATTCGAAAAAAATTCGGTAATTATCAAACGCATACATACTTAATTCTTGATATGGCGTATGTTTGGGTCAATAAATTTCATTGGGAGGGGCTTAAAAAGAGATGCAGGTACAGATTTTAGCTCCCATACCAAGCCAAGAGGTGTCTATGGTGGCTTCTACTGAAAGATGACAATAATCAATTAATCATTTAATTCACTTAATTTGTACACAAGATTAGAAATCTTATACAAAAAAAAAAAAAATAAAAAATAAAAATAAAGAAAAATAAAACGTTATACTTGCAATATATCAGCAAACTAGTAAAAATAGAAAGGGAAAGAAAAGAAAAACATAGTAAAATACAAAATTACGTTATAAGTTGCTTAAATTCTCTGACAGGGGTAATACTCTGTGCATGGGGGTAAGGAATTCCAAAGGCCTGCAACCTGAAAAAAGTAAGAACCCTCAAGGATGGATGAATTGAAAAACATGGAATCAGAAATTTACGTCCTCTCATGGACTGCAGAAATGTGACGCTACAAAAAAGATACTATGGCTCACCTGTGCAAATAAGATTATGCAGGAAAAGCAGTGTTTTACCCTTTAAGTACTAATCTAGAGCACAATCCAAGATCAGTTATCTGTAAGGAGATATATGAGCAGAAGGACGCAAACCGATACCAAACCGTATACAGTCTTGAAAGCAACCTCAAGCCTTCGATTGCAAACCGAGTCAAGTCTCATGTATATTAAACTGCCATAAGCAAAAAGAGGCACCAAAAGTGTCCTAACTGGTCTGAAACGCAAATCGGAGAGAAGTATAATTGCAGACAACCAGAGTCTCCTAAGCCCACCATAAATTATGCTTACCATAGATTTGAGAACTCACCCCCAAATTGGTTATACAGTTTACATAAGGTAATTCCACTTTATTAAGCATAATTGGGGGAAGATCCTCAATATTAAGATCTGAATTAGAGATTTATTGGGGTTCAGAAAAATTTCTGAGAGATCATAGTTGATTCTACAGATACAGTCCTCAATCAGTTCACGAGATCTCCATAAGTATAACTGCACATCATTTTCGTACAGGTGCAATTAAACATCATGCACCATACCACATAAAGTGTTAATGTAGAGACTAAAGAGGAAAGGTCTTAAGACTGAACTTTGAGGAACTCTTTCATCTGTTGCGACCTATTTGAGGGAAAATTTGCTATCATCTTAACAGCAGAAAAGGAGAAAAAAAGTATGCATATAACTTACGCAGCAGTTTTTCATGTACAACAGAATCAAATGTCCTTGAGAAGTCTAACAAAAGAGATCTCCCTCATTTAGAGCCGATCGCAAGTCCGTAGTGATCTTAAGTAAAGCAGATTCACAACTGTGTCGTGCACGGCAACTAGATTGATATGCCAGGAGATCATTACATGTTACATATTTTTTAATCTGGGCTCGCATAAGCTTTTCCAAGACTTTGACAAGAAAACTGAGAATGGTGATGGGACGGTAGTGTGCCAGCTTAGTAGCAGACATTTTTTTAGCGATAGAAATTCCAATTAGCTATTTTCCATACTTCTGGAAATTGAGATGTAGTTAGACAATTGTTCATGATGTGCCGAACATACGAAAAAATGTAAAGCAATAAGATCTTGAGAAAACGAGGATTTATATCATCAAAACCAGTAGAATGGGACTTGATAGAGTATATCAATTTAAAAAGTTCATCATTCTTCATACACCGGAAAGAGAAGGAATTAACACTTTGTTCACGTAAAGTAAGAAAGGACATACTAGGTTGTTGTAGAATTAATAAATTTGTTGCTGGACCTCTAGTAGTAAAGTGCCGGTTAAGTTGTTCAGAATCAAAAGGACATTCAGGGTTGACATCAGAATAAATGGAAGCCCCACAAAGTTTTGGAAGGTAAACTGGGATCGAATTGAGAAGAAAAATACTCACGCTTAACTCCCCTAATTGCAGAAGTGACCTTGTTACGAGCTTGTTTATAAAGTGTGCGCGTCTAATGAATATTCACCCGTTTCCACTGTTTATGTAAGAACTCCCTTTCTATAATGAGAGAGCCGATTCCATCAGAAAACCACGGATTGTTGTATCGACGGATCCGTTTGACTTTAAGTGGAACATGTTTATTATATAAATAAGAGACCATTTCATTCAATTTTCACAGTTGCTGCTCCGCCGATGGAAGAAGTAAAATACCATTCCACGCTAGTGACATAACACTCATTTATTAATTATATTTGTTTTTTATTTTAGACAGCGGTGTATAATTCAATTCGATCTATGTTGAATTGTGAATTTTACATAATGAAATTGGGGGGGGGGGGGGGGGGGGGGGGGCATCTCTCTTCAACCCTCCTACCCTAATTACGAAGTTTTTTAAAAACGTTCTTCCAATCGTATTGATTTAAAAATTATTTTGAGAGAATACTGACCTGAGAGTAGTGATGGGAAAAATCATTACTTTTTTGTACCTGTAACGATTCGTTAAATGGGAAGCATTTACTCGTTAGTTTGAAATCGGTATTCGGTAATTTCGTTAGATTAGATTAGATTTGTGAAGGGGTATATAGGCGTTAGCCTCGCAATCACTGCGACGTGAAAGATCTATTGTGAGTCCCCGTTGAATTTGCTCCATTTATAGGTTTAGACTGTTAATAAAGTCTAGAACCATTCTGGGCTTGAGGTTCCATACGTAACTTGGTGGAGGAAAAGCATGTTCAAGGTGGAGTAATCTCCGCCTGGCCAATGCTTCGCAGTTGCAGAGCAAATGCTCCGAGGTTTCCTGAGCATCCTGACAGAAGCGGCAGGATGAAGTCTCAGCCAAACTCAGCTTGTTTAGGTGATACCTCAAGGGGCAATGGCCTGAGACGAGCTCAGTGATCATTTTGAGCTCTGTTCTACTAAGAAGTAGGAGTTCTTTTGTTTTTCCGCCAGAGGTGTCGATAAACTTTTTTGCCTGACGATGTCCTTGTAGTCTTTCCCAATACAGGGATTTTCGTTTATTCTCCCAGTTATTTAGGGTAGCTCTGAGGTAACACTTTGAAGTGCCACAAAATGGCTCTGGTCAGACAAACTGAGTTTCCGCTCCTCTTTTGGCAATTTCATTGCCTTTGTGGCCCTCATGTCCAGGTACCCACATGAGGATAACTTTGTTTCTCCTTGATAGATTTTTGAGGGTTTGTAGACATTCCCAGACTATTCCTGACTTGACAGTGTAGGACTTTAAGGCCTTGAGGGCAGCTTGACTGTCCGAGAGGATATTAATGGTTGAGCCATTTATGGCTCTTTTAATGCAGGTATTGGCACATTCTACTATGGCCAATACCTCGACTTGGAATACGGTAGGGGTAGGGTCTAGAGCCTTTGATATATGGCATTTGGGGCCGTATACACCCAATCCGACCCCACTGTTTGTTTTTGAGCCGTCTGTATACCACACCATCGATCCTTGTTGGAAGGACGGTTTAGTGGAGCGCCGTTGTTGTCGGTCTCCAAGAACCACTTGGAATGGTCTTACAAAATCCACACTGGGTGTGATTATATAAGATATTGTCGTCACTTGCTCGAAGCATATCTGTTTTAAGATACTTAATGACCAACCAGATCGCCTGGTTTTAACTGTTTCTCCGTTTGTACTCTAATAGCACTGGAGATCGCTTCCTTCTTCACCTGCAAATGCAGGGGTGCAAGGTTTAATAAGGCTTCCATGGCTGCTGTAGGACAGGTTCTCATGGCACCAGTTATTCCTAGACAGGCAAGCCGCTGGGTTTTTTGAAGCAGAGCCTCAGCCGTCTTTTGATTAGTTTTTGGCACACCATGCGAGGTCCGCATTGGTGACCATGGGTCTAACAACCGTGGTGTACGTCCAGTACATCATGTTCTGCCAATGAAGCGACGACATGTGTAGAGAGATCGCATCGCGCTATCCGTCACTCTGGACAGATGTGAACTCCAGGGAAGTTTCTTATCTAGGTTTATTCCCAGATATTTGACTTCGTCTGAAAATATCAAATCCGTATTATCAAGATTTAGATTTAGATTAGATTATATTTATTTAGATTTAGCTCTCAGAAACTGACGAACCTCAATATGTGCGGCATATGACGGTGTACTAGCACTTTTTCTAAAGGATGTTCTATTGTCAAAGTCCATCCAAATGTTCTCCTCCATATTCTCAACAGAGTTTCTCGTTGAAGATTTGTCTGGTATTTCATTTAATGAATTGTCAAGAATAATGCCTTCCTTGACTTTATTTAAGGCAGTAGTGTCATTCATCATATTGAATCTAAATTTTTTTAAGCTGGGATCCAAAAACGTTGCCCGGGAGAATTTAGCTTAACATTATGAAAACATGTCGAAAGTGACTTCAGCAAGTCATTTATTAGTTCCAATGAAATTTCACAAGTTACTGAATGTTGCATTTTACTTAATGTACTACCAAGTCCTCGTGCAAGTAAAATAACTTTCGATATATGTAGTAACATTTTTCAGCCATTATCTCATTTGTAACTTGCTCAAATGGCTTTAAAACTTTAATCAGTTCCCTTAATGTTTTCCATTCCAATAAAGATAAACTTTGCACTGGATTATGGAGAACACCTATAGCTACTTCTACTGCATGTAATACATGTAATATGTTGAATTCCATCGGGTTACAAAATCATTTTTTAATTTTATGGGCTGACCATCAGGATTTATTTGGAGTTGCAATGCCTTTAGTTTTGCGGAAGCTACAGTGCTTCGGTGAAAATATTCCACAATTGACTTCACTTTTTCTTGTATAATTTTTAGAGGTCGGATAGCGCTTTGAACCATTAAATTGAGCGTATGTGCGAAACAAGGGAAGTGTGTCCAGTCGGTCAAACGTACTGTAGCTGTAATATTTGCAGCGTTGTCAGATATAACGCAATGCACTTTATGTCTAACTCCCCAGTGTTTAGCGATTCGAAATAATTCATTTTTCAACTTTTCAGCTGTGTGCCATTCGCTATAAGGAAAACATTGCAATAAAGAAGACTTCAAATCCCACTCTTCCGATATGAAATGCCCAGTTACAGCAATATAACTTTCTGCAGTTGATGATGTCCAATTATCTGTGGTAAGGCAGATATATTCAGCATTCTGCAGAGTTTTTTTTTCAACACTATTATATTTTTGTGACAAGAGTTGTTTACTTAATTTTGATCTATTAGGCAACTTATACGAGGGATCAAGTCCAGCTATTAGATCACAAAAACCTGCATCACTGACAATAGAAAATGACTGAAATTCGCGAATAATCATATTTAAAACAAGATTATCCAGCCTTTTTTGACGAGCAACTGATATTGGGCGAGTTATAAATGATTTCAGAGTGGATTGCACCTTTGTTTGTCCGCTCTCTATAGATGCAGTACTTGTTGAAGCAACTTCATCCTGATTAAATGAACCTGTTGAGATGGCATTGGTCAAAACCTTCGAGAACACTTCCCAAGCCATGAAACAGAAATCTATACAGGGTGTTTCCCCTTAGGAGGTCCATAGAGCGGGAGGTGATAGTACTCACCTAGACGAACCAAAAATTGTATGGCAGGTGGGGGGGCAATATCAACCGTTTAGGAGTTACAGGGTGATTCATAAAAAAAGCTAGGTTTTTACAAAACACCCTGTATCTTAAAAACTACAGGGCGTATGGTCACAGTTAAGGGCTCACTATATGCAGAACTTCATGGCCTTTCCAACGACAGCTCAACCAGCCCCGTACCTCTCTCCACTCAGAAGTTATGAAGGTCTAAATTAAAAATTTCGGATTTTATTTCCTTTTTTTTTACTTTGACCTCTATCATTTTTGCAAAAAGGTCGATAACATAACTTTTTTTTATAAAAACTGTAAACTGTGGAGCCTCCTCTTTAATTTGACCTATTTTCAAACCTATCCTCAACGATAATTTGTTCCCTTAGTACGTCATTTTAAAAAATATCGTCTAATTTCGATGTGACCGGAATAGGTTATGAGTTAATAACTGTTTAACGGCTACAGATAACACATAGGGTGTAATAGGTCAAATTAAAGAGGAGGCTCCACAGTTTACAGTTTTTATAAAAAAAGTTATGTTAACGACCTTTTTGCAAAAATAATAGAGGTCAAAGTAAAAAAAAAAAGGAAAGAAAATCCGAAATTTTTAGTTTAAACCTTCATAACTTCTGAGGGAGAGAGGTACGGGGCTGGTTGAGCTGTCGTTGGAAAGGCCATGAAGTTCTGCATACAGTGAGCCCTTAACTGTGACCATACGCCCTGTAGTTTTTAAGATACAGGGTGTTTTGTAAAAACCTAGCTTTTTTTATGAATCACCCTGTAACTCCTAAACGGTTGATATTGCCCCCCCACCTGCCATACAATTTTTGGTTCGTCTAGGTGAGTACTATCACCTCCCGCTCTATGGACCTCCTAAGGGGAAACACCCTGTATATGTGCGTTGGTAGTCCGTTCTCTAAAATGCTCTATATTGATTATTATAGAAAAGTGCCAATCATTGACTTTATATATGCTATAGAGCCTAAACTACTATCCATACAGAAAAATAGTCTTCTAGTAATTTACAGCTTGGTTCCTAATCTTTCCAATGGTTACACTTACTATATACCTTACCCAGCGGGAAACGGAAGCGTTTCGGATGCATTCCGAAAACATTCTATGGAAGGCATGGAAGCAATACGCTCCGATATCCATTTCATTTCTCTTAAAGCATTGATGTCCCACGACGGGGAGGCATATAAGGTGGTTTTATACCTTACCCCTGCATGACCTGTAAGGTGAATGGAAGCCTTCCTTATTAAGTGTTTGGAAGATCAAACGAAGCAGTCCTTATTAATTCTTTTGAAGGTGGGAAGAAGCATTACTTTTAAATTCTTTGGAAGGTAAAAAGAAGGATCACTTTTAAATTCAGTGGAAGCATTTATTGTGGCATTTCAGAAAAGTGTATGGAACCATCAAGTATGAGTTTTCCGGGAACCTGGAAAAAGCGTTTAATTTATACCGCCAGGAAGGTGTTGGGGGGGGGGGGGGGAAGCACTAATCAGAGGTAAAAGGAAGAACTTTTCCTGCTTTCTTAGAAAGTTGTGGAAAATAAACAGGTCTTCACCTATTCGTATCTCGCACTTAAATGAAAATAATCCACTTCTTCTAAAATAATGCACAAACCAGAACGTTTTCCATCTGCATGCACTTTCCTTCCTTCATTGTTCTTAGAAAAACAATGAAACTATATGAATCATTTTCGACCTGCACGCACTCCCTCGAACTAGCCTGTGCAAATATAGCCGCACAAATTTCAATCCCTTTTCGATAACAACACGAATGAATATATCTACTCATTACCTCTGCCTTGTCTAAGTATTCCCTGGAAAGTACATAGTTTGCTCAAAAATACGACGCATCAATACATTACGCCTGCCTTCCTGAACCGGTTCAACGTAAGGTATATACAACATGAATGAATTACCTCTACCTTCTCCAAGCGTTCCCAGGAAGGTACATAAGATGCTCAAAAATATGACGCATGATTACATTACGCCTGCATTCCTAAACCATCTAAACGTAAGGTGTGTTCATGTACTCATTACTGATGCATTCCAGGTAATGTTAAGAGGAGACCTTACCTAAGTCAGTCATTCCCATTTTTCCCGCTGGGTACTTAACAAACTAACCTTACCATTTTACGCTCAATAATTCCTCAGCTGAATAATAATTACATGTGTGTAATTTTGTTAGGAAAGTTATAAAAATTTTATTTCGGTTCGGAAGATAAGAAAGCAAGCTTAAGATTATCAGAGCACCATTTTTCTGTATGAATAGTAGTTTAGAGCGGAGGAGCTAATCAAATCAAACTTTTCTCAGTTTTTCATAAGAGCACTGCAAATATTTTAGAATATTAAGACTTCGTTGGGGCTCTAGTGTGGTAGTGAGGGATCTGTTTCATGGCTTGTGAACTATTCTCGAGGGTTTTGCATTGGTTAATTTTCACTTTCACTCTCCCTTGCAAAATGAGATGTGGATGTTATTAACAAAAGATAAATAGGAATAAAAACTAGATAGAAAATGGCGAAAATCAAGCTTTAAAACTGTTTTCCTAAAAATCACTTGAAGAAAATATGTTAATAACAATAGAAAAAGTGACAATAATGAAAGTTAAATAAATTGAAAACAAAAAGTTTTGTATGGCAACACCAAGAAGGGGTTTCTCGATTTAGTTTATTCATGAAATTTTATTTATTATTACTATAAAAACACTGTGCACAAAATTTCAGCTCCCAAAGTAGACGCATTCTCGAGTTATCGTAAGAACAGACAGACGGACAGACAAACAGAGAGATTTGCAATCAAAGTAACTTTTAATTTTATGCTTGGGTGGGGTGTCAATGTATTTTGACTTTTTCGAAATTCTGATGTCCATAAATCGTTTGCGAATGATTCGATCATAAAACTGGTTTTTCCTTGTTTGAACTAAGCTAATGAGTGACTATAATTCTTAAAAGATTTTTGCTTTAATTTAGAAGTTTCGCAGTAGTGGTGCTTCTGATAAGGAATATTTGGTATCAAATGAAGAAAGACAATCATTGAAGACATTCACATGCTATTTTTTAATTTTTTCTCGTTCAAGTATATGCCGGTGGATGACACAAGCTATTTTCTCATATTCTCTAGTATACCGGGATTCGCTATCCCATAGCCATTTCATAGCATGAGTTAGATGAAGTCTGCACATTTAATGCTTGAGTGTAGTACCTAGTTTTATGATCCACATTTGGTATACACACATATAATTATATTTCACACATCCTTAACACTTCTTTAAAAGGAGACTGACAAATATACACGTATACAACCCTCTGGCTTCATCATCAAAATAAAATGCCTCTGAAACCATAAAAGTCTATAGAAGTTCAATTGATTGCTGTTATCTAAAGTAGCTTTGAACTGAATTGAGAAGTTCTTTGGATATAAAAACTCTGTTCTACTACCCCTTTCTAGATTCCATCGAACTACAATTTACACATAAAAAATTGTTAAAAAAGGAGCAACCCAACCGACAGGATCTGATACTGTTGTTCAGGACAACTGCTATTATGTGTGGATATCACTTTGATATACGAGAATTTACACGCTGAACGATACCGATATTCAATCTAGTCTTTTGTATACATATATGTCACCGTCGTCGTCGTAAGGAAATAAGCTCCTTTATGTATCTCTTTTCAACCACTGAGGATTGCTGAAAACATTTCGCCACTCTTTGAATGTTTTCTTGATTTTATTTTCTCGCGCTAGTATATTTTTGTGTCTGAGCCCCAATTCATTTTGTCACCGAATCCTTTTTTGTTTGTTTTCGGCAGAGCTCCAAAGGAGCAGATTACACAATTCATCGTTTCAAGGAATCGTCTTACTCGTTATTTTACGTTTCTGGATTTGAATACTACCTACCTACTCTCTTTCCCTTTTACTGTTTGTTGTATTCGACTTCCGGCCACAGTATACCATTCCTTTCAATACTATATACTTATATACATATTGTTTGATCTACATCGGGATTCTTTGAATCCCCAGGGGTTGTTTTACATTAATTTCTGCTAAGACAGTGAAACATTTCCAAGCAAATAACACTGAAGAAACAAGAAATATTGCTACGAATATTGTATTAAGCCCTGTTGAACTAAAAGTGTCGGGAATGCTCTTGTGTTATTTTAACAGGCAACAAGAAACTCATCCCTTTCGAGGAGACTAATGGAAAAAACCAGTTCCACATTATACTCTTGTTATGTCCTTACACACGCGGAATACTAAGAATGAAATTAAATTGTGCTGCGGATGCTACATAGCAAAGATGTGATTTGATTAGAGTGGATTACATGAAGGTAATCAGGACCAAACTATAATATAAGAAGATCATGAACGTGTCCCTGCTTTTATATGGAAGGTCTTAACCCGATTGTATAAAACAAAAAAGCTAAAATGATTCACATCATTTGTCTATTCCAGAATTGTTGCTGTTGTAGTTGTTGCTGTTGTAGTTGTGTGTTAAATGTACCTCATTAATTTCGGTGTGTTAAATGTGAAACGGGAAACACCATTTGTCATCATAACGAACTAAATGAGAAAAAATTGACGTTCGTTCGCCACTAAGTGAGTTCCATTTGTTTAACGAGAAAATGGTCAGAACAGAAAATGTGGGGTACTTAAATGCAACCAGCTTTGGGATTACATGTAAGAATTGGAACAAAAAACAAAGTCTAATGGGACTTTTAACCTTATCGATAGATGGTTGAAGGCCATCTGTGAAAGTTTGGATTTATGTAGCAGGGAATAAATGTTTTTTTAAAAGTTGACTTACATAATTCATGTAATTTAACCGTTTTTCCAAAATGCAAACAAACAAAACAAAAAAACACCTCGTTTTTAAGTTGAATAAATTGCCTTTGGACCATTGTATGAATGAACCACAACCCAGCATATTTCTTTTTCATGCCGCATTTATGAAAAAATTTTAAATTTTCACATTGACCCACCAAAATATTTGCAATATTTTCATGTCCAGTGAGAGAAGATAGAAGAGAAAACGTCCTCGTAACCCTCTTCTTCGTTCTGCCTTTATTACGTGAGAAATATTGTATACGAAAATGATCGAGATGGAATTTTTACAGATGATAGATTTTTGAATTTAAAATCTTTTCATATTCGAACATTTTCGAAATTCCAAAAAAAAAATTAATTTCTAATACGGTTATTGGTTAGGGGTGGAAGAGAGGGGGTGGAGAGCCTATCTCAATTAAACCCTGTTGGGTGTGAAATGAAACGCCTTTATGGGTGCAATTGAATGACATAACAAACTTTTCGATATTATTAAAATTTCTAATTTATCTTTTCATAAGCGAGGTCATATGTTTCAGATTATGACAGCTTTATAAAATAGCTTTATTTATAAATTTCTACATTTTATCCGAATTTTGGACTTGCAATTAAAGTTTGTCATACACTTTTTTAATTATTTTTCAAACTGTATTTCGAACAAGCTTAGATAGGCATAATGTACATAGATAAATCCTTTTTTCTTATAACTGGTCTTTGCGTAATAAATTAGACTTAAATTTTGTCGTTTATAGGAATAAAATTCATTCTCTCTCTTAACCAGCCATATTATTCAATAAAACGCGACTTGTCTAAGTTGATTCTGCAAAAAGTCTGGGCTTCGAACTCAATTCAAAATTTTCCTGTTGTGACCACATTTGTGCTACCTAGGTGAAATATATGTATGTCTGCCTAAGGAGACTTTGGCTAAATTCAGAGCTGCTAGCACTCCATGTTCGGAAAATGCTTGACAAATGCCTAATTCTTCCTTACTTTACTTATGGCTGTATAATATTTTCCTCGCTAAACTTATCTGCCGGACAAGTATCTTAGTGGCCTATAAAGCGCTTTATATACAAACCATCTCTAGGTAGTAATATCTCTCCATACATAACATCTTTACTTGATTGCTCATTAGAAGCCTACTTAGCTCAATATAGGCTAAAGTTTTTACTTCGACTCATATTCATCCAGCCGTCAGGATATCTATTTGAAAAGCTGAGTTTCTTGCAGTACGGGCAGCGTTCCTACTTTGTCCAATGGGTTTGCAAATAGATCCTCTTACCACCTGATATACAACTTACTAGGACTAGAAGGACCTTCAGTAGACAATTAAAATCAATTGATACACTTTATAAAATCAGATCGGTGTTTTTTTGATGACCTACCTTGTTACCAACATAGTTTTCATTGGAGTACATTATTTAGTTCTGTTTTTTTGCCTTTTTTCATTTTTTTCCTTTAGCGTTATATTAATTTTACTCTTTGCAAAGTATCGACATTCCATAAACCATTTCGAATAGTTTAAAAAAATAATTAATAAATATTAGAAATAGCTGACGACCTAGATAACTGCCTTTGGGAACACCAACAGTAAATACACGTGGTTTAACAGAATTTACAATCACACACTACACGATACCTGCTTGCGATTATGTACTAAAATAAAATCTGAGCTGCTCAATTCAAATATTTGAAGGCAAATTAAGTATATTAACAATATAAGAAATCATCTCTCGAAACAATTAAATTATGAATCGGAGATTGCACTACAGGAATATTGATTCGCTGAACCTAAAGTTGTTTACTGTCCACATCTTATTACTCATCTTACGCAAAGTTTCCATTGCCAGTAGATGTCACTTTCTTAAGATATTTGGTAATACATATCTCTTCCTTAAGTAAATTAGGGAAGGCCAGGGTTATGCACAGGTGTAATACGACAGTTTTCAACAATTAAAGAAAATCTAAGCACAAAAACAAATTAAATATTTTTGTTAGCTCAGAAGTGAGCTAACAACAATTAGCCTCTTAAGAAAAATAAATATCCGGCTCGAAGGACCAAAATTCTATTCGATGCAAGCACTTTAATAAGTTTGTACGTCAAGAGTTCTAATTACTTAGAAAATATCTTTTGATGTGCAGATACCTTACCTATGCCTTCCAGCAATGCAACAAATTTTAGTTTTGTTTAGTTTTGTACTGAATTTATAGATATGTAACTAAAATTTCTAAATATAATTCATCTTCGTTCTTTGCATAGGTACGAGTATATGTAGGTGTAGTTATGCTAATCCAATTATCCAAGAACATACAGAAAATCCTCTTGTTAGAATTGTAGGTTATAGAGAATGCTCGTACTGACGGAATAATGGAATTAAACTAACAATGAACAAAATCTTATTTGAATATAAATAATAATTAAAGTTAAGAAAACCGAGCAAAGACCAGAAATCACAACAAGAATCATCTTTCACATCAGTTTTGGTATGCACCTCACTGATTTATGGAGGAATAAGATTTGAAAACTATTTTATAAGGTAGTGGGGGGGGGGGGGGGGGTCATTCCACCTAATCCATATAAACACGAACCCCAAAACTATGTAAATCGTGAGATGTATTGTATTTCTGTTTGTAGATTAAAATTTGACTTAAAAATAGCATGAACACTGGCATGGAAATCATTCCTAGGTACTTTTTGACTATTCCCTTTAAAGTAAAGCAAGCAAAAGAATGATAACAGCAGCGCGACTTTATTCGGAGGAATTAAAACTTTTCAAATTACACGAAATAATAATAATTTTTAAAAAACTTTTACCTTATCCATCCTTGATAATTCCTTTGAGTTAAAAAAAGGAGCGGGAGGTAGGTAGGGCAACAGGACTAAAGGAATAAAAAATCACTAAAGAAGAGAAATAGGAAAGAGAGAATATATTGCAGAAATAGAGGAGCAGTCGAATGGGTCTCGTCGGTACATTGAGCAATAAAATGGAAAATTGTTGGTTCGTTCTTACAAGAAGGCAGAAGGGAAAAGATCGTGTAATTTTAGTAAATAGTTTTTTGTTCATTTTTCTGCAGAAAGTTGAACTTACTCAAGCTCTGAGTTTAAAAAAAATAAAAAAAAACTAAACGGAGTGAGTTGAGAAGTTCAGAGTCGTTTCTAACTCTTCACAAAAATTTCAAAATGTTCTAAAGTTGCTGAGGTGTGAGCTGTAAAAGTGCTGTAGAATTGCAAGCTCTTAAAATATATATATAATCGGGGTATGAAATTTTAGTAAAATTTCCTTTGGAGATTATGCACTGCTAGAAACAGAATAGAGCTACGAGTAAGTATCTTTCCATGGTTTCCTTATTTCTGGCAAATTCTCTATATCATAGAGAAAATACGTTCCGCTTGAATAAAAAATATTCCTCTAATGTCTGGAGCGTTTGATATCTAGATAATAATCTGAAAGTGATAAGTTAGAAGAATACTGTGAATGACTTATCATGGAAAATAACACATTTCCTACATTATAGTAAAAAATCTGACAGAACTTTCCTATATACATACATTTCTCTTAAAAGAGAATCATATTGAAATACTGAACAACAAAATCCCTTTACTCAAAAAGTAAGATGTTGGCAGAAAAAATCCCAGACAAAAGGGAAATACCCATTTTAGGCCCGATATCTCAAGACATGAGAGATGTTTTCCCAGAAAATATTGCAAAGCCAATACGAATCGCAAAAATATCACAAAGTGCAACATAAATTTCGCTAGTGAATTCAAATGAGATATGAAAGCGAAATCTCGAGCGGGAGTAAATGTTGACAGAACGTTGTATCACATTTGTGGTATCATTTCGGGTTCACTTTGCCTTTCTTTTTCGACAAAATGTCATGAATTTAAATGTATCCAAAGTGAATATGAATCCACTGTAGTAACGATAACTTTAGGAATTCGTAAATGAAATTATTTCTCAATCATTAGCGATATGAGCGATGGGACCACACGAATATAATTTTTTAGCCTATGCTACATACCTACATACCTATCTAATTCAGTGTCCTCTAAATGTAGCCTCTAATTTTACCCTTAATGTTAATTAAATATAATTTGAATTACTTACCTTTTACAATCCACTGATAAAAACACAAACACGACGAATTTCTGATCTGTTCACGCTGAAATGTAAACTGGAAACGGTACAACGGGGGTTGTTTTCAATACCGCATGTTGCATATCAAATTACAGATCTCGCAGAGTACTATAGGACTGTGTGCTTTTTCCCCGATCCAGAAAACTTTCTCGGGACGTTATGCCGCCGGATAACCCATTTTCATGCACTTGGGTCACATACACCCCAGATACTACATTTCGAATATATTTTTGCAGTTATTTCTTTCATGGGCATTAGGACATTGGTATGAACATTTTTCTCATATGAAGTTAATTTCTACGAGAGAAGTAGAAAAGTCCACTTTTTCACCCAAGAAAGTTGCTCACTGTTCATCCGATCGCCAAAGCTTTTCCCCACTCAATTCAAATAAACATTGGTAACAAAAGATGTTCAGAATATGACAATGCATCGTTTAAGATGTCTTTCATGTCTGTTCGTGTCGGGCCTAAAGTTGTATGAAAAGTGGGCATTCATTCCCTTTTGAAGAAATTAAAATTTTGCTCGAATTTTGTTGTCGGGGATATTGTGTTCTGAAATTTTGTCTTTTGGGTTAGATATTATCTTCAAGGAGTTTATCCAACCTGGAACTAAGGAAGTATACCAGTACCAGAAGCCTGATATTAAAAAAAATCTCGGATTCAAAAATTCCCCATTATAAAATTCCGGAAAAAAAGATTTTTCGAATAATTTTGAATAGATTCCTTCTTAAGAGTATGAATTTCTTCAAATAAATTAATCCCGGATTTAAAATTTTGATAAAAACGCTAACAGAAAATTCCTCAGGATACATAATGCCGGAAAAAAGTAATCTCGGAATATATTGCTTCGATTTTTTTTTAAAGATCTTACATCTTAGTGAGATTCCAGTATTTTACGTAATTTTGAATTTTGAGGCTATGCCATCCTGGAAATTCTGTTGTTCTTTTAGGTATGTGATGATATGACAAAAAAAATTATACTTCTCCAAAAAATCCGATTGGTAAATTACAACAAATAGCTTTGCTCCAATGCACTGAAAGAAACGGGTACTGTGGCGTAATAGTATCTACTGGTCTATTTGCGCATTGATTTTTGATTGAACTATAGCTATAAAATCTCGTGTAGACACTAAATATAATTTTTAAATACTGTATCAGGACAGTTTGACAGTTTCTAGAAAAAAACTTTTCTACAAAATCTGATGCCTTTTGTAATTTCAGTATTTTCAAATCTTCAAATATTCATGAATTCAAAACATTGCATTTCCAGTATTCACAAAACCGAAATTTCGCACACAGGGATTTTGTCTTGATGGATTTTTAATCCCAGAGATTAAATGCTCATTTCAAATTTTAAGATCGTCGGAAAGCGAAATTAATTTAAATCAAGCTGAAAAAGTACATAGAACTGTCATTCCAACCTTACTGATATAATGTCAGACCTGTAAAATTCCAGGTACAAGTACCAGTACAATACCAGTACCTGGACTTGAAATATTTTAAGTACCCGGTACTTAAAAACATTTCAAGTACAAGTGGTACTGGTACTTTAAAATTTTTCAAGTACAAGTCCAGGTACTTGTACTGATACTAGTACTTAAATACCAATGTGTTTAAGTACTTTACAAGTCTGTGTAATGTATACTCAAATTTTCTCGACTTTAATTAATCAGTCCGAACAGGTAATTTCAACACTCTTTCGTAAATTCTCTAAAATTATGCTGATAGTAAGGTTACATATACATAGATATATGGTCACAAAAAATAAATAAAACCAATCCCTTTAAAAGCGCCCTAGAGACGAAATTTTCCGCAACAATTATCTTACTACTGGAAAATTCCTACCAAACTTTTAACCACCACTTTGAACTCAGCAACTTTTAGCATTACAAAAAACTCCAAAATTCATGTGATCCATAGCTTAGTACGTGTACACATACAACATACATATATGTATGTATTCACGTGTAGTTATGTATAAATTAAATGCAAAAAAGGAGTTCTAGGTATTCCATCCATGTACAATTAATGTATGTACATACATACAAACCTATCATTGTGCATGCGTTGTGTTTGTCCTGAAAGTATTTAGCTGAATCAAAACATTTTCAATGTAAATCCCTCGACCTCATTCAATGGAGGATGGTTTTTCTCTTAAATGTATACGACACCACATCCTTTCGTACATTACCATCTTTCGGGTATGGGATTGTCCTGTGAAAAAAAGAAACAAAACATATCAGGTTCCATACAGTTTAGTGAATTCTGTCCATCCATATTTAGGCTAAACAACAACAACAGTAGGAAGAAAAAAGAAAGAACAGTAAATAATAACGAAAACAAATATTTGTCCTCCATTCTGTGCTATAGTTTCACCACACAATTTCAAAATATGAAACCAGGAAAAATAGGAAAACCAAGCGTTTCGATGTTCTGATCATATCGAACTAAAGTCCGCACATATGTAGGAGGAAAATTGCCAGCTCCATGTAAATTGGAGAAAAGCGTTGCTAGAAAAAAAAAAGAAAAAAACAGCAACAAGAAATGAAAAGTGGAAAATTTCACTTGACAGATTTTCTCCAATTTTTTTTGTGTAATTTTTTTTTCTATATGCAAATGAAACTGCAGGTGCCAGGTTAAACCTTAGATGAAAATTGTATTTTTGTAGAGGACAAGAAAACGCTGCTTATATGAAACGATTTAACTGAAAGTGAGCAAAAAAACAAAATCAGAAATCAATGATTAAGTCCCGTAAGTCGTAGATTTGTTAAGCAAATTCAATAGAAAAATTATTTTCTTGTTTTTTTTTTATTGTTTTACCTTACCACTGAACTACATATATGGATGTTATAAACCTTCAAGCTATTGAAGAAATTATATCCAAGATGGATGGATATAACTGGAGTCGAGTTACGAAAAATATCACTTTTCGGGAGAATAGTTGTGGGTTGTTAATTGGTAAATTATGTTGTTTGAGGCGTGTGAAAGGGCTTTTTATCTATATCTAATAAATTTTAAAACATTATCATAGATGTATAATTAAAAACATACAAGTTTATTTATAAAAAAAATACAAAAAAGGTGTACACCTAAAAAAAACTATGCAAAAACAATAAATTGATAAAAAAAATTATTCAAATTAATTAAAAGTAATCGTTAACTACATTCTGATTACTTTTGAAAATTACTTTGAGTGGGCTACATTTAATTCTTTTTGATAATTATCAAAGTAATTATTAATTTCTTTCCAAAATTGAGTAATCATATTTAGATATTTAAATTACGATTATCGATAAATCATAATTGTACTTAATTAAAAAATTCTTATTCCAATTCGTAATGTATAATCTTATCTAATTGAAAACTTACATCTTTGCATTGGAGAGTCTTACGGAAAAAACCTTAAGAAAAAGCTATTTAAAAAAGTTCTTATTAAAAAATTTAGATAAAACAGCTGACAAGATTTCCAGTTGTTTTTATGTTTTTGATCGGGCTACTTTTTATGACAGATTCTTGGATATTATTTTCAAGAAAACACCGATCATTTTGTTGTAAATTGTATTATTTTTATTTCATTGTTCAACGTTTCGAGTCCAAGTGCGACCCTTCTACAGAAACTCTTTTTTATCTGCGGAATATATAAATAATAATAAATAACACATAAACACAATGGAAAACAGATGACAATAAAAGAAAAATTTATTATTAATAAATTAAAATAAGGGCCTTAGAACAAAAAGACGAAAACAGTATGTAAGAGCTCCTGAAAATGAGTCGCACTTGGATCCGGAATTTCGGGCAATGAAATAAAAATTATATATTTTACAACAAAACGATCGGTGTTTTCCTCAAAATAATATCCAAAAATCTGTCATGAAAAATTTAGGTACACGAGTATACTAAAAGATAATTTAATATTTAATAGATTTCTTATATTTGTTAAACTAGAACATCTTATATGTATTTCCGTTATTTTTTCAGTATTTGATGCGCAGTATTTTTGTGTGTGAAGTTTTTTTTGAGTTCTGTTTGTTATACTTTGGTATACCTTGAAATTATGTCATTTCTCCCTATTACCCTATTGCAATATTACAAATTTCGTTAATATCCCAAGCGGTATGTGAATTTTGAAAACATACCAAACATTTTCACAGGTGTTCGCAAAGATGCCCAGTTTAAAATTAAAATTTCTTGCGACTGGTGTTAACAACGGAAGGAAGAGGGAGGAGGAGGGGAAGGAGCGGTGATAATAGCATATACCGTGCAATGCTATCTCAGACATTTCGTAGTCCTTATAAAAGTCGAGGTAGAAAGATTATCTAAACCAAATTAAATTGAATAAAGTTTTTCTGAAAACGCAGATATAATTCACTTCAAGCTCTACGTATTTTTAGTTGATCTTCAATTTTTTTTTTTTTTGCCACATCCATACCTAAAATCATCAAACGGGAATCATAATATTTCCTTAACAGTATTACAGTGCTATCCGATTACATCCTGCCAACTCAACCAGTGCCGATAAACTCAATTTATTAATTCTCGCAGGTGACTACCGTAAAATAGAAAATTTAAATTCTAAAACCATTTCCTCAATAACGTTGCTGAAAGCCAGCCAGTATACCTTGAACGGTTAAATTGCAGCATCTAAGGAAAACGTATTTACACTTCCTGCCACTATCTATAAATAGGTATAACGTAGCTTTTATGGATAAAAACTCTGCCAGTAAGTGTGCTACAAGATTTTCATCTTAAGATATCTACGTGTTCCTGGATTTTAAGGAGGATGTACAGTACAGTGCATATATATATATTGTATGTATATAGGTTGAGGAACTTTGTATGCATTTTGAAAGATAAAATTATAAGATATGTAGAAAAACTTTCTGCTGAAGTGTGGTATTAAGTTTTTCGAATATTTTTATAATTTTTTAATACACATTTCTCTACTTGTCTAACTTGTTGGGTTTGTCTTGTGTAAGGCTGCTGTAAAGAACCGCATCCCCTTTATAAATACAGCTGTGACCTAATCGAAATCTCAAGCCTCACTACTTTCTTCTCTTTGATTATATTTGCTATTCAAAGTTTCAACGATGATGCCTTTCATAACAACAACAACAACAACAACAACAACAACAATGGGAGTAGGCCAGATGATCTTGAAAAACAAAATTCCACAAAAAAATCACGTAAAAAAAATTCCGAAGAAAAAATTCCGAAAAACAAAAAAATCTTATAATTCGCTTGCATTATTTTTTTTTCTGAATTAGAGTTTTGCGCATGAAATAAAATCATAGCGAATTTAGTCAATATGAAACTGACCTAGTTAGCTGCTTAGCTCGAGAATAGAGTGTAAAAAAAACAAAAAACAAAAAAAAAACATACTGATGAGTGTACGGCCCTGCTGATACGAAACGCCCGCTTTTACATGGAAACTTCTAAACATTTTTTGTTTGTTTAGTCAAGTTTTTCTGAATGGTTTCGTATTATAAATCGGATTTTTTTTTTTTCGGAATATTGGCTTACAGATTTTCGTCTTTTGGAATTTTAATGCTTGGGACTTAATCTTTATCTTTTGAAATTTATGTTTTTCTGGATTTATTATCAGATCCAACAACATTTTATGTATTAAATTCTATCTCGAGAAAATCTGGCATTATTTTCAATTATAAAATGATTGGATACCTCTATATATTAATGGCTTTGTGGCTGTTCTATCTTCTAATCTACAAAGACAATAATTATGTATACGGAACGCTCTATCGACTATTCGAAAATAATTTCAAGATGTTAGTATAGTCTACTGATAGCTGCGTGCCCTAAAACCACATGCATATAAAAATCCTCAATATCTTACAATCCAAAATTCCAAAATCCATTTTAAAAATAATATCAGTCAACTTTCAAACGAAAAATGTCATGGCAACTTCTTATAGAAATTGGCCTACACAAGGAATAATCATGAAACTGATTTTTATCTTGTGAAATTATAGCGTCGTCCGTTTCATTTAGTGGGGGAGGATGTTTTGAAATAAAGAAGGACTCTCGTCTCGAGCACAGTTTTAATAGTAGCAGTACTAACCCATACCAACAGTGACGTGAAATTTGGACAACATTTGCTCAGATTAGCCATATAAAATCGGGTTAAAATAAAAAATTGGTAGACATTTATCTGAATGTACATACATGGGTGAGTATGTGTGTGTAAAAATATATGTTTAAATGTCATACATACAAATGTGTCCTCAGATAAGGAAAGGAAACCTTCTTAGGTTCTCTAGCAAAAATGTTAAAAGATTTTTCTTTAAAGAATTTTCCAATCCTGTCACTCGAATGGAAAGGCCAGAAATGTGATGGTAAAGCGAATAGTGACGGTGCGGCGGGGGGGGGGATGAGTTTCGCTTTTGTGTCATTTTTTTTTTTTTTGCACAAGATACCTCTTTTCTCTCACTTCCTCTCTCTCTCTATATATATAGAAAAGTCGTGCCTTGAATTTAATACTCTGACTTGGTCCAATTTTTTCCTGCCTTTTCCACAGAATATTCCTTGTTTTTTTTTTTTTTGTTTTACTTTACTAAAATTCCATGGAAAACGACCGGGAGGCGATATATTTCTTGTTTTCGATACCAAATTCCCGTACTCAGTGGTGATATCGTCCATACATTCCGGACTAATCCTGTTATTACATTATCCTTTGACATTTTCCATCGCCTTGAAGCTGGCTAAGACATCATCGAAGGGATGGGAATCGATTCAATATTCTATATCAAGACAAAGGATACTTTGTGCTCCTTAATAAAAAGGATTTCATCCTCAGGGACGTGCTTTTATTTTTCGTCCACTTCTTACCACAACGCTTAAATAACACCCAGCAGCAAAGAATATTGCTTCTTTTAGCTATTTATTTTTTTTCTTCTTCTTATCTTTGTTTCAGAGAAATTGAATAAACAAGAAAAAAAAAAACAAACAAAAAACAAAAAAACAAAAAAAGGCAAAAATAAAGACAAATTTGCTACTGGGCTATTGCGATTCGAGAGTAGCTACCACCATCTGTTCGCTTCATTTACAGCGGAACTTAAATAACAACAAAAACAAGAGAGTGAAAGAGAGCCCAAAGACTCTGGCGGGGATTCCAAAATGTATGCAAAATTGACTGAAATATAACCCGGGGACAAATATTTGCTCTCATCAAAATCCCAAATCTTGAAAGGCTCCTTAAGACTCTAATTTTGTAGAAAGCCTTACTTTCTGCGAGGGTTGCGATAATTGAATTCTGCCGTTTTTGATGATTATAAATTTGTCATGAATATGGAGGAAGTTGTGATCAAGCCTTAAAAGGATTACTAGTCGAAGGTAGATGGACCTATTTTAAAGGATGATTGCGACAAAGGATGGATTTTTGGGATTAATAAAAAATTTTAGCGTTTCAAGTTTTTATAGTTTTAAGTATTTCATAAAGATGTTCGATGAAAATCTAGTAATTAATGTGGGTACTTGCTTGTAGATGACGTATATAGGCTTTTATTTGGAAGTCTTTTAGGAGGAAATAGTCAGTGTCAAGTACTTAAAAATAATCTTTGCTTTACCCAATCTTTACCATACCTTGAAAGTGGGTTTTTTTAAAAGAAGGGAATAGAGAAAGTTTTTTTTTCATATTGTATGTATGTTTGATAAACACCTCCTTGAAATCAACGATAAATAAGAATACAAGGCACATCGATTTTAAAATTTGCATAAATAGGTAGAAATTTAAAGGGGAAAATGTAATGGAGGTCCTTAAACACTAAATAGATGATCAATATGACTGCCCTGTGGAAGACAATAAATACATTATGAGAAAGATACATACGATAAGTGGCCATCAACGCACCTCATGTTATTTATGATTGGCCGTCTATGCTTAATCCCAAAAATTGAATTATATTAGAATTGCTCTCTCTCTGTCTCTCTCTGTCTCCCTCCCCCTCTCTCTCTATCTCTCTATCTATCTCTTTCTTTATTTTTGATTTTACGCGTGAGAAAGTAAAATTCATAAATTTTTTCAATTAAGAAAAGGATGCTAGCGCCCCGCGATGTAAACCTAGCTCACCGGTTTTGTTGTGTTATGGTCGTTTCGTATGCCTTATTCAATATTCTGTGTGCTTGCTGCTTCTGACTGGGCTCAAAAGAATGATCGGTGGGGGTCTAGTAAAAACTTGTATGAAATACATTTGCAATTTTTCTAAGAAGCAACGAAAACATGACAGAGAATTTTTCTAGTGAAGCTTGTTGTTTCTCTCTCCATTTTATCTGGTCTGTCTGTCTGTTTGATTTGAGATCGTAGAAGCATATATTGGACAGCTTGGGTTAGCGATATCAAATTATCGAGTTTTTTAATCGGCTTAGATAATTAGTGATTCTTGTAAACATGTAAGATGTTCGGCCGAGACTCAGGGGGGGGGGGGGGATTTACCCCCTCCTGCATCAGAAACTGGCACGACAATTTACCTATCCCCTCATATTTTAGCTCGAGGTCAGTCAAAATTCTGAAACCGATAAAAAAATATCGAAAATAATCCTGAGAAAATCATGATAATAATCCTGAGAAAAGCATTCTGTAATACGAAAAACAAACTTATACCTACTTTCATTTTTCAGATTCTTTTCGAGATTATTTCTCAGCATTTGTTTCGAAATTTGTTTTTGTTTTTTTTTTCTTTCTTCATTTGACACTAATCTCGTTTTGCCTACCTAATAAAAAAGCACACCCTTCTCTACATACATGGAAGAAGAGAGAATTAGAAATAGGGCTGACTTTCCTTAAACTATTTATTTTTCTGTTTGTAGTAGGCATCCTGTTCTAAGAATTTTTAGAAATTGATTAAGCTCCATACCGAGATTAAGAGGATCAAGATTTACATATACTGAACATGTTCATTGTTGAAACATGCAATTGTGTAACATTTATTTATTTTTAAGTTTAAGACAAGTGTTGAATTGAGACGGAGTAATTTTCATTGGTACAATGGTTCTAAGCACAGAAATATTTTCTAATACTTATAAGCTGTCAATTGATTTCCAAATTGAATTGCTGATAGCATATATCTTAAATCTCTTGGCGTTAGAGAATTATGTTTCTAATTTATTATTAAAATGTGAATTTTTATGTATTTATGTATGTCCCTTGAATTTCCTCCAACTAGCCCAAAATGTGAACACTTGTATTTGGTGATTGAAAACTTAAAAAGTAAAGGACATATTTGAGTGCCCTGTGGTACACCTACATCACAAAATTTCTCGATTTTAAAGTGCATTTTGAAAAATAATCCTAAAAAATTTTTCATTCATTCACAAGAAGACAATTGAAAAATTATACGTCTGGAATCCTGATGCTATGACTCCAAAATAAATTATACATATATTTCGCAAATACCCACACACCGCTAAATGCTGCTAATAAATAGTGCATAGGAATGGTAAATCAAGTACATACTTATAATATATGTAAATATTTATAATTCAGTCTAAACCAAGCTTTTAGCAGTCCTGTGTTGATGAAACAATGTTAGCTAGCACCAAAAATGTCCGGACTAATTATGGAACTTCATTATGAAAAAGCATACTATTATACATATGAGGCACATACGTGACTCATAAATTACAATTTTTTTTCTTGTTTTGCTAGCATGCACCATTCCATATATAAAAGTTAGTCAGGCGTCGTCCATCTATATAAATTTCAGTAGTTCACCTGAAAGCACTATCCTATCGGAAGTGAAATTTTACAACTTTAGCGCGCTCATAAATTTAATTCAATCCATAAAATTCTTCTGCTACATTCTGCATACTGAAAACATGTTTTTTTGTAAATCTTCTCAGGAGATAAATTTCAAACATTCAACTTTAGATTTTAATGGTGTTTTAGTAAAAGTATTTTTTTTGTTTTTTTTTTTTTTTAATATGTATTTGAAATCCTTGGGCGACAGACAGACATGATGGTTTTGTCGAAGGCAATTAAAATCCCCACAATAAAGTTTCTGTCCCAGTTTCGTTATCTAAGATTGGTAAACAATTAGTCTAACATCCTTCAATCATGAATTTTTTAGAGACAATGAAATATTTCATCATTACGACCAAAGTAAATCTTGAATTTCGAATAAAGTTATATATTCTTTAGCTTCTAAGTATTCATCTGTCTACTTATACCTATACAGACATTACATATACTATACCAACGCAAGAGCTTGAACCAATAAATCAAGTGAATACTTTCAATTAAAGTGAAATAGTATAGACAAGCATAAAGCAACTTTTAATTATTGACGTGATTGGGGTATAAGACAGTTCAAGATTCTATCTAGTATAGTAGATAGATATGTATGTATGTATGAGGATACCCTTGTTAGATGAATTGCTGCAATCCATCTATCGGTCCTGGACTAGCGCTTATAATATATTTTCAAGTTGGCTCATCAATAAAGAAAATTTTTCCTTCGACTGAAATTTATTACTTCTGACAAGTCTGGCGGTTGATATCATATCGGGGCAGGTTACTAATTCTCCTCTATTGAAACTTTTTGCTTAAAGATGAGAAAGTTTCTAACTGTTGTATACATATGTACTATGCACCATGTGGGTTATCCGTAAACCACATATTTTGCAGCAAAAGTTCCGTCTTGTTTCGACTATAAGTGGAAAAGTTTTCCTTTAGCCAAAGCCTTGAGAATTTATCTTTTGTTTGCAATATATATCCATATATACGCAATACACCACAGTAAAACTTACGTATATGTATATATGTGAACGTGTTTTTAATGATACACAATCCGTGTTGTGTCCTTGGACAAAGGAAAGAAAATATATATATGAAGCTAATTCGATGACAAGGCGACCCCATACAAAATGATGGCTCTTTTATGGCTAAAGTAATCATCTGCCTAAGCGTAACTATGGCCTGTTGTGATTTGGACAATTTTCGGATATTAAACTTGGGTTTTTTCTGTTTTTTTTTTTCTAGCTTAAGAGACCTTGAGATTTATCGTGTGCTATTTTTACACTTGAAAATATGTTTTGTGATAGACTTTCATAGAAATGACGAAAATTTATTATATGTTATATCCAAAATGAGTTTATCTACCATACCATTGATTGACCTGTATAAAAAAGTTAATTGGGATAGTAATAAGTGAAGCGGATAAATAATTATCTCCGGGATATACAGGGAGGACTAAGATCATTGGTGGAAATACATCATATAAGAGTATAAAGTTAATGTAAAATACAGAGAAATTGGAATAACTTCTATAATTTCTCACCCTAGGTATGTAGGTGTGCTGCATCGAATATACATTTTGAAGGCACTAAAATTACTTATCGCTACCATGGGACTGATTAAAATTAAGTTCACCCAAACGTAGTCATTTTTTGTTGAGATTTCATATGTTAAAAAATTTAAATTCTTAAAATCTATGCGCCATCTAAGAATTTTCTTAAGAACTTTATGCAAACAGTTGTGTTGCGCCATCTATTTTCTCTTTATTGAAGTAAAATTGTTTAATTTGTGTATATTAATTTTCTTTTTCTTTTTAGATGTGTTGGCATATCTACTATTTAATGACCTATAAATATTAGCACCTCCTCCATCCCTTGTTCTTTTTTATTCTTAGATTTTTACTATCTGATTTTCTGTGCAGATAAAACCTTAAAGGGGTTTTGTCATCCGAGTGAGTCTCACTACCTAAATATTTCAAATTTTTTTTCCTACTAAATTTTTTCTCAAGAATTTTATCCTGGAAAAAAATGCATTCTTAATATACTTCTTTTAAAATTCCGGGAATATATTTGATTACTCTTAGAAAATTAATTGTCCCAAAATATTTAGAATTTCGATTAATATTTTTTGCAGTCGATCGGTATCACAAAGGAGTACTCCATCAGGTTTTCCTTCAAAAGGCTTGGGATATTGATTAGAAAAAAAAGGAATGAACTGATGAATTTAAATTACTACTAGAACTAATGGATACTTACTAATCCTTAGCATAGTATTAAACAATGTGCACTCTTTCATTTCGGATACATTCAGTGTCAGCGTTATATCAGAAGTGCCTATTTTATGATAATTTACATCAAAGTTTTTTGAGACTCTATCTATACTTAGCATTCCTTGGAATAATATTTTAATTCTGCCTGCATAAATGAATAGGCTTAAGGATATAAAATATTGGCATTTGCCAAGCCAAACAAAAATGTGGCGAACTGGTTTCTTCGTTATGGTTATATTTGGATAGAGTAATCATAAAGACAGAGACCCCATTTATGCACTTTGGCGATGCGAAAAATCTCTAATGGCCGGTTTCACAGTCGTAGTCTGTAATATGGATGGAAAAATTGATTTTCCTTTTTTTTTACATAGTTCGAAAGTACTATATATTAAGAATATACTGTAAAAATGTTATACCGAAATTCGAAATATTGATGAAGTTATAGCACATATACGTGAGCGCTTAGTAGTAGCGCGCGCCGACCAAACGTCCGGACCCCTCTATTGTTTACGCGTTACCTTAATACCTGCTTCGAGCGTCGGATACCTTTGTGTATCCTAAATGTTTATGTGTTTATTTTGGAGCACAGTTATATCGAAATTCAGAACGAATAGTCAGTGTACGTTCGTTACTTTGTGCGTAAACATCTTCGAAGAACGTAAAAATGAATTGGGAAGAAAACTTTAAACGCGGGATTTTTTTTTCGTCCCTAACTTTCCATTTTACAGCCCTATTTCCAATAAAAAAAAAGTTACTTTTTTTCGAAGCCCTCCATTTTGCTATTTTTCAACAAAATTGTTTAATCCTAGTTCCACCGAGAATGACAAGCTTACAGAACAATAATCTTTTTGACTTTTTTATTTGAGATGTCCTCAAGCTGCGAAATCACTACGGCCAGCCTACCTACCTTTTTGTTGAGACGCTCACTTCAGTGCTACAAAGCTATGCAAAAAATACAAAAAATAAATTAGATACTATTAATAACAAATAAAAAAAATCAAACCGATTGAATTTTATTTTCCCCTAAAAAACATTCCCGAAAAAAGCATTAAAAAACATGCAAGTTACCAGACTATGACCTTAAGCCACAGCGATGGCTTAAATCAAGGCTTAATAATTATTTCGGTTACGTACACATTTCAAAAGTTTTCCTTTAAAACTAAATTAAAATTTTCCAAGCGAAAAATAGTTCTCTGGTTAGCAGTTTTGAATACTGTCTGGCAGCTAGTGTCAGCATTCCATTTGACGTTTTAGGAGGGAACCAAATGTATAATATAATATCGCAAAGTGCGACCCGTGAAAAAACTATAAGAAGGCGCCCGCCTCATTTCGAGAAATGGTATGACGTTGATTTTTATGCTCGGTTCCGACTGTCAAAACATTCAGCTATTATGATTTTGGATCTGATACACTCGCAGATAAAAACCTCAACTGACTGGCAAAACCTGCGCACAATTTAAACAAATGAATGATAACAATATTTTGCTTTGATGTCTTCTTCTTCATCGGAACTAACAATGGCAATTTTCCTTTAAAAATTCACCGCAGTGCTGACAACTTAAAATTTTTCATCTGCGGTTTAACTAAGCCTCTTCTTACTGAGTATTGTTAAACCGAGTAGGCTTAAGTCTTGGTCTTAAGCTACACTCGTTACTTAGCTAAGCTCTGCTTTAAGCTTGGACTTTGAAACCGGCCGTAAAGAGACTAAATATCTAGAAACTTTTTTGGTCTTCGGTCTCCCGTCGTGTTTTTCAAACCAAACAGATTTCCATGTTCGATGTCTGAAGTATCCGATGTTTGCTCATTTTTCATCTCCAGGTCTCCGCAAATTATTTGTGTGTACTGCTCTATCAGTTAATTGTAGAGTGAGTCTGACAAAGATTTTTGTTAATTTTTATTTAATTTATTATAAAGGTCATTAAAAAAAAAAAAATAACAAAACTTCCACTTTCCAAACGTTTTTCTTTTGCTTAGAGTTAAGTTTTTCTCTTGACTTTGAAATCCTTAAAATTTTTGTTTCAAAATCATCAGACAAATTTGTTGAGAATCGAAAAGTGTCAAATTTTCATTGTTACTATTTTTCTAAATTTTAGTCATTTCTTCAAGTATAGCACTTTTAATTGCTTGTAAATTCTTAGTTCGAAAAATGAACTTTCGGACTTGTTTTAAGCTCTTCTTCTTCTTATTTGCGACGAATACGCGTCAGTGGGGTTCTATTCTAAAAATGCATGAAGGTCCAGTTTACGCATTCAAAGATTAATGTTTATTTATTTTTTTTATGTCTCATGAAGAATCATGAAGAAAAGAAACGAAAAAACGTGATCATTTTATAATCCGGATGGAAAATTCGAATTATTAAGTCATAAAAAAACTGAGATCTTACATAAAATATTTGCAAAGTTTTTTTTTTTTTTTTTTTTTTTTTTTTTTTTTTTTTTTTGGAAACAGGACCCCCAAGTCCGTAATTAATTTCATTTTCATTAAAGTTCATTGAATACACACAAAAGAATCACTAATTATTTGTCATTATTCCCATTCTCTCCAGAATTCATACATACCTACACAAATCTATTTAATTATTATTGAATATTTTTTAAAACCAATTAAGATCATTCCCAACAAACTAAAACCAATACAAAGCAATTTATAAGAACTCATAATACCAAAAGCTGATTGGTTTGTTAATGGCAACAATCTGGGCAAAATGGTTTCAATTGCTGAGAAATCTAATTAGGCGAACAACTTGAAAGGGCCATTATGACTGGAATTAACATCAAGTAAATCAGGCACTTGAATCTCCCCAACTGACAAAAAGCTATAATAGGAGGGTATGGAATTGCTCTTGAAGACCAACCCTAAAAGGCATACCGTCAATACAATCTGAACGCATAAAATTCTGGCCGCGTGGTAAATTCGAATACACACAGGGTATGAATGGTGGGTATCATCATACCCAACGGTAAACAGACTTAATACAAGCGACCTCTTAGCGTGTGCCTATAAGTATGTATAAGGAAACCCCAAAAACAATACAAGGACTACTACAACAAGGAATGAAAGTCATTTGGTCATGACTGTGAAAGAAGATAGACTTCTTTCTTTAAATGTTTTCCCCAAAAAACACATCAGCTAAGGGTGTTCCTCCCCTGTTAAAGTTCGCTCAAAATGATTTCATTACTATTTGCAACACACGATTCATGGATATAACTGTGTGTGAGTATGTACGGCGTACAATGTACTCTCAAGGACCATATGAATCGAGTCAGAGAGATAGAAAGGTCTTTTATTCAAGGTTCCGAATAATCACCAAGAAGAAGAAGAAGAAGGGATGATATTCTTCGTCTTTGCTTTCGTAATTAAACGGTTATCCCTTAAAATGTCGGATAATAACATTAGGGGCGATAACAATAATTCGTTCTGTACTCCCCCGAAACGACCATGTTCACATACTTGTATGCTTGCTCCTGGACTTAGTTTTTCTCATCTGAATTTAAGAAAATGACTGACATATAGGGAATTTAGGCGACACGGGAAGTAAGGAAGTAGGAAAGTATCTTTTTGCTGTTGGTTTCTTCATATCAGAATTGTTTCAAAGGTACTTAGTTAGAATTATGGAGAGAGGGAAAGACAAGAAATGAATAGAAATGGGCAAGTTATAGGGAAAGTAGATAGCTTTTATGCATGCCATCACTATCACTATACTAGTTAAATCCTTGGGCTTGGGTTACTTACTTCATGTTTCCCCAGTAAATTCATTTCGTTTAGAGACCCATCGATTCTCCTTACATAATTCTGATGGCCGGCAGCTAAACCACAAAAAGTCCGAAAGTATCTTATCGACCGCTTGACACAAGATAGTAAACCCTTACAAGTCTCCTTCCATTCCACCCTCCTTCACCGCGTCCTAAGACACATTGTAATCCTTTTGAAATGACATAGCTGAATACGGTAGAGTGGATTACATATTTGCTGACTTCTAATTTTGGCAAGTCCTTTTTTGGCTAGTGAGGAGACTTGTATTGTCTTATATTTTATGATGCACATACCTACATGGTTACATATATGTATGTATGTGCGTTATGTATGTATTTATTATTATTATGTATAGAAGGGCCCGTATAACTGAGTGAAGATAATTAAATGCAAAGACATTTTTGGCAATGTTTTAACTAAACTCTCTCTCTTTACATACATACATACCTTCCTCCTTCTCCCCGTATCTTCTTTTACTCATGCTATTGAAGATTGAAACAAATGAACTTCGGTCGTTGACATGTTATTTATCTCTGGTGTTCTTTCATCCTTATTTCCTTGCCGAAGTGGCCTACTTTATGTTTACTGCCCTCCAAGGATTATGCTACTCAACCGTCTATAATACTACACCGGCTTGAGGTGTTATGCGGGCCTAATCACGATACTCTGAAAAGCCTTTACTCAAGTAATGAAAAGAAAATCTCTGGGGTCGTTATATATCTTCGATGCTATCTTACACTCCATGAATTAGATTGGCCCAGATAAACACTGCTGTGGCTTAGAAGGGATTATTCCGTTTTGATAAGTTTCCGTTTTTCTTTTACGTATTACAGGGTGTGTCTGTGTGTGTGTATGTATATGTTTTTAGGAGAAGAGTGAGCTTTAAGATTTTCCTTGTTAATTGATTTTCTTTTTTATCTTTTATGTTTTTTGTTTGTTTTCTTTTAGTTAATATTATATTGAGCTTGTTTGTTACAATATGTTGTGTGGTCATGTTATCATTGGAGGTTATGAAAAATTAGATATGTATTTAGAGAGCAGAAATTGTAGGGTAAATGTGTTAAATTGATTTTCATGATTCGACTCATGCTGTATATTAAAATAAATATATTTTTTTGCTTTATTAATGCTATAGCCAAATTGAAAGTGGGGATATAAAATTAAAATAAATTTACAATTTAAAAAAGTCTTGGTGATGATGTAATTAAGCACTTTCTACATCTGTACCATGTAAGCAGAAACAATATTAAATAACCGCCCCCCCCCCTCCAACTTCTTATAATTGTGTAATATTATATATAGAATTACAATGCTTAATCAGTACTTTTCATTCAAAGTAAACTTACCGAAAATAGGGAATATCTACGTGGATTTAAATCTAGAAAATGGCTCCCTTATTACAACTCTCATGGTTAAATTTTCGATAATTTGTGCATATTTCAGATGTTATTTCACTAGGGAAATTTGAAAACCAAGTGTGAATATTCCAAGCCAGTGTCAAAATTCTAATGTCAGATTCACAATTCAGAGTAGAGTAGAGTTGCGTAGAGTGGCAACTGACATCATTTTCGTTGCACGCAGTAGTGCATATGGTCATCTCTGTTTGGCTCAGAGTAGCGAATAGTGGAACTGCATGAAAATTGGTTCTATTCTATTTTCACGCTGCCATTTCCGAAAGCTTATAAACTGGAATTTCGAACTACTAGCATATAGATGGTGTGGAAAAAGCTCCATACTTCCTTTTTATCATAACTAATATGTTTTAATAGTATTTTCTTATTTAATATTTTTTATGAATGCTAATAAAAACTAAGAGGTATTTTTTGCAAACTTCATGATTTAAAAATAAAAAAAAATCTATGTTTAATTTTTAGGTAGTTTCGAAGCAATCTGATTGTGCCAACAGGTGTCTCCTTTTTCGAATTTATTATTTGAACAACAACAGTTTTTTTTGCTTGTTTGTTCATTTGGCGTTGTTATGGCATTTTGTTATATTAATTTCAAAGTTTGTTGGTGCTTTGATGTTGTTATAGCGATTTGTTACTGTTAATTTCGAAGTTCACTCTATGCTGTATTGTGAACAGCTTCGCTCTATATTCAAAGCTCACTCTGCTCCATTCAGCTCTACTCTGCATTGTGAATGCAGCATAAATCAGTGCTTTCAGAAATATGATTTTCGCAAGAGCTTAGAGCTTTCTAAAAAACTTGAAGCTTTCAAAAAAGCTTTTGAGTTTTGAAATTTCTTTAATGAATATTACAACCATCATAAATATAACCATAATCCAACCTGTAAAATTATACAATCGAATCCTTAGTAACTATCTTGGCTCATAAAAATACAAAATGGTTTTGCTCTCATACCCGAATACTAAATATAATTCACGTGTCAATTAGGAATGCGTTAATTATGTGCTTCATCTATTGCGAATTTTTCTTACTGATATCTTTGAAGCACTCAGTGTTCTTTCAAAACATACGCATTCAAATAGAAACACATCTTAAGATTTCTATAAATCGCTTCTTATGTGCTCAATTTTCTGTAAGAATTTAAGTACAAATGACGTGGCTAGCCGCAATATTTCTCTCCATTTGTACACCTCCACGCACTTGTTTCTATATATATTTTTTTGGTCTGCTTTAGATGAATGGCAAATATTTGGAAATCTCTTCCGCACTGGGAATCACCATCATTTATGCATGGACGAATAGAACTTTCGAAATCGCATTACCATTTTAGAGAAAATTTGTTATGCCAGGCATTTTTGGCACATTTTTTTTTTTTTTTTGTTTTTACCTGAAAAGGTGAATAAACAGTCCAGGATTATTATTATTTTTTTTGGTTTTTGTTTTTATACCCGAATGCCATTAGATAAAATTTGAAATATTTCCACTAGGAATATATTCTGTACTAGGTATATCCCAAAAGAAGCAGAGCACAGTTGTGACTCGGATAAAAGGATAAAACGAACTTCTCTTATATAAGTATGTACATCCACTGTACAGCTTCCATTCTCCAGGAACAGGTGGTATATTCTACATTTTAGAATCAGTCACGCGTTACACGTACGCACAGGCTTAGGAATTGCATCACGTATTCGAAAGAGAATCCCATCCCTGCCTCTGTCCCTATGCCAGCCACCACCACCACTACCACCATCATCATCATCATCATTGGCATTCAGTCTTACAAACGAAAAGACGTTAGAAGACGGCAAGGAATATAACTACGACTGCTGTTATCGGGTGAAAGGGCTTTCAGGTTATCACATTAAAGTGAAAGGATTCAAGCGTTGGATTCAATCGGATTGGATAAATCTATTCCAGTTGGGAGAATGTTCGGCTTAGTACTAATATTCCCTTTGGCAAACGTTCTCTAAGTGATTTGTTATTGGAATTTCAGATTCCAGAACGGATGCGGATAAAGGAATTTATGGATAACAAAATATTTGTGCGAGGCGGGCAGGTCAGGCACAAGCAGAAAGGGCAGAAAGGCGAGCGAGTCCATGACGAGTCATTGAGTTTTCAGTTTACATTAGCGTCATTAATCAATGTCGGGTCTTAACAGCTTACCCCCCAGCAGCGTAAGATTTTATAGGTCTTTATAATATGTATGTTGATGTAAGGGAGAAATCTTTTGTACTCATACATATTCATTTGTTTTGATTAGTGCAGAATTTGGTGGCTAAGTATATATTTCAAAAAGATTTTTTTGTATATTAAGTCATAAACGTGAATGGTTTTTGTTGATCTTATACAGATTGAAGATTTTAAGATAGCACGCGATTTAATATTAACTTGGAATAAAATGCTATGAAAATGGGTAGATGGAATGGCCTATGACTTACCAAAAGTTATTTTACAATTATCTCTATGTGCCAAGGCCATCGGGGGAAACAGATAATTTTACTGCATTGCGGCTAATTTTTACATTTCGATGGTAAGATGTGTGTCCATCTATTATGTGAGTCGTGACCAAAAGCAAAAATTGTGATAGTCTAACGCGCACGCAGCTTCTAGCTTTCCTGGGTAGCAACCATACACTCTACAGCTATGGTTTTACTTAATCTGATATTTGAAGGTCAATCATAATGTTTTTTGGGATTGGAGTAGTCAATCCACAATTCATTTGTATTTGCCAAGCTTGGCACATCATTATCTTTTAAGATAGTAGGGTTACTCTAAGGGCTTTAAGGCGCTTTCGGATAACTTTCTCAACGGGCCACTCAATCTAATAGGCCAACCATATTACATAATCTTTCCTGTTGCTATTGTGGCTTTCATTGTGAGGTGGTGCTTAATCAAAGCAAATTTGAAACTGCACCAAACTTGAAATTTTCGAACTAAAAAGGATATTTATGGTCTTTCTTTTGTCTGTCAGGAGGATACAGTACAGAGCTATGATCATCGTTATTATACTGATCAAATAACAAATTGCAATATCAATTTTTGGAGATGAAAAACTATGATCAGTCCAGCTAAGGTTTTTTTTTTGTTGCAAGCAGTTTTGGGCGTAATCTGATTCCATTGTAATTTAATTAATAATTCCATTACAGTTTAGTCAAATGAAAAAGTAATCTAATTAAATTATATTTGATTATATTTCAATCAGATTACTTATGAGAGAATATATAATCTATCAAATGTGTAATCTATTACAATATAATTAGATTATTTCGTAAACTAATTACATTGTAACAGATTACTTTGTAGATTACTTAAAAGTAATTATTAACATAATGGAATAAATTGATAGAAAATAGTTTTAGGAAGTTTTATAAAGAACTAGAATACAAATATCTTAAATATCTTAAATGTAATCACATTAATTAGATGAACATGTAGTGGAATTAACATGTAATCGATTAATGTGTAATCACACTACACGTTAATCGATTACATTATGTAACTATGGATATGGATTACATTAGTAATCTGTTACAAAGTAATCTGATTACAGATTATACATGGTTAATTGTAATTGTAAATCGTTAATCAGATTACATTTTGCCCATCACTGGTTGCAGGGAACGAAAGATCACTAACTTGGAGCTCAAGGTGGCAATTGTGCTAATCTGTGCTAAGTAGGAAAAGATATATATATATATGGACCTATAAAATTGGAAAGAAAACTAAATATAAAAGGAAAGAGCACATGTTCATGTTGATTTGGGATTCGAACACACGACCCCTAACGCTATCGAGGCTACTCAGCTTACGTAATTTTGATTTAAAAAATTCTAAAAGAAGAATTGTCAGGAATTGATACGATTTACCACCTGTCTCTGGTGAATATGTTTTTAATGTCATTATTTAAAAATGAGTTATGTGTTCCCGATTAACAGCTATGACTTTCCTGAAAGAATATTCAATTAAATTTTCAAATCAAAGAATTAAACGAAATTTAAGGTTATATCATTCACAAGGCTATATGTACTGGAATGATAGCGTTTGACAATGATATGAATATTAAGAAAAGAATGGGAGAAAAGACAGAGCCTTGAGGGATACCGCAATTTTAATTTGTTCGTAATCTAAATTGTTACCATCAAATTGGTACAATTGATCTTATGCGGACAGAAAGAGGGTCATGGGGTAAATTAATCATGTGGTGTGAGACTCGGGCAAATTAACTTTACATTAAGAGTGCTATTGACGTATAGTTCGAGCAAGCAATCATGAAATGTGCAAGTTTGCATAAAGTGTAGGGAATATTCCTGAAGAAAAAAGTAAGTTAAATGATTTTGATAGAAGTTTACCTAAGGAAGATGTGCACGTATTTCAACTCCTTCAAAAGTCTTTTTAGATATATAAGGGATGAGATGTACAATCGTGAATTCGGCACTATTTTGAATTGCTAAGGGAACTATAACCCCGAAATGATAAAACATATTTGTTTGAATGAGACATTCGAAATTTTAGGATTTTACTCGAGTGCGTTTGATACATGTGTGGGACAATTCAGAAACTGTTGCAGGTTACAAGAATATTATGATTCCGAAAAGAGTAATATTGAAATAATAGTTAATTAATAACTAACTCAAAGCTATTGCACGTAACAGGATGCTATTAAGATCTATACAGTTTCCATGGAACCACCATGTTCAGAAAAAAAAATTGCATACATACTCCTTTTGTGGGTTTAATGTTTCCAATATTTGTTATCATCACCCCAACATAACATCTTATGGCTTCAGTTGTAAGCAACATCCTCCTTTATAAATCCTTGTTAAAGAAGATTTTCACTATGATTCTAGGCATCCACCACCTCCGCCCCAACAAACGAACAACGTACGAGACGAGAACAAATAAAATACCTAAACGCCTGAATGGAGAGAAAATGTTGAAAACTTCCATCAACATTCAGTGCACGCGGAAAGTTGTCATATCCATTACGTGTCCGTGTTTATATTTTTCTCGTTGAGAATTCCACCATGCCTCCACCATCATCATATCATGAGTAAAATTGAGAAATCCAACAGACAGGTAGCTACAGTAACCGTAAATGAAATGATAGCGTAAGTCGGAGAGTTTTGCAGCTTCCGAAATTGATATTGCCATCATCCATGTGGAACGTGATAAGAAGAAAGAGTTTCTTTTGACACTTCCCGTCAAAATCAATACTTGATTGACGCTCATATGACTTCCTTGGGGCTTATTATTTGATGAACCCACAAGGAAAATGTTGAAACGTTTGATGTTTGACTTTCAAGCAAGTCATATATATGTATACCTAGTACATATATGTCTGTACTTAGTTAATACACGGTCGTACAAATTATAGGTCCGGACCGGAAGGGTTTAGTGACAGCCTTTCAACCTTAAAATTATTAGTTAGTTCTCTATGCTATGCATGTGTACGTGTAGATATGTTCGATGAGGAGGTGAGACGTTTCCAATTCAGACATGGAAAATGTATTACCTCTGATGTATGTAAATTAAATCCAATATCTCACCCGAAATAGGGTAAAATTGCCCTACGGGGACTATTAAGCCAATAACTGTCAGGGCGAGAGACGTTATTGTGTTTCATAACCAGCATCATCCCAATATTCTACCGTAGCAATATCGTGCACTGTGAAAAGTTCCAGGAGAATAGTCTCATCGAATTTTCATGAATTCAGTGGCAATCATGCGCCTCACCCATCTCACCCCTGTGTCATAGTGTCGATGATCGGGTTGTGTCGGGAGTGAAAATTTTGTTTATATCTTGTCAATGGATTCAGTTTTGGACCATCAAAATTCTCATTTTCCATCTTCTATTGGCTTGAGCAGTCTCAATAAATTCCATGGTGATTTGACAAATTAAATATTCACCGTTCACCGTCACCTATAATATGTAGGAGGGGGTGGATGGCTCTCTTACCCCGAAGGAAGGAATCCAACGGGGCGATGATTTTGGGTACATGTGGATTTGGTGTTAGATGCAACATTGCCCGTGCTTCCTCACAAATGTCGTCTGAAGTCGGTTTGATACAGTACATCGACCTATTGGATGGCAAATACATCTACTGTGGTCCATTAACTGTTCACTGTACTACAAGATAGGTAGATATATGAGGAAATACAGTGTAGGAGGTGGAGGACGTTTATAATATAACACTTTTTCTCGTGGTGTTAATTCAATATTACTGTTCTGCTCAGTTTTTGGTTTTATGGGTCTTAAAAATTGCTCCCGATTTGGGTTATTAAATTTTCATTGGTGTACGATAAAACGGCCTTTCATGTTTGAATTCAAGGATGCTGTAAAAGAAATCTCTTGACAAAAGAGTCCTGATGCTGGTGAAGTGTATCTATTGTTCCACTCGATTTGTGTTAATTTTAATTGTATAGTTATAGGCTTTCGTGACTAATGTTTAAGATCATGGAGTTTTATAGGTAGCTTAACAGATACACTTTGGCTGCAATGAAATATTTTAATTAGCTAAGAATGGGACGAGCGAAATACTCTCAAGCAAGTTGAGGGAGGCATAAAGAAGGGTATATCTCTACTATGGTTGAAAGAGTGGAGAGCTGAATATCCCATCCCATAGTATGGCCTACTTGTCATAATAACTGATTAGATTTATTCTGAATAATCGGGGTGAGGTCCGGATGAGGTTTGGATTGTTTTTTGGATTATGTAAAGTTTTGGAATATGAAGTAGGCCACATATCAAAGGTGGTGGTACATAGGGGCTAGAAAAAAAGATAATTATTAGTTGTGGAATGAAGGAATGCATGGTCGCGATTCAGTGGCATCCGAATGTTCAAAACTTAGTCTAGAGTAAACTCCTTCAGAAAACAAGAGAGTACGCGATTACCAAAGTGTTATTAAAAATTAGAAAATATATGTGATAAAATTTCCTCCTTTCCCGCCTCAACCGCATTAAAAAACCCTCAGAATTGTTCTTCATTAAACAAAATTCCTTTTCAAAGGACTCCTTAGTAGTCGATAATAGTAGACTTATTTGAAAATTTTATTTTCGAAAAAGTTTGTTCATGTTTAATTTCGAATATGTATTTATATTTATTCGAATTTAGTCTAATACCAAGTTCACAATGCAAAGTAGAGTATAGAGTTGCGTACAGTGGCAACTGGCATCCTTTTTTTTCACAGACAGTAGTGCATACTCCAATCTCTGTATGGTTCTAAGTAGAGCAGAGGAGCTTCATGGAAATAGACTCTATTCTAAGCCATTTCCGAAAGCTTAGAAACTAGAATTTCTGGAACTACTAGAATGTAGATGGCGTGAAAAAAGCTCCATACTTTCCTTTTATCATAACTAAAATATTTTCATGTTATTTCCTTATTTAATGTTTTTTATGAACATTAATAATAAAACAAAACGTAAATTTTGCAAACTTCATGATTGAAAAACCAAAAAAGGTGGTTCATTTTTAGATAGTTTCGAAGTGATCTAATGGTGCAACCAGGTTGACAATGACAGTTGTTTGCTTGTTTCTCGATTAGGTGTTGTTATGGCGTTTTTTTATGTTAATTTCAAAGTTCGAATTTCACTCTGCGCTGCGTTGTTAAGACCTTTGTTCTGGAGTCAAGGCTCATTCTACTCCAGTCTGCTCCACTCTGAATTGTGAATTTAGTTGCATAAAAAACTCTGATCTTTGAAACGAATCTGGGTGGGAGGAAGAAATTCGCTTCATCAGTAGATCTAAGCCAGTTATTCTCGAAGAACCTAAAAAATAAAATTTTTCTAAATTTTATTTTGAAAATTATTTCAAACGAATCTAGAATCATGCGGAGAATTTTATTCCATCAGAGATTTTGAGACATAGAGATCTAGAGAACGAAAAAATTTAATTTTAATTTTAAAATATAAATTCAACTTTTTCGAATAAATCTAGGATCACAAGAAGAATTTCGGTCTATGAAGGTCTATGAAACCTCATTTTCGAAGCATTAGAAGCTTTAGAAGACATATTGGTTATATGTATGATACTTAAACCATAAAATATAGAGAGAACAGGAAGTGTGATAACGTAGACAAATTCTGATTGTGTTAGATTTTGTTGCGGCTGTAGTCAGAGCTCAGTATGTAGTAGAACAACAGTTGAAAATAATGCACTTGCTCCCACTGAAAGTGCTCTTATAGTCGCTGTCACTAGGCCAAGGTACCCAGGGAGTTTCATAGCTGTTTCAAATGTATGCAGTCAGCTGAACATACATTTCTTCCTACTCAAGAACCCCAAAGAAAGGCCACACTCATGTACACGAATTTTATAGGTTTCAACACTTCCTGTTCTATCTTTATTCTAAGCACTTAAATACATTTCAAGCTGACCACTATGAAATTTCAAGATGATTGATATTAACATAAAAAAATAAAAAAAGTAACCGAAGGAGTCGGTTACTATTGAAAATTGAATGTTATCACCCTATAACGGTATGCAAACTAAGAGATATAGTTAATAATAACCTGCCGTAACGTCATTCTAGTTAATTTTAAATGGTAACTAACGGAAAAAACTGAAACGAAAACAGAGCTTTGTCGAGATTTTCCAAATCTCGGGTGATTCTTCATCCTTATATGCATATAAAGTAGAGGTCGTCATCGTTCTAAGAGTCAATATCTAAGGCTTTTTGGTGGTTCGTAGCTACAGGAGGATTTTCGAAATTGAGACTTGTTCACTATAGTAAAAAAAAAACAAGAGAATAATTTTTATTTTACGTTAGTATTAGACATTCCCTATTCCTCTTCCGTTTATACATTTTTTAAGGACACCACAATGAAAGATTACCGAAGCATTTCTCATTTTTCGATAGCTATTTATGTAGTTATTATCAACTATTGACAGTTATTACTGGTACCCAGCTCATTAATTATCACTAGAAGCTTAGTGTGCTTAGCGTAGAGTTTTTCCAATATTACGTCGACATTTAGGATCCTACAAACATATGCACAAGTCAGGTGATAAATGATGTAAGTAAATTCATCCAATAGAGTGTCTGTTCTGCCTGAAACAACCGAACACTTTCTGTGTGCTTGTCCGTCCTTTGACCGGGATATGCTGTATATACTTGGGTCTTCCCTCCTATCTGTGAATAAAACTTAGACGTGATGCGCTTCATTAAGATGACAGGGAGCTTTTGGTCGGAATGTTTTTAGCAGATTCGCACTTTGGGACACCTTGGCGGCCTCCATGCTTGGGATCTCACATAGCCCCTGTCTATAAAAAGCTCATCCAAAATCAGTTGTCGATATTGATCTCATTAAAGCTCAACAATTATTTGCACTTTGTAAATCGATCATATGCTTTCAACCATTAAAATACTTTGGTAGCGAGCTTCCCCTTTACAAACTTGTCGACGTTTACTTGCAGCTACCTTGAAAAGAGCTTTCCTGTACTGCAGATCTATTTTCGAAGAGCTTTTTACCGTCAAGATCTTGGACAAGTTCTAATAGAGATATTTAACAATGCCAAGTCTTTTCCCGATTCTTGTTACTAAAGCAAAAATGTCAGGAGTTAAGAATTAAAATAATTCATCGTCGCGCAAAAATTATCTTGACAAGAAAGAAGTTCAGAAGGATGATTCTGATCTTTTGTCGTACTATTTAGTCGTGAATTTTGACTTATTTTGTCGTACTTTTTATTTTAACACAGTTCATTTTGTGTCTTAACTATTATCTACCACAAAATGAACTATAATGAATTTTCGGTGAATTAACGTAAAAAAACACGACTTAATATACGACAAATTTGTCAACTGCTCCCAGAGGTTGTGACAAAAATTTTACACTGGTACATGGAAATTCTACACCTAATTTGAGTATTACAAGTGTTTAAATTCGAAATATTATTTTGAATTTGTAAAGTGAAGTGTCATTTTCAGTTCATTCTACGTCATGCAAGGGTTGCTGACCTGAATAAAAACACGAAAAAATCAGTAGAAAAGTTCATTTCATTTAGTCGTATATTTTGACATTCAAGTACCACAAAAGATCAGAATCACCACCCTCCAGGTCAGCCAATAATGAATGGAAGCATTTTTGTTTTTTTTTTTTGTTTTTTTAAGAAAATAATTATTTTCCATCCCAAAAGCAGAAAAAGATTTAAACACGAAAAAAAAGGATTGAATTTCTAATAAGAACTAAAAATATAGCAAATATTTTCAAGCTTAGTTCATGCTATGCTTGCTACACATAAACATGATGTGCATCCAGCAAACTAACTAAGTAATTTCGTGTTTATTTTCTCCCAATTTTCTCTGAAAAAGGGAATTTTTCTAGAAAAAAAAAAAAAATTAAATTCACCACCTGCACAATTCACATTTTGTTTTTGCTATATATGGTGGTGCTGGTGCTGCTATTGAAAGGATCTTCTGCTATCACTAAGGTTGGTTGCTATAGCTTAACACAGTAATGGGGCTAAAAAAAAAACCAAATGAAGGAATTTTCAAGCATCCAACAGGAAACCCATTTTAAGCCACGATTTCATTGTACCAAATCCCAACGATTGCACTTTACTTGTGATAATCTCTTCTCTGTTCCTTGAAAGTTTATGGATGATGTCAAGGATGCAGACAAAGATACAAAATCCAAGCATTCAGAAACTCTATGCAAAAATGTTCCTTATTTATTTATCTACCTGCTATCCACTCCTGTCTGGATTTTCATAAATATCTGCATATATCCCATTTTATCTCAATTGCATGCTGCAGAGGCGATAATGTTTAAGAAATTACTTCCTCGCGGTCGAGAAAGTCATAAAAAAGAAATAGAGCACTAGCTCGAGACGCGTTTGGTTTTCTTTTCATCCTTTGGAGTTTTCAATTTTTGATACTTTTGTGCTTTATTGCAGCTGGATATGTTGAAAATTTCCAGATGAATTATAGCGAATTTAAGAGGGATTTACGGAATTCAGATGTATACGTATATTCTGTAGGTGCGAAATGGGTGAGATAGAAAGTTCATTTATGGTTAAATCTATACACAGATAAGATGAGAATTTTAAGATACCAGTATATGTTTATTCATCCAATTCGGGATTTTTGTGTAAGTACGTGGATTTCTTATTTTTTTTTTCTTCTGAGTTTCCCTAAGGATGAGTTTTGTTATGAAGTTTATCCAAAAATTTTACTATCCCATTTTTGAACAATGTGTCAAGATTTTGCTATTTTTATGTTCTTCGCATGGGGAATATGTTGAGATTTATGACATTCTGTTTTGGTGATAACTAGAGATGAAACTTATGACTACCATCACTAGAGACTTTATGGACATTTAGCAAGGATCTTACATTGTTGTAGGAATCACATCTTTTTCACGATATCATTATTAAAGCAAAGACTTTTATATCACATAAAACTACAGTTTCATGATAGATGACTAGATGAAGCGTCTTTTTTTCTATGAAATATATACATAAACAAGCAGGTTGTGTTTAGTAAGAAAGGGGAGGAAAAAAATGGAGTTCATGTTAACAAAGGCTTTAGAGTACCATTCAAGGTGATCTTAGTGGGGTCAATAATATCATTCTGGAGACTTACTCTTTGAAAAAGGATCTCGTAAATGGTAAACGGATGGATTCAAATTGGAAGGTAAAACAGGCGTAGGCATATACATATATACAGGGTTTTCCAATAAGCGGTGTTATTTTAATTAGCCCGCTATTTCGGTAGATGTCACTTTTGGAGCTGACATTTTTTGACAAGTAGAAACTACACCATTAATAAAAATGGTGAAAATGTGGCAGAGACATTCCGTAAAACTCGAACATTTTTGGGTCGTCGTGAAGCACCTTGTCGGACCGCAATAAAGAAATTGGTAGAAAAATTCGAGCTGTCGGGACAAGTTAGTGATGTGAAGAATAAAACCCGTGCACGTCGCTCAAGAACAGCCGAGAATATTGCTGCTGTGGCCGAAAGTGTTGAAGAAAACCCAGGTTTGTCCATTCCTCGTCGTTCTTTGGAATTAGGCATTCCACAAACGTCATTACACCGTATTTTGCATAAAGATTTGGGTCTTAAGGCTTATAAAGTTCAGTTAACACAAGAACTCAAGCCGGCCGATCATCAACAACGTCGAGTCTTTGCTGATTGGGTCCTTGAAATGTATGAAAATGATCCGGAATTCCATCGAAAACTCATCTTGAGTGATGAGGCCCATTTCCACCTCGATGGCTTCGTCAACAAGCAAAATTGTCGCATCTGGGGCTCGGAAAACCCAATAGTTATTGTTGAAAAGCCTCTCTATCCTCAACGTGTGACTGTTTGGTGCGGTTTATGGTCCCGCGGGGTCATTGGCCCTTACTTTTCGAAAATGAGGCTGGAGATGATTAATGATTTTTTATGGCCGGAATTGGATGGTATTGATCTGGACAACGTTTACTTTCAACAAGACGGCGCTACGTGCCATACAAGCAACGAAACCATTGATCTTTTACGGGAAAAGTTTCCGGCCGATGTACTATCTCGCAAACGCTCTGGGCCTCACCTACCATTTTCCAGACAGAAATCCACCCTACGCTCTTGAAATCATTCATAAGAAAATGCGTAGTGCAAAAATATACTAAATATCAGACAGCCAAGCAGCACTCAAAGCATTAAATTCTTTTACTATTGAATCTGAGCTTGTCTTGGACTGTTTTACTATGTCTTGAAGCAACAGAAACAAATAAGGTTACGCTGATTTGGTTCTTAAGATATGAAAACATTAAGAGCAAGATACCGCGGATCGCCTTGCAAAGAAAGAAGCCAGATCTCTTTTTATTGGCCCTGTGCCTATTTTTGGAATGCACCAAAATAACATTATCAGTACGGCTAATATAGCGCATCATACGTAAAGGAAATGACGACAGAAAAACCGAGAAAATTTCAAGGAAGACCAAAGAACCAAAGGGAGTCATGAATGATTAAAAGAACATCGAGGGAAATAGCGACAATTCAAAATGGAGGAAAACTCACTTGACACTTGACTTTTGGATACCCGAAAGGCCACCTTTCGGAATAAGTCAGGCTTTGGGAGGACAGAATTAAATTGGCTTACTGGGAAAATACCTCGGTACTGAGACAGACGAAGAAGTTCATTATGTATTCCCAACAGAGGACAAAAGTATTGCTCACGCTCAGTAGGAAGGAATTCAGGGCTCATAATGAACTTACTCACTGGGCAATAACATTATAGTAGATTTCGAAAAAGATCTTGAGTTCGAATAGGCGCTACGGGTGAGAGGGGGGGGGGGTGGAAACTTAGATCTTACATGTCGCAATTACTTAATAAGATGCGGCATCTCTGTCTGCATCCCCCATTTAATAATAATAAGATCTTAGAGCTACGGTACTATTTCTTAGTTCATGATTTGACGTTAGAATAGTTTTTATTTTACATTACCTTAGCGTATAACTATCGTTAAATAAAAAATAATGAATTAAATAATACAAAATTAAGAAGAAGAAAATAAAAGGTAATTAATCAACATAGGAATAAATTAAAGGAATGTTAAATGATTAAAAAATAGCAATAATAAAAACTAATGAAAATAAAAGAAGGAAAAAAGAGAAAAAAGCAAAACTTCTAAAAGTACTAAAGCAAAACGTAAAAAAAATGAAAATGAAAATATGTATAACTAGTTCTTACAAAAAAGAAGAAAAAAGTCAGTTAGATCGAAAATATCCTTACCAATATTTGCTATTTATTTAAAAGACACTTTTAGAGCTAAAATTGTGGATTCATCAGTAAATATATTTTGTATGCGATGTATCAGCCCACTGGAGAACGTGCTATCTGAATTCTTGAACTCGTTGTCACGCATTACGCCCAGAATCGGGGACGTTATAGTTGGGGCGATCTAAATGTTAACATTCTATGTCAAAATGCAATGACTGATAATTTCTTATCTACAATTCAATCCTTCCAACTAAATATTGTGAATGGTGCACTTACTTATCATAACTGCCCTAACCCGTCGCTTTTAGATCTCTTCTTAGTCACTGATCTCGATAAAATTCTTTTTCGAAATCAGCATAATCTACCTAGTATGCGTGATTACGATATGCTTTTCCTGACCTACAATCTTTCACGTACCATTAATATAAATGAGTGAGTCTTCTATTATCATGATTTTAAGCATCTTGACCCGATTACTCTCCTTGATGACTGTGTTTCGTTAACTTGGAATGACATTCTCGGTCTTCCTTCGGCGGAGGCTAAACTTGTGAAATTAGATGATCTGACTTGTTATTTGTTTAATAAAATATGTACCACTTATAGTTAAATGTGTCCATGCAAGCAATTATCCTTGGTTCACCCGAGAAATACGTTCTCTAATTGAGGAAAGACAGTTTTATACCCGTCAATGGAAACGACGTAAAATTACATACACTCACAATCTATACAGGAAAGGCTGTAATAAGGTCAGTACTGCCATTAAGAATGCTAAGCGCAAGTTTTATTCCTCTAAATTTGATTCTAGCTTACCCTCCAAAATCTTATGGGGCAACTTAAGGAGGGCATCTGTTTATAAGGATGAAGACTATAAATGTCTCTTCAACCCAGAGTAGGTAAATCGGTTCTTTACTGATGGGTCTTACTCAACTTCTTCTACCAGTCAGCAAACGACTACTTTTGCTGCGAGACCAAAGTGTAAATTGCTTCTCGTTATGCTGTATTGACCTTGCTGAACTATATTAATGGCGATTGGTTTTGGTTAATCCTCGTTTTATTAAACTTTTCATTTTCCAAATATTTGGAAAGTAGTTCAAGTTCTATCAATACCCAAAAAAAAAAATACTTCTCCGATTGTTTTGGCCGACTATCGATATCGACCAATCAGCATTCTTAGCTTTCTCGGTAAAGTATTGAAAAAAATTATGAAAACCCAGATTATGAAATACATATGTATATATCGGACAATAATCTCCTGAAGAAAATTCGGTCTAGTTTTCGGGAAAAACACAGCTGCAAAACTGCCCTATTCGAGGTTTCGTCAGATTTACGGTCGGCTCTTAATAGGGGTGATATTGGTTTGTTGGTCTTTTTGGATTTCTCTAAAGCATTTGAAAGTGTTGTGCATTCTAAACTGCTATGTAAATTATTTTCGAATTTTTTCTTTACTCCATCTGCAGTAAAGTTTATATCTCATTTCCTCTCAAACTGGTCGTAACTGGTGATTGTTGATGGGATAGCATCTTCGCTCTTGTCTTTGCCCTGTGGTGTTCCCCAAGGCTCAATTTTAGGGCCTCTCCGGTTTAGCCTCATGATCTTAGTAATAAAGTCCATGACGTTAATTTACATCTCTATGCAAACAATGTTCAACTGTACCTGAGCAGACCTCTTGGACTTAGTTAGTAGAATAAACTAAGACCTGGATGAAATCTGCAGATGGTCTAGGGATAATCAGCTCCTCCTCCATGCTAGTAAATTGCAATTTTTAGTCTTGTATAGCTTGGATCTTGATATTCATATTGTTCCTCCTATTTTCCTCAATAATGCGAGACTATCTTTTGTGAATTGTTTGTTAAATCTAGAAGTGAAATTCAACAGCAGACTGAAATGCTGTGATCACATTAAGACCACGGTTGGTAAAATCTATGGTGGTTTAAGAATATTGTGGCTATCCGCAAATAATCTTTCCGTGAATTTCTGAGCTGAGACTGGTTGGGGTGTTCTTGCCTCACTTTATCTATGGAAGTTCAATCTTCCCTAAATTCGACTCGATTTGCAAACGAAAACTTGAAGTTCACATCAACGATTTCATACACCTTCGGTCTACGTAGGTCTACTCATATCATACCTTACAGATGATCGATTCTTGGCTGTTCGCTGAACACATATCTGAAGGGAAAGGCCCTCATATTTTTGCATAATCTCATTCACACAGATACGCTTGAGTATCTTTATAACAATATACAGTTTCTACAATCCCCGATCGGGTGTAACATCCTAATTCCACTTTTATGTACACCCATTTTGGTAGGATCTTACTTTATCCAAACTGCTCGCCTTTAGAACTCAATTCCTATTAATTTACGTCGCATAGCCAATGTTAACGAATTTTTAAATATCATTGGCAATTTCCCGCTTGGATCGCGTAATGTGTCTCATCCGGCTGTGTCAGATTTCTGTTGAAACTATTTCTATTGCCTTTCACGTTTTACTTTTTACTTTAACTTTTTTAATTTTTACTTTATTTAGTATTCTGCTCTTGTTTCTTTTCTTTATATTTAATCTTTAATTTTTACTTTCTTATTTTTTTAATTTTTTTAAATTAATTCATTTTCACCACAACTATAATAGATTGTACTTAAATATAAGATTACGATTCTTGTGTACAATTTTTGTAAATAAGTGAAATTGAAATTGATATATAAGTTTTGTTATAGTATTTTTAAATACCGTATAATGCGTTATGAAAATTTCTTGATCATTAAACAAGTTACACAAAATTTCACATAATTTATATAATTTATATCTGCAACACTCATTTTTATACTCTTAAATTTATATCCCACATACTTAGATTGTTGCTATTAATCAAAAATTAAACAGGGCCTAACACAGAACCCTATGGAACATCGTAAATTTTTCACTAATTTATGCATTATATAGTTTTCCTCCTATACTCAAAAGTCTCCGTCCTCGTAGCTTATGAAATTTGATATATTAATAAGGTGCATTACAATTTTGTCATTATATGCATAAATTTAAATAGATTTTGTCGATTCGTTGATACCTTGACTCTTAAATCATAGCATTTTTAAATAAGTCCCCAAAAAAAAAACATGATAAATTCAATTTTTCCATATGGTAACCATACAAAAGTGTTGCCAGATTTCAACATAAAATTTCATCTTAAAAATTCACAAAAATTCTCCTCTATACGGACTTACACAGCTTTCTATTTTATATACCAAGCAATATACTATTATATGTAGTACAGTAGCACACATTACTCTGCGTCACATTGAAGTATGCTTTTTGTTAGACTGTGAATAGTTAAATGAAAATAATTGAATTCCCCGCAGTTATTTCATTATTCCCAGCAGCAAATGAAATGAAGATGCATTTACCAAAGATTTGCATTATCAACATACAACGCAAACGGAAGCATTTTTCACCCCTTGGAATGCACTTAAATAATGAAACTTTTCACAATTTCCTTAAATTTTCCCCATTGTTGTATTATGTATATGTAATTGTGTGCGTTTTTCCGTTTTGGGTGATTTTTATTTACTTATCTTTAGCTGGTAAAGTACCACACAGCTTGCAAAGCTAAGTGCAGTATTAATCTTCCTTAGAAATGTCGTTGGTTAGATTTTTGAAGTGGAAAAGGAATAAACGCTTCCGGCTTCCCCGAGGACTTCTCCGATATATATACTAGCCCTCCCAACCTCTGCTACAGGCGGGGCGGTTCGTTGAACATTTTTAAGGTACAGGGTGGTAATGAAAAGCAAACTAAAGGCACGTTATGGTGTTATACATCAGCTGCAACAGTTTTGTTGAGTGCTAAAGTGTACTAGAATTTCTCACAGACCAAAAATCACTTTGACAAATGATCGTGTGCACAAAAATAAAATCTAAAAAAGAAAAAGAACAAGAAAAAAAAATAGTCTCAAGTGCAAAACGGATGAAATATTATAGAGAGGTGATGGAGGTTCTGAACACCCCTCCGCACTGCTTCTTATCCTAAATATACTCCAACATAACTGGTTGAATAGATAGTTAAGGGGGAAGGGAAATGCAGCACATATTCTATAGGAAGAGAAGCTGATATGCTAGTTTTAGGATATTCCAGATGTCTGCAAAGGCATTGGATTCATTCATGTTGCATACTCAGCACAAATCAGCGAATGAATTTTTTAGGCAAAATCATGCTTCTCTAACTCTACTCCGCCCTGATGTGCTGTGGGGTCTAATTCCATGATATCTTACAAAAACAAAAAAAAATGTCTTAGTACCGTGAAAAGGTGGTAGGTACCTACTGAAAATGTGGAATGCGATAGAAGAACACTTCCGGCTGTTCTACATAGTTAGCTATATCCTGAATGATGCTTTTTTACTACATACAAACACATAGCTTTCAAGGAATGAAAAACCCCTAGCAACTATGCTTTTCTAGCGATATTGGAATATAAAAGCACTTGCTTGTGTCCCATTTATCTAGTTTTAGTACACATAAGTGTAACATAAATCCGTTAGACAAATATACAGGGTGTGTGTTTATGTAGCTTTAGCTTATAGAATAGGATGTTGACTGCCACTTTTGTTGTTCACTCAAGACTGTAAATTAACGGGGATGCTGTAGATTGATGGTGAGAGATTCATTTAAAATTCAATTACGGGTGCACAAATTTATTAATTTCTAAATGGGGATGGAAAAGTTAAGTGTAGTCTTGTATTGTGCAGTTTCAAACTGGGACAACGATAACAGGTTCAGCAGAGTTTTGGATGACATTATTTGTTTAGTTTTCTACATGGATGTTGTTGTTGTTGTTGTTGTTTTTGTGACACGTTAAGTAGAAGAAATTCATATAATATTTATTATGAAAAATTTGTAAGAGATCTTTATTAATTTGAAGCGCAAATTTGTTGCCTTGTGTAAGAAATGGAGAGAAATATGTTTACAATAATTATATATGCATGTAGTCTCCGACGGAAATATTCTTCCACTCCTGGACGCTATGAAATGAATATTTTATCAACACTTCTGTTGATTGGACAACAGATGCTTTTTGATATTAGCGATTGCTTTAAAATTTTGATCTGCAAACGATCCCTGATATACGGAAGAAAAACGAAAAATTCAGATGAACTTAGGTTTAGGAAATAATGCACTAGAAATTCTTTAGAGTCACATCATAAACTCACGAAAAAATGCTTAATTTAACTCGTGCATTACTCGTGAATTACTATTTCAAATAACAATTGATTTTAGCACTTAAATTCATCCTAGTAGTAAGGCTGCAAGTTGGCGCACAGCTCAAAATAATCTAAAAGTAACCCAAATCGGGACTGGGGACACCTCTGTTCTAGACCCGAATAAATTTTCTAGTCTCGAAGAGAAAACACCAACAAGAAAAGAACGTTATAATCCCATGGAAGGCCTTCCGAAAAAGTAACTACTAACGGGCTATTAGCCGGAGACGAAATCTAAGTACGTTACAGATTTGAATACTCCCGTTGGGTTCCAGTATATAAACTCCTTTTAGTCTTAGTCCCGTGACATACGATAATATACACTCTATACAGCGTACTAAAAACTGGTTTTCTTAGCACTATTTTAGAACATTTTCAGGTATAGCCCAATTCAGAGCAGAGGGTTAGACTCGGATGATATAGGAGTGTTTTATTAATATTGCATATGGATGTGTGTACTCTGCTTGTGTGCGTATAGATCATATGGAAATTATGAATTTTCTTTGTTGCCTCAAGAACGTGTATCAACCGTGTATAAACTACGTGTACCATAGGCTGATACCAAAACCGGTTTTTACGTCGTGTCTAGTCTCGAGTGTGTATCATCGTGTGTCTCCGAACTTACTAAACTAATCATACTCAGTGATGTTCCACTATTCAACTATTAACACCAATGGCAGATAATTTTATTATCATTCCTTTTGCCATAATTACAGAAATTCCTTAAGCTTAGAGTCATTTCAATAAAAAATTAGAAAAAATAATAAGTTCTTTCTACCTTTTAGACAATTATGTAATATCGCAGCACTATGGTTCGTGGAAATAGTTCAAATAGTACACGTAGACAGTTATTTCTGCTGAGAGCGATTGAACTGTGGTAAAATTAATATAAAAAAGGTGATAATTCACTATTATCCTATGGAACTATAGATTCTATCGCAGCCTCTTTCTGTATGCCCAGTTCGTTAACCTTGGCCGAGCTGTTGACTCTTCTCGTGCCTCGCATGTGGTGGATAGGGCTTGACCATATGGAATTATAGAAATTGCAATGCATTACCATCTAGGACCCATCCCTATACAAGGCTAATTGCACACTAACTTCTTGAATTGAGGTAAAAGATTATTCAAAAAATGGAATGAATTTATCGGTCCTTTATGGAGGTCCCGACATAAAGACCCTTAAGTTATTTCTATGTTTGCGAAAATGTGCTGAGAGTTAACCAATAATTATATAAATAATTTCTTATCTGATTGTTCTACGAGCGTTTTCATGGGACTTTCTTCGCCGCCTCCAATTCCTGCAGCTTCCTCCAATTCTTTTTCCCCGTGGGGCGAATTTTCTTTCACCGTTCTGCCTGCAAATTCCTTAGTTTTCTTTTTACTTTTTCTCAATACGTCAATTACACGTGATATTAAAATCTTCTTTTTAATTCTCGGAACTTTTTCTTCTCTTCTGTTCACCACTATGCTTCCATCGCTCGTGACAAAAAAAAAAAAAAAGTAAAGACCAAAAATGCCTTCCTTCACTTCAATCTCATTTTTTCCGCCTTTATCTTCTTCTTTTTGTTTCAGTTTTTTTCCTTAGCCCGATGTCAATCGCGTAGTAAGGTGAAAGCGGACTCACAATCTCAGTGTGGGTGCGACATGATCACTGTCTGATAGATGTCAGTAGTACAGTCACATGTAGCATACTGCACTGTGTAGCTGCGACCATAACAACGTAGAAAAGCCTACAGTTTACAGTTGGTTCTTGATGCATGAATTCTAGAAAAATAATGAGAACACGCTAGAGAATATTTTTCTAATGCAAGACATAGAAATGACACCGCGGACGAGGGGATTTATCATATTATAAATCATAATTGTAAGGAATACTTTTCAGAAGATACATAAAAAAAACAATGTTGGTCAATTAAGTCGCCATTTTATCTTCCTTCATTCTAAAATCTCTCATCTACAAATGCATTCCATTCTACATATTTCTTTCAAAATAATGTCGCTTTCATTTCAAGTGAGAGGCCTGCTTTTCAGTCATATTTAATATTCTCTTACTTCTTTTGCTACCATCTGGATTTTCACAAAGAAATTTATGTTTTCTAATTACAAGACAATGTTAAATTTTATGAGTATATGTATATCCTTAGTTTCATTATCAATCGTCGCTTAGAGCTCATTGGAGAACTCCTGTTTTTTCAAGTATTAAATATTTGTCATCACATTTTTATGAAATTTGACCATTGAATAAATAACTAATAAGAAAACGGCATATCGAGTGAAAACCTAAGCCAGTCGGCGAAATATATTTATTCGTTTCGTCATAGCAGTAATGAAATCCTGACATTTTTAAGGGGGGCATTTTTTATAATCCAAATTGCTATGTAAAATAAACGAATTTTTAGTGCCCCCTTATTTTCAGATAATATTTCTTGGCGTTGCCTTTGCATGACTGACATAATTTAGGCAGCAATTACAAATTCATAAAATATGAAATGTTAGAAATGTTGAACTGACGCACAACAGGCGTAGGCCCTCTTGTCACCCCCGCCTATCATAGGTCATACTGTCATTGAATTGCTTAAACACGTACACTGTATTCGCACAGTACCCCGCTTCCTTATTATGTAGTTATTTATTCAACGAATTTTACACACAATTTAATGGCATTCTACTGCTGAACATTCATTCGAAACAAAAGAATGTTATGGGAGGGGAGGGATAGATAGAACTTCTTGACTTAATTATGTTTTGGGGAGAATGCGACTTAAGTATTTTGTGAACTTTAAAAAAAAAATCCGTAACTACTTTAATAAACAATTCTTACGTCACAGTACAGTAAAAATAATGATCAACTATCAAGAATAAAAAAGTAGAGTAGCGTGTGTACACATCCGATGGTAAATTTTGTTCGAACTTTCGAATATTCTACAAAATTTCTTTCTTCACTGTAGACTGCTTTTACAAATTAAAAACATTGTACGTTATCGATATTTACTAATTTTTAATTAAATTTATAAATTTTTATCACTTTCGTGGATACTTATTTGAAACTTGAAAATAAATATTACATTTCTTTGTGAATTTTCAAAATGAACCCCCACTGCCATCTATTTTTCCTTGCAATACTAAGGAGTGGTCCAGAAAAAATTGACCCATTTATTTTTGTTTGCAGTAAAAACACTAATGGCAATTTTTTTATAAAATTTCTATATTTTGTTTCTTACAGCTTAAACTTTAAGATGCAAAAGTTATTTCTAGTACATTATTTGTTTTGGAAGATTGTTTTAACTTTGTTATTCAAGCCGCGCATTAGATTTAGAACAGTTATATTAGTAACATTTCTATATGCTCTTTTCCATTTATTTCTGAAATCAACATCATTTTTGGCAAATTCTTTGTTGTTCTAAGCTTATTTTTCATTGTACCAGTACCTCTCTACTGGACAAAGCTGGGGGCAGTTTGCTGGATTGGCTTCCCTTGGCACGATATTGACCTCATTGGTTCTCTACCATTCCATCGTTGCTTTTGCGTAATGACTGGTGGCCGAATCTGGCCAGAAAATAACAGACCCTTGATGCTGTTGAATGAAAAGGTAGAAGTCTTTTTGAAGGCACTCTTTGATGTACACATCTGAGTTTATTGTTCCTTTGATGATAAATTCACTGCTTCGTAAACCGCAAGAACAGATCGTCTGCCAAATCATGTACTTCTTGGGAAATTTTGTCATTCCTTTTATTGAAAATTTTCTGGATACTCCGCTCCGACTTTTTGCAGTAAAATATTTGTCACCTGGTATCTGTGAAAAGTCAGCTTTGCAATAGGTTTCATCATCCATAACGACACAATCGTATTTCGTCAGGTAGTTCCCATAAAGTTTTCTCGCTCTTCTTCTTGCTGTTTTCTCTTCTTCTTCCTTCCTCAGCGGCACTTTTTGAACCTTATAGCTCCTTAATCCACAGATTTTTTTATATCTGTGCACTGTAGACTTTGACGTTCCTGCCAATGTCGCCATATCTCTTTCCGAAGTTCCCGGTTTCCGAGAATAAGTTCTCTTCATCTGTTTTATGACGTCTGGACGGGGTGGCCTTGGTTTTCTACCTGACCCACGTATCCTTTCTATTGACAAGCCTCGCCTATACTTGGCTATTGTCCTTTTTACCGTGGAATAACTTGTATTCAGGTATTTTGAAATTTTTAACAATGAAACTGTGGGATTTTCCAAATATTTGGACAAAATCATTTCACGCACTTCTTCTTCGCTTCGAGAGATTTTAACTATTTCACTTCCAATACACGAATGATTCATATAAACTCAGAGTTCAGTATTTATGGAATATTTTAACAAAAAAATCCAGACCTGGATTATTGTAATTTTGCATGTATAAAAATAACTTAATGGGTCAATTTTTTCTGGACCACTCCTTATTTCGAATTTTAAGAAATTTTTATTTTGTTAAAATATTACTATTATTCAATTTAACTTAAACAAATAAAAATAAAGCTTGATTCCCTTAATATTTAGTTCCTTAATTTTAGTTGCAGTTAACAAATATTTCGTGTAACATTTGTTAGCGAGAAGATCTTGTATATTAAGAAAAGAAGAAAAAATTCAATTTGATGACTCCACTCCAATCTGTCATGGTAAATGCTTTCTCACTCTTATGTCTTTGGAATCTAGACGTCAAAATCTGAATTTATTTAAATTTAATGAAAATCTATAAAAAAAAGTAATCCCAATTATTCGAAATTGATATTTTGTGTAGATGCACAAAATAAGGAAGAAGAGAATTTTAGTTGAGGACGTTATCCCATACGATCAGCATCAGGATCCCAAGAATAGTTTTCAAATGAAAATGCAAATATTTGAAATTATGTATGTTAGTGGATTCATAAATGTTGCTGGCAAATAATGAATAAGAAATTTGAATCTAATCAAAATACAATATTTTTCGGTTAATGTACCATAACTATTGTACATATGTACATATAGAATAGTCTCAATCTAAATCACTACTACCTATTTCCTTATTACATCTGAAATCCCTTTACTTTATTCTTACTTATCAGTGCAGCACATGATGTCCAAAGCATTCCATATATTCCTTCCGCAATTGTAATTAAAATCACATTGCTATCCTACCGCTTAACAGCGGTAAATCCCCTGTCTAATATGAACACGTACAAAGGTGGGTATACCTGCTAACCTATGTACATATACCAACGAATATATATGCAGAAAGATAATCCATCTCCGGAGGGTCCATTTAATTTTCCTTCTCAAAGCATCCCATCCATCCAATCCAATTTGGTAGCGGAAAGAACAGTAATAGTGGTGGTGGTGGTGGTGTTAGTGGTTATAGAATAGTAAGGTATGTTGTTAGTACGATGAAATGCTAAAACGTTCAAGCAAATCCTTGCTACCGCTATCCATTGGCTAGCAGCATCCCGTGTAGTCGCTATATGGTAGTTCATAAATCGACAAAACATGTTCATCAAAACCGATAAAACGTAAACAAGAAAATTTGCATGTGAAAATCAAATTAGACTGCACTCCGGGATATGTTTGAACATAAAAGATACCTTTGCATAACAACTTGTCGCCAGTCCTCCATCTCTCTTTCCCGGTACACAGGTATTATCCTATATCCTAGATGAATCTGGGAGGTGATGCTGTGCATTCAGCATTATATAGAGAGAAAGAGATCTGTTCTACCTTTGAAGTAATGAAATTCTGTTCATGTTATTGCATTATGGAAAGTGCCTGCATCTTTTTATCTCTGTGCTGCTAGCTCTCTCTGCAGCCCCTGACGTCGCGTCGTTTCCAATATTTCAACCATTTGTTTGCCCTGGTGCAGAACAGTTTTACGAATAGAAATCCTTTTTTGTTTTTTGCGAGATAACGTGTATATGTATATGTAGGTTATATGCATGTGCGGATAGAAGACAATCTCTAAAGGAGTAGTCCTACGATTTCCGAGAAATTTATGCAATTTTATGCACATTTTAATGTCCAGCTTATAGGACTAGGTACTTGACGATTTTAGAGATTCTTGTAAACAGTTAGTGTAGTCATGAAGAAAATGCAAAACTAAATAAAATCTGTAAATAAAAGGAGATCTGAAGTATTTTTAAAATTTGTTTATTCACAATTAATGTGATGTTCTGACATAAAAATACCTGAACTCACATATAAACGAAGGACGCATGAATTTTCATTTTTATACCTACCATTTTTTGGCAGTTTTTGGGCAGTTTGGTCTTTTTAATTCCTACTGCATACACATTAAAGCCTTACTCAAGTTTCGATCACTCCACCTAACATACAAATAATCAAGGAAGTGGTATTAGGCTGTAGGGTTAAACATTGTAAGCCAGGAGATCTATAGGGAGGGGGTGCAGAAATTTAAGGCAAGACTCCAAACAAGTATTTTTTTACGTGGTAATTAGACATTGCTTAACAAGGTGGAAGTGGTTAAGCGTCCTTGCTGCAAAGCAGCTTTCTACATGGTTTTATATTTTACATTATTAAAAAAAACTTTAGATCTTTCACAGAAGCTTTAGTTTATTTTTTTAAAGATTTTTCACTACGGTAGATTAAGATCGATCTTTCACGCACGACAACTTAATAGTTTTTACGGCAGTTTTAGATTTTTCACGAAAGATTATGTTCCTTGAATAATATAAGGAGCACCACAAGCTCTGAATGCTATTCTGTTGCCGAGCTCAACCGTGCAAGATTCTCATGACAATATTTCCCCAATGATTTTATCCGGATTTGCTAATATCCGAGTATTCGGATACCTGGATCTGCGAACTATCCGATTCCTGAAATTCGGATCCGAACTATCCAAGTTATCTGGATTCAGATCTGTACTATTGCCCGGATCCCAATCCATACTAAGCAAAAAAAAAAAAACTTCAAAATATCTTCCAGATTGCGTTGCTTTATTGGAAAAATGGGCATGCCACGAAATTTATATTTTTCCAGTGAAATAATGCAACTCGAGAAAATTTTGAACTTTTTTTTTTAATCCAAATCCAGATGGTTCCAATACAAATCTGGATCCGGATAGTTCCGATCTGGATATTAGGATCCGGATATCCGGAATTGACGAATGGTATCCTAATTACATATTTCGGATAATCCGATTAGAAAATTATCTGGATATTTCCGCAAATGGGTTATATCTAAATCATGCCAAAGTTTAACCTAATTCAGCTCCAGACTTTTTTTTTTAGATAAGGCTGCAAATATGAATAATTTGGAATATAAAATACTTTTCGAAATTCGAAACATAAATTTCGAAAAATAATTAAGCTAAGTATTATTAAACTAGCTAAAATTGCCCGTTCTTAGAACGCGAATCTCTCTTAAAGTTTGTAATTTTTTTTTTTTGTAATTGTTTTAATTTATTTTTTTAATTTTCATTTTTATTTTTAAAATTTTCGTTATTTTTATTTTTTTTATTTTTTAATATTTTTCATTTTTTTAAAACTCTTTTCTTAAAAAAAAAAAAACGCCTGCTGGGATTCAAACTCGTTACCAACAGAATCTGGGCTTTTCATAAGTTTATATTTAGGACGACTCTCCGTCATTTTTATAACGTGGAAATATAATTTTCCAAACTTTAAAATCACCCTGTTACTTATTTTTTCTTCTTCTGGCCCATCTCGATTGTACGTAATATGTGTAAGAAAGTATTTGTAACTTCTTGATGGAAATTGGTATGCTAATGTCAAGGTAGTGCAACATCATGATATATACATACATACAAACGTAAATTGTTAATTACTTTTAATCTCGAAAACAGTTGCTACTTCTTAGCATAAATTCCAACTGATAACAATAGAATATCTTCGAATCATTGAAATTCTCCTTTGTCGTGATTGAATATATTTCTCACACATAATTCAGTAGATAGCAATATACCTATACACTTGTCGTGACCACCATTTCAATTGTGATAATAATTTTCTTCTCCATCATGTAAGAGTTGTGCAATAGCATTATCCAAGAAAGAGCTAAAACCTTAATTAATGTTTATACAAACATTTTACACCTTCTCTGTATAATTAGCGCTAAAAACGTAATTAATGCTCGGATTTATTGTGGATTGCTCGGAACAAATTTTTCTCTCTTCAAGTACTTTATGCACCAATGCACCGCAATGAAATGCAAATGCACTCGGAAAGCGTAAAAATAATAATTTGTCCTAGACCCGTTGATTACCTTAAGAGAGCTATTACGGATTAATTGTTGATTTCCAACGGCCTTGGAGGTTTACCCCGTCTAACTAATAATAAGTAGCGACTGCTAACAGAACTCGTCCAGACTTTTACTTGACCTACTCAATGTAAAAAGTTGATCGTTTTTTACCAGACGTACGTATATAAGGCTCAGAGAAAACTTATGGTGCTCAGGAGTTGATTTGCTTGTGCGCTAAACGGAGGAACACTTCAATCCCTTGAGAGAAAAAAATTCTAGCATCGAAATGAAGTGGAGCAACTTTGTGTTTTTTCTCGGCTCTATAATAATGGTTCTGTTTGTAACTTTGGCTGTAGCTGAACCTGGTGGTGGAGGTGGTGGAGGTGGATATGGTAATGGTGGTGGAGGTGGATATAGTAGCGGCGGGGGTGGAGGTTATAGCAACGGCGGTGGAGGAGCAGGAGGAAAAAATCGCGGAGGTGGTGGTGGTGGATATGGTAATGGAGGAGGTGGTGGAGGTGGATATAGTAACGGAGGAGGTGGAGGTGGATACAGCAGTGGAGGAGGGGGAGGAAAAGGTGGTGGCGGAGGAGGTGCTGGTGGCGGCGGTAGTAGCAGTTATGGTCAGGGTGGAGGTGGTAAAAGTAATGGTGGAGGTGGAAAAGGCTGGTAATTTTATTATCATGGAAAGTTTTTTAATCTTAAATTGTTTTCAATGTTTATAAAAAAAAATTTTACATAAAACATACTTTTGTACAACACCATTTTCGAAGAAAAACATTTTTGCAATAGTTTTTGTTGTATTCATTCAATTACGGTTTACCTGATCTTCTTTCTTCATGTTATTGGGGAGGGGGGTGGGGGGGGCGCTAGTTTTAAGGGGGCGGCAATACAACGGACTTCTGAACTCATAATTAAACAAGATTGCAGTAATTGAACAATAATTTTTTCAGACCATACTTCATTTTTGTGGAATCTAAAAGCGCCTTTGCTGACAGCATACTTTGAATTGTGCTTATACTTATACAGCCAATCAATTTACTGTTATAAAATTTAAATCTGTAAGCCTCTGTAAGCTAATTATAAATTAAAAATTCCACTAAATTCTCAAATTGTACCTTTGTGTCATACTCGTATATGAAATAAATTCAATAATTGTACAAATTTATACTAAGGTGGCTGGCAAAGCTACGTTCCCCATCATCCACCAATCCTAACAGGAATGTAAACAGAATATATAAGACAGTAGGCACAAGTACAGACAGCCAGAAAGATATTTTTATGCCAGCTAAAATTAGCCATTTTAGCCGGAATTATATCCTGTGTCTATAACGATTTAAGTTGAAAATCAGTTATTTCATGAAAATGAAGAGGTGACAGAGTATGGACGAAAATTATTTCATTTGGATTGTCATTGACAGTTAGTCAATGTGAGTAAAGATTATGGAAGAGTTCAATAATTTAATTAAATGCTATCAAGAAAATTTGCGAGTATTTACTTACTATAGTTGCAAAGCATTTAGTAGAAGACAATTTTTGTTGTTCAAATGTACTAAAAAGAAAAGAAATAAAGATTGCTGTTAGAGAGGTCGGCAGCTAACATCTGCTAGTGATGATTCTTCTAAGATTTACGATAGGTTGCTTCTTTTTTTGACAATGCCTCTGTCTCGTCAAATTTTCAACTTCAATCATATGAACGACTCTCATAACGTTTCATTTACTATCCCTAAAATTTCAGAAGAGGATATACTTGATCATATTAATGGGCTTCCAAATGACTTTACAACGGGTCCTGATGGAATACCTCCAACCTTTTTTAAGTCATGTTGCTTCTCCCTGACAACCCCGCTGAGAATTATTTTCCAAAAATCGCTCGATAATGGTTGTGTTTCTCAGATATGGAAAAATTCTTTTATCATAGATATCTCTAGCTATAGGCTTATTGCAAAATTATCTTGCATGCCCAAGTTATTCGAATCTATCATTTACTCTCCGTTATCAATTTCCTGCAAGAATTTGTTCTCTTCAAACCAACATGGGTTTATTTCGGGCCGATCTACAACCACTAACTTATTGGAATTTGTCTCTGATACCAATCATAGGTTTGAAAACGGCTACTAGACAGATTGTATTTATACAGACTTTAGTAAAGCTTTCGACAAGCTATCTCACTCCGTGATACTGTTTAAAATGGAATAGTATGGATTTCCCACAACGTTCCTAAAATGGACAGAGTCATATCTAGATAACCGAACATACCAAAACAATTTCCGCCACTCCATCTCTAGAGTCTTGAAAGCTTCATCTGGCGTACCTAAAGGGAGTCATTTAGGCCCGTTGCTATTTATTCTATCTATTGACGACATTGTCTCCATAGTGAAGCACTGCACAAGTCTTAATTTATGCTGATGACATTAAACTTTTCGCTCAGATTAAATCTTTTAATGATCGTCAACTGATACAGGGTGACCTCCACAAATTTTACGATTCGTGCAAAAGCAATAATTTGGTACTCAATATCGACAAATGTGAGATGATGACTTTCCACAGGAATCTGAATCATCTCTTATGTCTATGGGTTCTCGGCTTCCTCGATTCGCCGTGTTAGTTCTGTCTGTAACTTGGGTGTCAAATGTGACCATAGATTGAATTTTAACTCCCACATGGCATCAAAGAGTAGTTCTTTGCTGGGGCTTTATAAAACGTTGGTCCCGAGAGTTCTCGAATCCCTCCATAGCATTACGTTTGTATACTTGCTTTGTGAGACCACTTCATGAATACGCTAGCCAGGTCTGGTCTCCTTTTTACGGTACACATATCGTCCGTATCGAGTCTGTTCAGCGAAACTTCCTGCGCTTTGCACTTAGGGACCCAACCTGGAATAATTCATTGATTCTTCCACCCTATGAGGACCGCTTGCAGCTTTTAAATATGCACTCACTTGAGAAACGTCGCATGGTTGCCGATGTAACTTTTGTTCACCAACTTTTAAATCCGAATGTTGATTCCCCGTTGTTACTTGACAAAATCTCTTTCCGTGATAATAGGCACAATTTATGAAGGCTACCTCTATTACATGTGAACTCCTCAGGGTTATTAAGCTGTTAATAATTTGGCTAAATATATTGTTGTTGACGATTCTAAGCATGTTTTAAAAAAACGTCTATATAATATTTAGTCTCTTTAGTTAGATTTAATTTAGTTTTTTATCTTTTTGTTCTATGTCGCATTGCATGTCATTTCATCTGGTGTTTGGTCTATGTTCAGTGTAACATACTAATACTAACACCGACTAAGTGATGAAACTCATGTAATGTTGACCGTTTATTTATTAAACGTGTCCATGCAGCGAGCTTATGTTAAGCTGGTTCTGATAGCCCTAAAAGATTGTGTTTCTTTGTGTTGATGCGCTTTTTGTAGTTTCTACGTGTTTTTGTATATACATTTGACAAAAATGATTGAATTAGCTATAAAATCGTTAGCAAATTATTTAAGTGATTTAAAATATTGAAAAATGTTTAATCGAAAAATACAGTAAATGTTAGAAATTTACAAATGCGAGGGTTTTTATTTTGTCGCTGGGTGGGTGTATAATCTTTATCGACCATCTTGAAAAGAGAAATATCGATACCTAGACAAAAAAATGTTATCCATCTTTATTGGATTGGTTTCACATTGAATTGTTGGAAAAAAAACATCTGCAATTGTCCGAGCCAAATTTTCGAATTAAATACACACTATCAATAACTCTCGTCCATCCAACCTATTCTCCAAGATTTTTCTCTTTCTGGAAAGAATTTCCCATCGAACAAGAACGTCAACGCTGAAACAAACGGACATTTTTCAGAATTAAAAAAAAAACATATTTCAAAGTCTTATCAAACAGTTTTCATATAATAAAAACTTTAGGAATTAATACGTAAATATGTATATCCAAAATTGAAATTACCTAGAAGGAAGTTTTGCTTTTCATAATTTAAAACCTTTCAATTATAGGTATAAAGCAGTTCAACCTAGGCTATGAAAATAATTAATATAAATATTATAAAATAACTGTAACTCCTCTTAACATAATATTATCTGGATCCGCACCTATTCGTGTGTAGCCACAGAAAGGATACCTAAAACTTTTCCTAAGCATTAAAAACCTATTACGCTAGCCCAAAAGTGTTAGTGTTAATCTATGTAGAACAAGGGTTACATACAACTGGCTTGATGATGAAGACCAACATAAATTATGTAATTAAATAATGTAAAATCCAATAATGCTTACAGCATACTTTCATACACTCAGTATAAGTCCGGTTCTCATCCAAAAATAATTAAAATTGCTAAATTTCGGGTGAAGGAAATTAAACAATGCAAAAGGGGCGCGCACCCAGTTTTAAATTCTTTACACAAGGCAGAAAAAGTTTTTAATTCTATGTAATATTCGTAACTTTAAATTTGTTCCATCCATAGCTCACCAGTTTGTATACCTATATGTAGTCAGTTTATGGAATGGCTAGCTGGTTGGTTGGTTGGTTGGATGGCTGTCTCCTTCATCCTCCACCTCTCTCTCTTTCTCTCTCTCTCTCTATCACTCTTTCTTGGAGGAGTGCACAGCCTTTTATACTCTCTCTATATATAGCCATAGGAAAGGAAACTCTTAATTAAAGTGTGCGCTATTTCAGAATTTACCGAAATCTCTTAGCTTTCCTTCGAGCTATTCAGAAGTACTTTGGCGTAAATGGAATATTTATGGCTGGTTTTTCCTTAAAAGAAATTCATTTTCCTAAAATTTCCATGCAAAAGTGTTACCCATGTGCTTTTTTGCCTAGAAGAGATGCCGTAGTGTTGCTAATTCAGTAATTCGCGTGAGCTTTTATAATTTATTCGTGCGACAAGAAGCATAACTTTTCTGTGCGTTTTGTTGAGAAATTCTGAAAACTGAAAGGGTTCACCTTCATATCTACTAATGAATGCTAGCGTACAGTTTCTTATTATATATTATGTGGATTGCATCCAACATAACGTTTTATAAATAATTCATAGTTATATGAAGAACGGTATGGCATAAATTATTGCATTGCATTGCAGACGTGTTTTAGTAGTAACAAAGGGTGGAAATTTCAAATACATTTCGCTAAACTTCGCAACTCATTATCATACACTCACATACATACATTTAGTCTTATTCTTTGCGAAACTTCAATACATATATAGATATGTATGCATGTATGTATATATGTGTGTGTGTGTACAATGAAGATAAAAAATTCATTCCTGGATTTTATTCATCGTATATCATTAAAATCCCACGGGAAAATCTTAAAGAAAAAAAAAAGGAAATTTTAAACTACTTTCCCATCTATTGAGCATTTTGTTCGCATTAAGTAAATCCCTTAAGTTTTTAAGATGCTTATAAAATGCTCGATTTTTTCAAGTCGGTAAGATGGTATCGTAAGTTTTTGTGTTTTCTTAATGGCTAAACTAAAATGCATGCCAATTTGATTTATTCAAACGGTATTTTTTTTTCAAACTGCATTGAAATTTTACTCAAAATTTTCCAAATATGTCTTATAAAAATTTGATCTCCATTATTTCGTATGGAGTGGAAGTATCAAAAAATGTTGTCTTTTCTCCTACTTTTTTCATTATACTCTCCTATATTCTCTCCCATTGTTAACCGTATTTAGAAGCTTTACACACACACAATTTTACCTGCTAACTTAACTCTTCAATTGTGTCATTTTATAGGAATTAAAAAAATCAAAGTTTAAAGCTTTAAAAAGCTCTTTCAAAAGCTCATAAATCACAAACATTTTTCCAACTTATATCCATGACAGATACCCTGCATAATGCTCTATCAGGGAATGAAATTAAATATTATATGAGTGACCATTAGAATGCATTTATTAAAATGATATTAAAATTGTTGGTAGTGTTATTTTGTATAACTATAGTAAATAAAGTGAATAATGATAAAAAGAAAAAAGCTGGATAAGGATATATGTATGTAGAGAGTACCCAATAAAATTGCTTTCTCAAAGCTTTTCGACGAAAAAATTTTGCATTAATTATTGAGATGACACACTATAAAATTTGCTCCATTTCATTAATAATGCTCCATTATGTTTCTAGTCTTATATAAGTATACTAGGCATTAGCGAAATCACACTCAATTTCGTTAGGATTGAATACTTTAGTATACTTCAGTCCAATATTTGAGTAGGTATATACATAAGTGTTATGTTAGTCTCAAATGGTCTTATTGAAAGAAGTCGGGTGATGATATGATAATTTCTAATATCATCAGCCTTGACATACGTAATTGGTGGGTGATTAGAATAAAATACAGATTTTTGGTCAATAATAAATTCATACTTCTTGTTAATAGAAAAATTGATGAAATTTCTACACACTATAAATAAGATTATTAATCTGAATAGGATTGAATGTCTTAAAAGCGTGCGCTATTCGATCATTCCGATCCATCCAGATATCTGGAAGCAATCTAACTCGTAAGTCCATTTTTGAACAAATAAAAAAATTAGAATTGGTCTAAGACCAATTTTTATGATATCCCCTAGATGAATGCCCGTATGTAATTTGGTATGGTCACCTCTCTGTGCAAGTATGATTATTGAAGTGGTTTTTGCATTTATTTCTACGACGGTTCGTTGGACAGTAAAAAGAGATTATGACAAATTTCGTAAGATTTCATATTCTGAAGAACGTTTTAGTACAATAAGAACGTGGAGTACTAATCGTAAAAAACTTAAATTTTTTTATGGCAACACCAAGAAAGGTTGCCCGATTTTGTCCATTTGTAAAGTTTTATTTACTATTACTATGAAAACACGGTGTATAAAATTTCAGCTCCCTACGTCGATGCGTTCTCAAGCAGTATTCAATTATATATAGTGAAAAACAAAATTTTTGTTTGGCAGCCCTATGAAAGAGTTGCCCGATTCGTTCTAATTTTCGATCTTAAATTTACTTGTTTTTTTAAAAGCTCGTGTGCAAAATTTCAGCTCTCTAAGTGAATGCGTTCTCGAGTTATCGTGAGGACGGACAGATGGACAGGTGGACAGACGGACGGATGGACAAACGGACGGACGGACAGACAGACAGAGGACCATGCAAAATTCAAAATAACTTTTAATATTATGTGTGGATGCCCAACCCATTTTTCTCCACTAGCATTATCTCTGTGCGTTACAAACGGAATGACTAACTTAGTATGTATACCCTGTAGATTTCATCAAGGGTATAAAAACAGTCTCCACCTAGGTTCTGCCCATATAAGATGTGATTTTAAAAAAAATTTGAGTATGCATTCGATTTTAATTTTAGTTTCGCTTGGAGATTCGTAAAATGGTTCTACTGAATTCCGCATAATTTCATACTTTTATGATAAATACACCTGTCTCCACACCACAACAGATTTCTTCAGAGTATGTTCGATCAATCATCGAATAGTTAGCTCCTATATCCAATTATAAATGTATAAAACTAGCTTAAACTGACTAACTCTGCAGTGTAGCTAAGTTACACAAGCTGTAAGGTATCAATTTAACAGATTATACCAATCATCATACGTTATTGGTCTAACACATTAAATTGATGTCATGATAATGAGAACGGTGAATTGGTGGTAGATCAAACCAATCGCAATATATTATTCATCTAACTTGAAAAATTGATCTCAGATTAGACCAATCTTAATACATTATTCGTCTAACAATTCAATGCATGTACCAATCTAAATACAAACTTCGTCTTAAATATATATGCGTGTGTAAAAGGTTAAGAAAGAAACAAAAAAACAAAATCTAATCTGCAACTCCAATAATAACTTCAAAACAAATGTTTTGAACAAAATACCAATAAAATTGTGGGTGAGAACCCGGTAGTGACCCAATTAAAAATGTTCTAAATGACTTTTTAATGACTGTTGCTCAGTTTCTGTTTGCCTTTTATATATACGACAACATGAATTTGTTTTGTCTCTGGCTGCTGATAATATCGCGTTAGTTCCCGTACCGTCAAAGGGTTGGATTTTTTTTTTTTTTTTTTTTTTATCTTTTGTTTTCTACCACCCTATATCCAACACATACATAGCTCTTAATCATTATCTCTATCCACTCTCGTTCTCTCACAAGAGCTAATCGATTTTATCAAAACTCATTAATCGCAATTCCCGACCATTTGCTGCCATTTGTCAATTTCCCTTTAGCTAGACGGAATAGGGCCATCTAGCTAACTTGCGAATGAGCTGTTTATTGGAGCGTAAGAGATACAAATTAAACTTTTCCAGGTAAATGATACTCCGGAACTCTCGTCCAGCTAATCTATGCTTAATGGCGTATTTTATTTATGATTATGATGTTTTGCAGATAAATAATGTTTTTCAGTGTTGTCTTTAATAGCCTGAGGTTGAGTTATCACCTGCAGACATTGAAAATTTATTGCTTTTATTTTGGTTAAAATTTCTTCTTTGAAATCTTCATGTTATTTATGGAGCTTTGTGAAATGGTCGATTTGTAAATTTGCTTTTTGGTAAAATTATTTATATAAATTTAAATGTTCAAAATCGGTACCTATTTGGTGTTGTATTATTCAAATTGATAGATTTCATCCAGTTTGTATAGAAATTAAAAAGTAAGGTTATTAAGGTTACCGTTGAGAGGCATGAGAAATGCATGAAATTTGGAAATCTTTTTTTTTTACATAAAATAAATACTTTTGGAAATGGGTTTTAACGTATTTTATTCTTCTATCAATTGAAAGTAAATTCCTGTTTTATTTAAAAAGAAGTAAAAAATCAAAATGGCGGCTCCAGCTCCCATCAAACGAAACCGTGCACGACGTGTTTTAGTCTGCACGGGCGTTCCACAGATTTTCCAGTTCATCCGAAACAAATAGAGTTGAAAATGATAAAACTAGGCAAAATTTGGGGGCCTTACCGGTTTTCGTTTTCAGAAAAAAAAAAAGAACACACCCCTCTGAGTTTCCTTTCAATTGTGCAGGGATTTATGTGAGCCGGTTCATCTGTTGAAGCTGTAGAGCGCCCCGCGCGTTGGAAATCTTTGACAACTTACTTAAGCTATTCCAGCACCTTCTTCTCCCTCCAAGAACTGATTATGCTGAATTTGAAGGTTAACGAATGGTTTCCTGAAATTTATGAGGGTACTTCAGGTAGCGAGAAAAGGTCTCCCCAGCAAGCGCGCTCCGAGCGCCTCAGCTACCTGTTTTTCAGCCGCTCTCAACAGGCTGTAAATTCTAAAATACTTTAGATATGAAAATATCCTTTTATCTGCGTATTCTTAACACTTTAGGGAGAAAATAATATAAAACAAAAAATGAATGTTTCATCGTCATAAACGGTAACCTTTCCTTAAGCGTTCTTTAAAAGTGATGTAATGCGCGAAGTTAATTATTTAGTCCCGAAGAAAGTAAAAATACAAAAGATATTTTTTCGGCAGCTATATAAACAGAATCATCTCATCACTGAACGCGTCCAAACAAATACGAAAGTAGGAAACGAATGATCGACTAGAAAAGCCGTCTTCAGAGCTAGCGAACTGAAACATTCTTCTAACATTAGATGAAGATTCACCAGTAGCACCTTCTACGAAAGATCATAGAAAATGTCTAACAAAGAAAAGCTCTATTGAAACGAAATAGGAAGAAAGAAATTGTTCTTGATTCTACGACCAGAAACACAATAGGACTTAGGACTTAGATCTAACCAAAAAAATCACTTCTAATGCATTACCGACAATTTTGTATACCAAATTGTCGAAGATTACCAACTACTCTCGAGATCTATATCTTTTTTCGGTCTCCTTTATTTAAATTAAGATCAAAATAAATTTCATCGAACTGAAAGAAAAATTTGCATATGTCTTTCAACAATCGAATGGCTGACCGCCAGAAGATCTGTAATTATAGAAATTACCTGAAAATTCGTTTGAATTCAACATACGTAATGTCTTGGAACGGTTATTAGGTTTATCTGATCTCTACTTTCGTCAGAGAAATTAAAAATATTTTCTAAGAGTTCATTGTTCATTATTTGTCGAAAACATTAGGAATATCGATTAAGAATAAAGGCGAATATATTTTACAAATTTTCATTTCTTTGAGTACTTGCTCACGTTCGTCATCTGTCGATTTCATTCCACTAGAACCAATATGCCGTCTTCTAGTTACCGGTTGGAGATTCGACTTCGCTCAATCGTTGTGACTTTTGTTTTGTAGTAACTACCTACAAATTCTCAGATTTGCTTGGAATTAAGTGCCGCTAAAATTTTTATTCTTTTAAAAAAAAGTCTGATTTGGGAGATGAGATTAGTGTAACTCTGTATAACTCGCCCAACTTGTTGGAAACTTAATTTTTACTTCGGCTGAAACATTGTTTCGATACTCAAACCTCGACAGAGTTTTTATTGTAATAAATTCGGACATTCAAGGAGATGTAAAACATAAGCTTATGATAAGTGTACAACCTTTATTGCCGAAAATAGTCGACTAGATCTTAACGATGGCTGATATACATCTGTATAATTTCTAGAGATATGCTCCCATTATACTGAGTTTTCATGCTTCTGTCTAGTTACCTAATTTTAGCTGCTAAACTTACAGCAGCGCCATCTATTGTTAATATACTATACATAGCATCGATTTTATCCCGAAATATTCTATACCTCTTTACTATCCAAGATATCCAGCTGATAGCAGACTCAACACTAATTCATTTCCAAAATCGCCTGTTTTAGTAGTAATTTCCTTCAGGGTAAACTTATGCCCAGTAAGTAGTCTTTCTGCTTCTTTTGGTCTCGGTCTCCCTAACTTCAATCTAATATCTCCATCGGAATATATTTAGAGGTGACTGGAGCTATGATCTTTAAGAACTCGCTACAAGGACATTGTTATGGTCGTAGCATATTGCATATAGCACTATGCCACCACGGACTGAAGCGTGTATGCCCGGCTTGTTGTCGACTACAGCATGAAACCAAAACGCGCCCCGACCGAGAGAAATGCTTCCTCAAGCTCGGTGTCATGTTCAGTGACAGAAAGAAGAAGAAGCTTCTCTAATTTTTTTTGAAGTCTCGACTTTGAACAAGGTGTGTGGTAAAACGGGGAGATAAGTAGTGTTCACCGGATAATTTCATCGGGAAAAAATCGAAAAATCTGTTTTGCATCGCGAACGAAACAAGAGTTGAATTCTCATCAGAGGATCTTCTGATGATGATGAGCAAACTACCGAAGTATTGCCTTAGAAAATTGGGAACACGCCGAAATTTAAGTTCTGATAAAGTAAGTATAAATATTTAAAACCAAACCTTTGGAAAAAGTATTTTGGGCAAAATTAAGTGCCGCCAGAATCGAAGTCCTATAAAATAAGACAGCTACTATATAAAAAATTTCTTCTTCCTTACAAGTGATCCAGTAAAACGGTCCTAGCAGGTTTTTATGCAAATTTTTGAAACAGCCTTAATGCGCTGATAATTGAGCTGTAGCAAGGGTGATCAAATTATCCGATACACCGTGCGAGAATCACTTGGTGCTGATCACTGCATTGCTGAGACAATGAGCTGCACTCCAGAAGGAATTAAAAATAGTATTCAGCTTTAAACTCCAGAACGCCAGCCATCATCTCTGCATATTACCATGTATTATGGCACGAAAATCCGTGGATTACAGTGGGAGAATTAACCTTGCTTCTTAAAAATTCGATCGCACTTAATTTGTTTAGCGGTTAACTAAAACGTATCATATTGATTATTTACTCCAAGGAAAAAATTTGATTTTAACTTACTACTCAGGTTAGTTGCTGTCACTTATTAGAATAGTTGCATGATTTTTAGAAATTTTAGTATTCTTAAAGAGTGAAATTTTCTTATCAGGGTTATCACACATGCTACAATGGTTTCAGAGTAAAATGTAGAAGATTGTGTTGATTATACCAGCAGTAGCTGTCTCAGTCTCGTCATAACCACTAGACAAATCTAGATAAGACCACTGAATGAAAAAAAAATATTCATAGAAAGTGGCACATTTAAAATTACATGATTACAAGAAAGTCATTCGCGCATTTTCCATATCATGTTCTAAAAGAAAAAGAAATGTTTTAATTATAAAAAGAAAAGAAAATTTGAATCATTACAAATGACACACATAAGTAATGCAACGAAAAAAGGTTAAAATTTATTACGTCCTTAGGACTCAACTGTGCTAATATTAATTTTTAACAAAGTTCTTTTTGACTATTGATTAGAGAAACAGAATGAATATCTTAATTTTTAATTAAATATGTAAGGGTAATTCTTGAGAAACACAAAAAAAAAAAAAAGAAAAAGAAATTCTAATGAATTAATGCATTATAGTGCTTTAAGGTTATGTCTAACAGCATTTCGTAGACGGTTCTTTATTTTAACAAAAAATTTTGACGTTACAAATTGCTTAAACGAATTGAATATTGATGAAAAACGATTAAAATAAACTTTAGTTAATTATTGCTTTAAAAAAAAAAAAAAAAAAAAAAAAAAAAAGGAAAAGAAAAATCGTCACCTTGCGTCTGTGTCGTGTTCCTTCGAATTCGAATTCCAAAGAACATCATCTTCGTAGAAAGGCGATAAAACGTTTTCTCGTCAAATTGTGTTAAATCGCCATATAATAAAAAGTTAACTAAGCATAGAAAAAAAAATCAATAAGAAAAATACTAACAAAAGGAAAAGAAGACGACTGAAATTACTATTAGTACTTAATTAATCAGGCAAGTCAAACAATATATAGAATATGAAAATGTGTGAAGTCTGCGTAAGAATGTATCCCTGCCGTTTAGTCACATTTATCTCCTGTATAAAAGTTTCAGATCAATAGTTGTCCAATTTTGAAAATATTTGTAAGGTAGAAATACGTAAAGAGCAGAGGGCTATTATAAAATGAAAAATTGTAGTATTTAAAGAAATATGGTGGAATTAAATTAAGACACCAATCAAATTTACCCTACTAGATAAATTATTTTATTTATAATTTTTAGAATTTCCATTTCTTTAATGCTGATATTTTGTGGTATTACATATGAGTTTTAGTAACACTAAAGTTAGTAAGGAGCTTCACGTTGGATATGGATAAAGTATTGATTCTGGTTTTAACTAGAACGAGGTTCAATTTTACATAAGTAACTATTTCGTAATTTCCGGGCGTTCTTTCCCTTCTTTATAATAGCCCCTCATAGTTATATCGATATTAAGGTGAATAGTGGTATCAACTAGTATAGTAGAGTATACTTATAATTGTCATAGATTATCGCGCATACTTTCTGTAAAGTCACTAAGTAGATAACCAATAAGCGAGTATTAATTATACAAACTGAATTTTTATAACGTAATCATGAATTACTAAACGCTTTTATTTCTCCTTTCACCTTCCCGGAGCCCTATAACATGAAGGTCGTCTAGGTCCGCTAGTCTCTCTCTTTACAGGTCAGCCAAAGGGACTTTGCAGATAGTGCCGAGCAGAGTCATAGGGAGGATGGGGCAAGGCCATGAAGGCAGAACATCTGCGCCTTCCACAGTAAGTAGGTAAGTGACGTAAGGGTCCCTTCAGGACCGAGTGTGTGTCGGCTCTTTTGTATGCAGGCATGAAATTTTTTTGATTATGGATGATGACAGCGGCAGGTATTTTCGGGAACTCCCCCACACTCTCCGCCACCCTTAGCCGAGGTGCTAGCATGCCGCCCTGTGCTATCGTTGTCATCAGGCGATCTGTCAGCTCATGCTGGCAGTTTGGACTTAACGTCCTGGTCAAGTCGCTTCACATACTTCCATAACAAAATGGCGCCCAACGTGGGGCCACCTCAGTTAGACTTCGGTGGTCTAAATATAAATTTTACTGGGGACTGAGACTTTGAGAGAGATGATCATCTGGTGTCTGCCAGTTGATTGACCTCAGGTCTCACATCCAGTGGAAGATATGGGTGGACCTGAGTCTAATTGGTTTTGTTGAAAATTTTTTTTTGTAAAGTAACGTAATATTTTGAAAGTTTTATTGGAAGTCTTTGATATTTTGAATTTTTGGATTAAAGTAAAGTAACGTTTTTTGAATTTAATGAAAGTTTTTTTGGAAGTTGAAATCCGGCTTTAGGTTTGACTTCGGTCAAGCCTCAAGCCTGAACAGTTGTTGAATTTTTTTGAAAGTTTTTGGAAATGTTTTTGGATGATCTTTCCCGCTGGCCTTCTGCCATGGAAATGGTAGGTGGCCTCACGAAATTTTCGTTTGAGCTCTTGTGGGGACATGTCTCTGTTGGGCAACTGGCTGGACAGAGTTATGAATCTGCGAGACAACTTCTTGGCTTCCAGCTAATTAGTTGACCAGACTCATGACTCTGCCCGGCTAGCGAACTAGCTGGACACGACGATTCGGTGAGGAGAAGAGAACGAGTTCTCGGAGGATGGGATTGATGCTGGAGATCTTCAGTGATCAGGAGTTGGCATACTGCTAACTGCCTGGCTGAAGAATCTCTGGCAGCATTCTCAGTCTTTGATACCTCCGACTTTACTCTTCCCAGATTTCTGCAAGAGCTCTGACTTTTTCAATGCACACACTCACGTCACTTGCCTGTATCCTGTTTTTGACCTTGGGGGAGAGAGAGCGACCTGACCTCTTATGTGGGAGTTAGCTTCGGGAGGTGAGGGAGCAATGTTTTGATCGAATTGTTCTTATCTCGTTTTTTTTCAATTTTGAAACGCTGTAATTGTTTTGCTCGTACAGAATTTTTGCATATTCTTCGTACGTTTGGGAAGATATTTCCTTGAATTCTAGTATCTCATCCCAACTTGTAAATTTCTAAAGTTAGTAAATGTATGAAATAACTCGGAAGTCCCTTAATGGTACATAGAACTCTCCTGGTTATAGTAATTATTTGGAAAACAAAACGTATATTTAGGAGCACATTTTGAATTTTGTAGTTAAGAAATTTTTATATTATTTAGCGGTTCAGTAGTCCGTCTTTCGTAGGAATACTCAAAATTTTTTTTTACACCCGAAGGCTTTTGTTGCTTACCTCATATACCTATGGTATACCAGCAGTGAATTGTTATAATACTAGTATGTGACGGGTGTATGAAATGTCTTAGTGATAAGAATTATCTGCTCGAATTTCGTTAGGCATTTTCGTTTATTTTTCGTTTATCGACACAACACGTGTCAACAAATTTAGTAGCTCGTCAGCTTATATCCTGTTCGAGTCTGTTAATCTCGATTTTTAACTTTTTAACAAAATTTTTCTCTGACATCCTTCGTCGAATCTTCGGTCTGCAAAACGTTTTCAATTTTTACTCACTATGGCTACAGTAAGAACGCCACCGCCTGCGACAAACAGTATGTCAATGCTACCCGAACCATGCTCCATCTGTCGTGATGCAAGCTGGTCAGCCGAAAGGAAGCCTGTAATAACCGTATGTGAGCACATTTTTCACCAAGCATGCCTGCAGCACTGGATAGGTGAACATGCTAGTTGTCCTAACTGCCGATATCCTATTACACAACAGGACTTCCGAGAATACAATGGTGCAATACCGAAGCGACCGAAGAATTTGAAGCCGGTGAAGTCTACTAAGCACGATGTGCCGAACGTAGATTTGCCTAGTTTCGACCTACCACTACCTAATAGACGCTCGTTATCTCCAGGAATGCACGATTTGCATTCCCGGACGTTCACTAATCACAACTCACGGCAAGACAGTCCATTACCACCAGCTCAAGGCCACACCTCAGCTGCTACGGGTGCGCTGTTGGCAGGCTTACGCTTACAAATGCAGGACCTGGTACGTGAAGGTCTCGAACACAGCCTCAGTACATTACGGTCTGAGTTAGTAGATAGTGTCCGTCAGCAAGTAGCAGCCATGGTGCCACCAATAGATTTTTCACGTCCTCCTCCGGCTATGGGAAATCCCAGACCATCTGACGATTTTCCCAATGTGCATAGACAATCCTTTAATCGACCTCCATCCGCGTTTGGTCAGCCTCTAAATCAGCCCGCACCAAACCCTGTACCACCACCACCTATTCGTGTTCCTGCAGGCATAGGACAGCGACGTTCTGGCAGCCCTATCCGCAGGTGGAATATCTCTTACAGCGGTGACAGTTCTCGGCTCACAGTCGATGAATTTGTATTCCGAGTAGAAGCCTTGACTTATTCGGCTTTGGAGGGAGACTTCGACTTACTGGTGCGTCACATGACTACTCTGCTTTCTGGACCAGCAATGGACTGGTACTGGTCTCTCCTGAGGCAAAATTCCACGCCGTCATGGGAGTATGTGAAAGCAGCTCTATTAGCTGAATGGGGAGTACCCAAAGACGACCTTAAGGTCAAAGTCCAGCTTATGCTGCGCAAGCAGAAAGGAGGAGAGTCATTTGGCACTTACTACCAGCATCTAGTACAGTTACGAGACCAACTGCAGAACCCGTTGCCAGACGTTGAATTTCTGGAAATAGTCAAGTCAAACTTACTGCCGGAAATACAAAATAAAATTTGCTTGCATCCTACCAACACCATCCACCAGCTCAGGATTCTGGTAAATCAAATCCAAGCGACGCAGCTGCGCATCGCAACAGCAAGTAGTTGGAACGCTTATCGCGGACAAAGAGTTAGTGAGGTGGATGGAGATCATTTGACCGAGGCTGACTTGAATATATCACCTGGACGTAGCGACGAAGTCTCACTATCTGCCATTTCAACCCCTAAAAATGTAACCTGCTGGAATTGTGACCAGTCTGGACACTTTTACCAAGATTGCCGGCAGGAACGACAAACTGTATTCTGTTACGGATGTGGACGGAAGAACACCTTCAAGCCAGATTGCATTCAATGTCAACAGAAAAACTTCAGACGGGTCGGGAATACCAACACCTCTTTCCGACCAGCGTCGACATCACGAGCAATCAATGCATCAAACACTCCAGTGCAAGCTTTGAACAAGGAGGAAGGTCCGCTCCATTAACAGACACTATCGAAAACTCCCTGATATGTCCTCTGATATCATTCAGTGACTCTGATGATATCAGCAAAACACCTGATAGTACGATTACGTCTTTGATAGAGGCGGAGAACTTGATGGATTTCTCTGCAGATCTCCAAGCTCCCATTTCCACTTCTGGGGAGCCCGTGACATTGCTAGACACTTCATTAGAAGAGTCTTTAATCTTCGATGTCCCGTTGACACCTATAGCACGTGTAGCCGACAAGGTTACTGAGCAGGAGATTTGGCCTCCTGCCATTTCTATCTTAAAACGGCCACCAAGCTCTGATATGACGAGTGGGCGTGAGCCAGTTTTACATCCGCTGACGCCGTATCATACGCGTCTGCAGAGATATAACACAGCAAAAGACCGAATTTTCTCCTCAGTAGCGGAGTTAGCGGAGATTATGTTTCCCGACCGGGATATGAGACCGAAAAGGAAAAGATCAACCGTTCGTTGGCGAGAATACTGTCGACGAATGAAACTGGAAAGGAAAAAACTAGCACAGATTTCCGTGTCGATGCCAGACGACATTCGACCGTACGCAGAAGTAAAGCTGCTCGGGCGAACTGAGACTGGATTACTTGATAGTGGTGCCACTGTCAGTATTCTAGGCCAGGGAGCTCTCGAGAAGCTTGCTGAAGCAGAGGTTGAATGGAAGAAGTATCGGACACAGGTCCAAGTAGCTAATGGTGCCATGACGACTGTTCATGGTCATGTGAACTTGGACGTCACTTTCCGTGATAAGACCCAAAACGTGCGTTTTTACGTGGTTCCTGGGCTCACACAGGCACTATATCTGGGAATAGACTTCTGGCGCCTCTTTGGGTTAGCTCCGGATGTCCTAGGTATAGTCGCAGAAGTGAATCCAAGTGGAATAGCTACCTCTGACACCGATGGGCATATCCTTTCTAGGTTAGAACACCAACGCTTAGAGAGCACAAAACAGCTTTTCCCCTCTTTCGCCTCTTTAGGCCTGGGAAAAACATCATTGGTCACTCACAAGATTGATACGAATGACGCCGCCCCGATAAAACAGCGCTTTTATCCGATTTCCCCGGCAGTGCAAAGTTTGATGGATGCAGAATTAGAGCGAATGCTATCACTGGGTGTGATAGAGGAGAGCCAGAGTCCTTGGAGCTCTCCAGTCGTTCTGGTAAGGAAGCCTGGAAAGGTCCGGCTTTGTTTTGACGCCAGGAAGGTCAACTCGGTTACGAAGAAGGACGCCTATCCGCTACCGCAGATAGACGCACTTCTGAGTCGACTTCCTCCGGCAAACTACATAACGAGCCTGGACCTGAAAGATGCATTCTGGCAGATCCCACTGGACACTGATTCCAGAGAGAAGACCGCTTTCACAGTACCTGGTCATCCTCTCTATCAGTACACAGTGATGCCATTCGGCCTATGCAACGCTCCCCAAACGATGTGCCGCCTCATGGATAAAGTCATTCCTTTCGATCTTCGTGAGAACGTTCTCGTCTATTTAGACGATTTATTAATTCTATCATCTGACTTTGACACTCATCTCATGCTGCTAGCCAGGGTAGCGGATTGTTTGAGGAAAGCTGGCCTTACTATAAACGTCGAGAAGAGCAAGTTTTGTATCAAGGAGACTAAATACCTGGGATTCATTGTAGGAAGGGGAGGTATGAGAACTGACCCTGACAAAATATCAGCCATAGTTGACTATCCGTCACCTAAAACTGTTCGGCAAGCCCGACGCCTACTAGGTATGGCAGGATGGTACAGACGGTTTATTCCGAACTATGCTGATTTGACTGCATCCATTACAGACACTTTGAAAAACCCGAGTCAGTTCAAATGGACATCTGAAGCCCAGACGTCTCTTGATCTACTCAAACAAAAACTTACCTCGGCTCCGTTGCTAGTGAGTCCAGACTTCACCAAACCGTTCGTCATTCAGTGCGATGCGAGCCAACAAGGTATTGGAGGAGTGTTGCTTCAGCTAGATGACGATGGCCACGAGAAGCCAATAGCCTACGTCTCGAAAAAGTTGAACTCCGCTCAACGAAATTACACCGTCACAGAGCAAGAATGCCTAGCTGCAGTCTTGAGCGTACAGAAGTTCCGGCCCTTCATAGAGCTTATGCCGTTCAAGATAGTGACGGATCACGCGAGCTTGAAATGGCTGATGTCTCAAAAGGACCTCAGCGGAAGACTTGCTCGGTGGAGTTTGAAGCTTCAGGGCTTCGACTTCACTATTGAACACAGGAAAGGAAGCCTGAACGTAGTCCCTGATGCGCTGTCACGCATTCATTGTGACAGCATGAACACAAACGAAGATCCTGGCCCGGAAGTTGACCTTAGTTCGCCATATTTCAATTCGTTGGAATATGAAGAACTGAGGCATAAGGTTAAAACGACTTCTGGCAAACTACCAGATCTTTGCGTCAGGGATGGCTTCGTTTATATTCGGACTGTTCCGAGAACAGGCGATCCGATCCAGGAGGAAGAAGCGTGGAAGCTTTGGATTCCACGTGGGCTTGTCACCGACGTCATTTCGAGAGCGCATGATCCGCCGCTAGCTTCACACGGAGGAATAGGGAAAACCCTAGAACGTCTGCGAAGACATCTGTACTGGCCACGAATGACAGTTGATGTCAGAAATTACGTAGCCGCCTGTGACGTGTGTAAAGAAACGAAGGCTCCTAATACTATTTTGCGACCACCGATGAAAGTCCAGTCTGTGATAGAACGACCATGGCAAAAGCTGTACGTCGATTTCTTAGGTCCATATCCTCGGTCAGTTAAAGGAAACGTCTGCATTCTGATAGTTCTTGACCACTTTTCTAAATTCCCACTTCTCAAACCTATGAGAAAAGCGTCTACGCTCAATGTATGCCAATTCATTGAGACTGAAGTGTTTCACGTGTTCGGAGTTCCGGAGACCATAGTCTCTGACAATGGAGTCCAGTTTTGCTCGGCTCAGTTCGCCAGACTACTGGAAAAGTATGGGGTAAAGCATATGCGAACGGCAGTTTACTCGCCGCAAGCAAACGCCTCAGAGCGAGTAAACCGGTCTCTGTTGTCAGGGATTAGGGCCTATATCCAGAAGGAACACACCAGATGGGATGAGAAACTGAGCCAAATAGCTAGTTCCCTCCGGAGCTCTTTCCATCAAGCTACTGGTTTCTCTCCCTATCGAACACTCTTCGGTCAACAAATGATAGAACATGGCAGCTCCTATTCCATCTTGAGGAGCATTGGAACTCTTAATGAGCCACTGAGAGTGGACGCAGAAGATAAAATGAGATTGATCCGTGCGAGAGTGCAGGAAAATTTACAACACGCATTCGAACAGGGTTCAAAAGCCTACAATCTCAGGGCAAAACCCGTCGAGTTCAAAGTTGGTCAGGAGGTATTTAGAAGGACTTTTGCCCAAAGCAATTTCCAACAGCAGACTAGTGCTAAACTGGGACGAAAATTTGTTAAATGTCGGGTTAGAGCCAAGAAAGGAAACTCACTATACGAACTTGAAGATCTGCGGGGAAAACTGTTAGGTGTCTATCACGCTAAAGACATCAAGCAGTGATCATCAGTATGAAAACATCGTCGATACTTATTGTCGTCTATTCCTGGTAGCCCTAAGAAGGCATCCAGCCAGCTTAACTGGTAAACTATAGGATATCACGAAGCCCTCCTATTGCCCCGTCAATGGTGGGTGATATACCTGTTGGAATCCATTCCCATATTCGGCTGTCAACATGTCACTACTTCGACGACGCCTTGGAGACACACCCTTGAACAATCGCAGTCTGAGATCAGGGTGAGAGGTTGCGCCGGGAAAGCTTAGCGATCAGTTCTTTAGGTTACTGATCGCGGGGCTTCCTCAGCATCTCGGTGAAGGAAGGCAGAGAGGCATCGACCGGCTGGATTTTTTGGGTTACCAGCTTGTCGATGTAGCTTTGGCTTCCCCACACGGAGAAGGATGTCGAAGTCTGATCGAAGACTGACGAGACTTCAAGGATGTGTCCTCGACGTGTCATCGGAAGTAGAGTCTGAGGATGAGGAAAGCATAGGGTCGTGGGTCGTGACACACATTGAGCGCCCGCAGTGATGAGGCCTATGTGTAAGACCGGCTAGCTCAGTCGACCATTTTTCAGCGTCGTCTGAACCACGGGTGGCGCAGACCACTCTGCCCTGTTATGGTCGTAGCATATTGCATATAGCACTATGCCACCACGGACTGAAGCGTGTATGCCCGGCTTGTTGTCGACTACAGCATGAAACCAAAACGCGCCCCGACCGAGAGAAATGCTTCCTCAAGCTCGGTGTCATGTTCAGTGACAGAAAGAAGAAGAAGCTTCTCTAATTTTTTTTGAAGTCTCGACTTTGAACAAGGTGTGTGGTAAAACGGGGAGATAAGTAGTGTTCACCGGATAATTTCATCGGGAAAAAATCGAAAAATCTGTTTTGCATCGCGAACGAAACAAGAGTTGAATTCTCATCAGAGGATCTTCTGATGATGATGAGCAAACTACCGAAGTATTGCCTTAGAAAATTGGGAACACGCCGAAATTTAAGTTCTGATAAAGTAAGTATAAATATTTAAAACCAAACCTTTGGAAAAAGTATTTTGGGCAAAATTAAGTGCCGCCAGAATCGAAGTCCTATAAAATAAGACAGCTACTATATAAAAAATTTCTTCTTCCTTACAAGTGATCCAGTAAAACGGTCCTAGCAGGTTTTTATGCAAATTTTTGAAACAGCCTTAATGCGCTGATAATTGAGCTGTAGCAAGGGTGATCAAATTATCCGATACACCGTGCGAGAATCACTTGGTGCTGATCACTGCATTGCTGAGACAATGAGCTGCACTCCAGAAGGAATTAAAAATAGTATTCAGCTTTAAACTCCAGAACGCCAGCCATCATCTCTGCATATTACCATGTATTATGGCACGAAAATCCGTGGATTACAGTGGGAGAATTAACCTTGCTTCTTAAAAATTCGATCGCACTTAATTTGTTTAGCGGTTAACTAAAACGTATCATATTGATTATTTACTCCAAGGAAAAAATTTGATTTTAACTTACTACTCAGGTTAGTTGCTGTCACTTATTAGAATAGTTGCATGATTTTTAGAAATTTTAGTATTCTTAAAGAGTGAAATTTTCTTATCAGGGTTATCACACATGCTACAATGGTTTCAGAGTAAAATGTAGAAGATTGTGTTGATTATACCAGCAGTAGCTGTCTCAGTCTCGTCATAACCACTAGACAAATCTAGATAAGACCACTGAATGAAAAAAAAATATTCATAGAAAGTGGCACATTTAAAATTACATGATTACAAGAAAGTCATTCGCGCATTTTCCATATCATGTTCTAAAAGAAAAAGAAATGTTTTAATTATAAAAAGAAAAGAAAATTTGAATCATTACAAATGACACACATAAGTAATGCAACGAAAAAAGGTTAAAATTTATTACGTCCTTAGGACTCAACTGTGCTAATATTAATTTTTAACAAAGTTCTTTTTGACTATTGATTAGAGAAACAGAATGAATATCTTAATTTTTAATTAAATATGTAAGGGTAATTCTTGAGAAACACAAAAAAAAAAAAAAGAAAAAGAAATTCTAATGAATTAATGCATTATAGTGCTTTAAGGTTATGTCTAACAGCATTTCGTAGACGGTTCTTTATTTTAACAAAAAATTTTGACGTTACAAATTGCTTAAACGAATTGAATATTGATGAAAAACGATTAAAATAAACTTTAGTTAATTATTGCTTTAAAAAAAAAAAAAAAAAAAAAAAAAAAAAGGAAAAGAAAAATCGTCACCTTGCGTCTGTGTCGTGTTCCTTCGAATTCGAATTCCAAAGAACATCATCTTCGTAGAAAGGCGATAAAACGTTTTCTCGTCAAATTGTGTTAAATCGCCATATAATAAAAAGTTAACTAAGCATAGAAAAAAAAATCAATAAGAAAAATACTAACAAAAGGAAAAGAAGACGACTGAAATTACTATTAGTACTTAATTAATCAGGCAAGTCAAACAATATATAGAATATGAAAATGTGTGAAGTCTGCGTAAGAATGTATCCCTGCCGTTTAGTCACATTTATCTCCTGTATAAAAGTTTCAGATCAATAGTTGTCCAATTTTGAAAATATTTGTAAGGTAGAAATACGTAAAGAGCAGAGGGCTATTATAAAATGAAAAATTGTAGTATTTAAAGAAATATGGTGGAATTAAATTAAGACACCAATCAAATTTACCCTACTAGATAAATTATTTTATTTATAATTTTTAGAATTTCCATTTCTTTAATGCTGATATTTTGTGGTATTACATATGAGTTTTAGTAACACTAAAGTTAGTAAGGAGCTTCACGTTGGATATGGATAAAGTATTGATTCTGGTTTTAACTAGAACGAGGTTCAATTTTACATAAGTAACTATTTCGTAATTTCCGGGCGTTCTTTCCCTTCTTTATAATAGCCCCTCATAGTTATATCGATATTAAGGTGAATAGTGGTATCAACTAGTATAGTAGAGTATACTTATAATTGTCATAGATTATCGCGCATACTTTCTGTAAAGTCACTAAGTAGATAACCAATAAGCGAGTATTAATTATACAAACTGAATTTTTATAACGTAATCATGAATTACTAAACGCTTTTATTTCTCCTTTCACCTTCCCGGAGCCCTATAACATGAAGGTCGTCTAGGTCCGCTAGTCTCTCTCTTTACAGGTCAGCCAAAGGGACTTTGCAGATAGTGCCGAGCAGAGTCATAGGGAGGATGGGGCAAGGCCATGAAGGCAGAACATCTGCGCCTTCCACAGTAAGTAGGTAAGTGACGTAAGGGTCCCTTCAGGACCGAGTGTGTGTCGGCTCTTTTGTATGCAGGCATGAAATTTTTTTGATTATGGATGATGACAGCGGCAGGTATTTTCGGGAACTCCCCCACACTCTCCGCCACCCTTAGCCGAGGTGCTAGCATGCCGCCCTGTGCTATCGTTGTCATCAGGCGATCTGTCAGCTCATGCTGGCAGTTTGGACTTAACGTCCTGGTCAAGTCGCTTCACATACTTCCATAACAACATCTTCTGATAAGCTCGATCTGCATTTTGTAGCTCTCACTTTGTTATCTTCCATCGACAAGTCCTTGAAGCTCCTTACTTCTATAAGTATCTACTCGCCTCTGTAAATTGCTATTAATTAAACTTTTTTAGTACAGGCTTTTTTGTTCTGGACATAACATACGCACTATAGACTATGGCGAAATTTGGTGCTGTTATCAATACTGCTTCATATGATACAGGTAGCTGCTTCTATACACATACACTGCTTTCATTTATTAATTCCATAGGTCGTTGATATTAAAACAATTTTACTCATTCATGGAAGAAAGCACACGCTTTTCCTTTCCTCATGTATATCTAATTTGAAGATTTTCTCAAAAAGTAGGCGTCAATAAGAGTGAAAATTCTATTTCATTGCCCATTCATTTCATTTCATTTAACGAAATAAATTTAACAATTACCCATCATTCACCTCAAAACATGTATCTCGAGGAAGTGTATACTGCCTGTAAAGGTGTCACTTGAAGTTTATTTTCGATGAAAACTTCAATGAAAATAACATGGAACTTCACCTCAATGAATCTTTAATTAAGAGGAAAATTGTTTTAATTTTGTTGTTTGAAAACTATTGAAGAGTGCTACGGGAAAAGCATTGCATAAAGAAAGTAAGGTGACAATATATATAGATGTATGCCACGTGTGATTAAGCATAGAAGATAAGTGTCGAACTCAGGAACCGTATGCGTGTCGATAAGATACAGTGAAAATAATTTCATTATATAAATTCAAAGCGGCCATCTTAATGATTTTCATTAGTACCTGTCGTCAACACCAGAGTTACACCATGGAATTTCCTATTAACTAATGCCCATCCATTATTAATCATTAGAACTATCACGAAAAGCAATTTCCACCTCAAATAACTATGCACAATGGGACACTTGTGACCTGTGCTCTTATTGGTTAACATTTTGTTTGTAAAGGTCTGCACTGGTCTCAATCTATATATATCTGTTACTTTTATAAATTCGTCCAATTATGATCCTATTAAATCGACCTCTATCATCTTAACTCTAATGTCAACGCAATTATCGTTCAAATGTTCATTAGCTGCCACAAATTGAATTTAGTACGAATTCTCCATTTATCTATTAAATTAATTGGTAAACAATTTTACACTAGTCACACATACACATGCATGAATACTATATAAATATGTACACACTTATATAATATAGTAGAGGCCAAGAATATAATATTAAACAGAATTGTAACCGAGGAAATGTACAATCTATAAATAGATGCAGCCTCTGGGTGGGTACATATAAGCAATCAGTTCAGCATAGATACAAGTTGTCAAGTAATTGGGTTACATGAAGCATGCCAGACAATGTTTGACGAAAGCCAGATTACCATGAAAATTCAACCACTGAATCTCATCAAAATCCAATCAACTGCCACAAAATCATCCGCCCACACACACACCTATCAAACTGTATATCGATGCACCGCAGAATGCAAGTCGATGTTCTTCTACTTCTATGTATTGCATTTACACATTTCACAACCACACATTCATATTATCCTGAAATGGTTTCAGTTCGAAAGAACTACCTTTTATGGATTATCGTATGAGGAAAAACTTTTCTAACAACATTTCTCGTGAGGTCGTCAATTCATTCATAAAAGCTTATCATTAGCGGGCTAATACTTTTCCTTGAAAATACATATCATCTGTATATAGTGAAAGTCCTTTGAGATCAGTGTGAGTGGGGGGGGGGGGGGGGGGGCAAATAAAACTAGCCAGGATTATTGTGCTGTATACCCTTTGAAAAGAGTTGAGTCAACGCCATTAATCCTTAGTTTTTTTTTTTTTTTTTTTTTTTAGTATTAGTAGTAGTTTTCCTTTTAAACGGAAATAATCCCTGTGATGTCAATCAATGCTGTTCTCTTCCGAATGAAGTTTTATTCATCATTAAATGAGTGTGTGTGTGTGTATGTGTGTGTGTTCCCTTCATGTAACCAGGAGAACGAAAGTGATTAATGGCATTTATTCGAGCTAAATTTATAAAAGAGTAAAGCTAAAGCCTGATAAAGGTTGATTATACGACGCGGACAAGTTATAAACGAATCTACCTCACGAGCCACACAATTAATCTACGTAACGATAATATTCCATTAGCGCATAAATTGTGTAAGTTTCTTTATGTTGTATCACCACAGTGAGTTAATGTTAAAATTATCTTGTTCAGCCATCATGAATGAATCCAGATTGGTAATTTTTGTTTGACGAACTTATCTCTTAATAATAGAGGCGTGTCAATATTAAACTGATGAGTCTATCTACTGTAGACATTTGATTAGAGGATTAGATCAATAGAATTTATCTGAGGAATTAGTCTATGAAAATGCTTCATAATGTAAGAAATTTTTACGGAATTTATGTTTAAAAAATTCCAATTCGAAATTTCAAAATACTAGTATAAACTGTAAGAAAAAAATTCCGAATAAATAGATCCTTTTATAATTCTGAAAATTCAAAAAACAAAATTACAAAAAAAAAAAAAAGCAAAAAGTTTTGGTGCGATATTCCGAAAAAATCCCGGAAGTCAAATTTCTGATTGTTCCAAAAATTGAAGAATTAAATTTCCATGAATTAAATTTGATGAATACAGTACACCGTTTTCAAAAATTCACGTATATTTTTAAATTCCTTTAAATAACAGTTTACTTCTATCGAAGGAGGCGTTTATTTTATCTAGCCAGTTTGCTCGAATCGTTGCACTAGTTTGAACTAGATTAACAAAAGAGTTGCATAGATATTTTGCCTAGCGGATGTACCTATACTTCTAATCGGGAACAATGAAGAGCATTGAAATTATTGCGGCACAAAAAAAAGTAAGCATATGCTTTCGCTACCGAAGTGCATACTATATATATGTAAACATCAAATATGCTACGTCCACAGCGCTTTAACAATTTCAAATTTAAATAACTCAACTAAACTGATTTGTACTAAATTATCTAAATTGTATAACAAAACTCGAAATTCTCGAAAGAACAACCATGGCCATCTAACGAGGAAATAACTACTTAAAGGAACGCGTTGAGTTTTCGAGATGAAGGCCTAAAAACAACTAGTATAGAGCGCAAAAATTGCTACGGATCGATAGAGCGGCCTTTTTAGCTTAAATGTAAGTGAAAATCCGAAAATCCAAATATCCAAATTTTTTGGAGTTTACGAGAAGTTACGATCTCAAAGTACCCCCCCCCCCCCCCCCGCCCCTACACCAAATTTTCAAAATTTCCCCTTTCAAGAGGCGCTATATTTTTAGCAGGCAGATTTAAAAAAATTAAATTACACTTAAGACAAAAGTAAAATAACACATAGTATGACAATTTTGGAAAAATCCTTAATAAATGCATTTAAGAAGAAAAAAAAAGTACAGAATCCAATATGGATCCCTGTGGACTCATTGCGGTTTAATTGAAAGAGGTGGTAGTTGAGCTTTTCTCTATGAGGAAATTGTCGTAAGGATTGAGAGTTGTGGTACTGTTCCGTGAAGCTGTGATAACAGAGCATTTTTAAATCTTGTGCGAAGATCTTGACTCTGTTTACATACCCCGTCTATTTGATACTGCTGTCATTTTAAATTATGGACAAATTAAGATACAGTACTTAATTTAGCCACGTATTGAAATGAACAGACCGAAGTGCTTGTTAATTAATTGCAATGATCAATAATTAATTGTCAATGTTAAAATCAATTAAATCTTTTAAATTCGCTGCCAACTGTATAGTTTTCTTTTTTTTAATTTGCTGCTAATCTATTACAGTTCTGTATTCAATTCACATTTGTAAACAATTTGTCTAGGGCAGTAGTTTTAGAAAGAGTGGTACTCTCTGATTGTAGATGGCGTCTATCGTTGTCACTGTCTCACAAAGGCATTGTAGAAGAGTACATAATAAATCGCATTGAAACAAGTCTGATTTTAATTTTCTAACCAAGTCCCGTAGTGAGGAGCTTCGTTTAGGATATTTCTTAGTAAATCGCTTTCTAAAAACTATTAGGAACACAACAGTGGCTTTGAATGCTTAGTATCCCGAAATTGCAACTATAGAACACATTAGCTTAAGAGGTTACACCACCTTGAGGTTTTTGTGCTATATAAATTGTTTATACTTTTAAGAATATTTTAAGCGTTCAACCATTTCAAAATTCAAATTATTTCTAAAGTTATAGCAATTAAAAGTGAGCGCGGCAGAGAGCAGTTGCTTATTCTTTTGCGCTTTTTCTCGATACTACGTTTTTCAAACTTTTGGGCAAATTATCTCAAGAACTACTCAACCGATTATGATAAAATTTAAACCATATATTTTTTATAATATTATTTCAGATATTGCATGGGAGCTTTTTGATTGGATGCCGCGTTAATTTTTCATAATAAATTTTTAAAACTCAAAAATTCCATAAAAATCAGAGTTTTATTTTTCAAACAGCTGTCATTTCTACAATTGTTTTTTTTTTTTTAATTATTTTATGCTATATCTTTTCTAAATGAAAGAAAATTTTATTTTCCGGAGGATGTCTGACGGAGAAAAAATCACCCCCCCCCCCCTCCCCACCTTCAGGAAGGATTCTTAAAATAGGGTTTTACTTGACGGCTCATATCTCCGACTGTTTTCTTTTTTCGTTTTTTCTTTTCCCAGCGGGAAATGGAACCATACTATCACCCAAACCGGATGCCTTCCTTGGAAGTTGTGATGCATGCCTCTTCATTGGACACCTTGTAGGACTTTTGTACAGGCATGTCCTAGGGAGGAAGCAGTTCAAGCTTTTTCGTGTGCTTCCCTCTAGCTTCCTTGGAAGGAACGAGGATGCATGCCTCTTCATTGGACACCTTGTAGGACTTTTGTACAGGCATGTCGTAGGGAGGAAGCAGTTTAAGCTTTTTCATGTTTTGCACTAAGGTTTTACTGCTTTAGCAAAACAAGAATGAGCTTGAAAAGTGCACTGCTCCTTCCACCAAGCTTCTTACGGGATTAATGTGGAATGGATCGACAATTTTTCGGCTTTTTCATATATTTGCACAGTAAGTTTAACTGCTTCCACAAGCCTTCACGTGAAAGGCCTGACCAGATTTCCCGCTGGGTTATTCATAAAACTACTATGTATATGTGTAAAATAAGAATTATTGTTTTATATATTTAATAGCTGCGTAAAAAAGAAATGTTCATTTTATACCCAATTTTCCGAGCGAGTGTTAAGGTGGTATAACCCCTCAAGTTTGCTCCCCACCAAAAAAGAGTTTCTCGGTTTGAAAGTTTTTTGAAAACGCCGTGTACAAAATTTCAGCTCTCTACGTCGACGAGTTCTTAGACTGTGCCCAAAAATAATAGTGAAAAACGAAATTTTTGTACCCTATAAACGAGTTGCCCAATTGATCCCATTTTCGAACTTAAATTTACAAAATTTCAGCTCTCTAAGTGAATACGTTCTCACTTTATTGGGAAGATGGACAGACAGACAGACATGCAAAAATCAAAATAATTTCTGATTTTATGCATGGGGAGTCCAACCGATTTTGCTCTACCAGCACTATTTCTGTGAGTTACAAACAGAATATGACAAATTTAGTATGTATATATACCCTATGACTTCATCTAGGATATAAAAAACAACTATCCTTACAACATCCCTTCACACTCGTTCGTTCTAATTCGCGCATCTATCAAATCGCGAAATGTTGACAATTCCACAAAAGAATTTCCTCTGTAAATAAAATTTTATAAAATTTTCAAAAAGAAACAAAAAACTAGGACCTAACTTTTCTGAGGGTCATAACCTAGTAGCTCGAAGGGATCGTAATTGATTGTGCAACACTAAGAAGGATTGTGATAGCAACATGGTCACACGACATGGACTATCTCTCATTCTGTATATGTCAGTTAGTCAGGATACCATAAATCACGCTCCCTTCACATGCAGCCAGAGCAGCTATATTACGACGAGCGTTGAATATTATGTACTCTGCCATATGTACACAAGTAATAGACTTATAGAAATGTCTTCAGAAGGTTGCTGCTTCGTTGTTGGATGGTGATACAGTGCCATAGACACCCACATACATCCATAGACACCCACATATTGTGTACCACAATGCATGTTCATCCCCGCCTCCCAAACCTCCTTTATCAGTCAATGTTGTACCTTTTTCTTGCTTATATAGTTATAATACCTTAGCCATCTTCTGTTTCCTAGATAAATACATTTTGACATGGTGGAGATAATAAAGAATCATGTTCCATTTGAAGGTGGCGTGCTTATTGGAAAGATGACACCTACTCTGACACCTAGTATGCAGAGGTATGCTATGATGAATTTTAGTGAAATGTGCTTTTCTTTTTGACATCGTCATAGTTGGATTCTGATCAGAAATCTTTTTGTGAACTTAAAGATGTTTTGTTTTCGTTTTTCATATCTTTTGGTTATTTATAAAAAAATGTAAATGTCAATTGTAAAGTTGATAGTCGCGCAAATATTCTGCTACCCTTGTCAATGTTCGACTTCGACATCGGAGATCCTGTTTGATTGCTTAACAGAATCGTATATGTAAGAATAAAATATGAAACACACATACTTAGATACATACCTAGTGACGATTATTATTTTTAAAAGCTGTTTAAATCGACTTCGACAACATCGACCTTGAAAATCTTATTGCCAACCAGACGTAATCTATTCATAGAATTTTGCAGCTCTCATCAGTGCTTATTGTGAATGGTTCTCGTCGCTTTGAAACTGGAAAGGTAACCAAAGAAACCCACGACGACATCATGGGATTATGGAATACTGTGTACAATTTTTCGCAATGCTGTTGAACTACGTATATATGTATGTTCCACACGCGTGTTCAGGTGTATTTAAAAAATGTACATAAAAAAAATACTAATTCCAACCACACGTGTATGCCTACTACACGAAATACACGTGTTTTGTCTACACGAACCTCATAGTTCGTACTTTTAGAACCGATTAAGATGTTAAATAGAGTTTTTAAAGTTTTTCTAAAAATATATGCCTCAGGTTGGGGGTTGTTGTGAATTAGGTAAGAGTGGGTAATGAGATGGAAGCAGAAAGGATTGGGGAGTGGGTGATGAGATGGAAGCAGAATGGATTGGGGAGTGGGTGATGAGATGGAAGTAGAATGGATTGGGGAGTGGTTGAATAGATGCAATTGTGATATGGATAGTTGCTGGTGGTGCTATGTACTGTTAGAGGTGATGGCTTTTACGCTCTGTAATGAATTTTGTAGATTACGATGATTTGTATCTTTTATGTATATACATATTGTTTTAAAGCCTACACAGTAAAAAACAAATTCCCTAAAATGAGTGGCCACAATTTGTGCCACAAAGCTTAGGGATTTAGGAAAAGCTCCACCTTGGAGAACGTAGATTAGGATTGTTTTTTTTTTTTATACCAAAATGTAGGAAATATTCGGAATATTCCCTAAAATGTAGGTTAGGTTTTTTTTTTTATTAAAACATAAAGTTATCATAAGAATTGGTCTTAGACCAATTCTAGCTTTTCTACTTGTTTTGTTTTAATATCGTCACTTGATCTGGATGCGCTCATACGGACCTTGGAAGAAGTTAAAGTGGATATAACCCCTGAAAATTATCGTTTAGGTTATACGATATACATACATATTATATGTTGCCACTGAAGGCATTAAATAGGGGCAGTTTGGCTGCTTTGTTTTTTTTTTTTACCATACCATTTCTCAATTTGAACGCCATCATTTCGAACCTAATACCTAGAATGATCATTGATCTAATTACGTAATTGATCGAATGATTATTGAGTGAGGTAAGCATACGATATCTTGACGGTAATTTGACTTGACAGATGACAGTTCTCATTTTTGTAAATTAAAAACTTTGCATTGTGAAGTAATTTTTAAAAAATTGACTCGAGACATATAATAAGAGAAATAGAGAATTTTTTTTCGATAATTAGCTTTGAAAAATATTCAAAATTTACCTTGAAAAATGTATCAGCACATGTCACAAATGACATTTGCCAGTAATTGCTGGAAAATCATTTGATTTTTCAAATAACTTGCAGTTCTTTAGCACTGAAAAAAGAATAACAAGTAATGCATAATTTCAAACGAATGAGGTTGTGGAAGCGTAATTGCTGCAATGACGAAACGAATGATCATTACGCCAGTGATGCAATGACACATGAGCTATGCAATGATCATTGCTCCGCCAATGATCATTGATATGTTTCGTGTGTCTAGGGTATAAGTGAAATTCGGATTACATTAAAATTGCTGTAGAACTATGAGTGCAGACTTTATATTTACAAATATTTACGTTATTTCTACCAAATGCTGTTGTAACCGCTAGACCCACCTCAGAGAAAGGGTCTTATAGAAAATCTCCACATGAAACAATAGCATTGATATGTGCAAATGCAACTAAGAGCTTTTTTTTGTTTTCTGGCTATATTTGAAAAAAGAAAGGGGATTCACAAATTTTTACTCAGCTGGATATGGCTTATCGTCGATAATCCAACATTTTCTATCTGGATGAGTACGTTGATCACTTCTAAATATAAGTATTACTCCTCATTGGCCCCTGTACTTGAGTCCTTACTTTTCTTGATTAAAAGTTAAAAAAAAAAAATCTAGCTCAAGTACAGCTACTTGAAATCATTTCAGATCCACCTACTTACCATGATTGAAAAATCAAATGAAATCACTCTGTTTAAATTTTTGTATAGGTACACTTTAATCTACTTGTCAATGGGAAAAAATTAAGTTTTATTTAAAAAAATAACCATTGGTTATCGTCCGGATACAAGACCCTCAATTACGTTGTCATGAAATCTCTTTGACGGAAATTTATGACATTTCCATCAAAGCCGAAGATGGATTGCCTGCCTCAATAATACTGCCTTGTGCATTATATGTATGTATGTATATATAACCGAAGGACAATATCCTCTGTTGCTTGCTTCCCGTTGAAAAAGGATGTGTATATAGAGGTACACATCAATCTTAAGGATTTCTAATCAAAATCTCTTGAGAAAGTATCGATGAAAGAGATTTATATAAATTTAAATTAAGGATTGCCGACCTTCCTCCTATTCATCCATTCCATTCCATTCCATTCTATTCTATTCTATTCTATTCCATTTCATTCCCTCGCAACCAATATTATCGTCGAAATTCCATCAAACTCAATCATAGTCGAAAGAGATCTCTTATTTTTTAGGTTCTAATTTTGTCCACGGCGACGACAATAAGTCATGTCGGATTTGCAATGATTTATTGTCCCTTTTCGTTATGAATTTTTGTGTTTAAAGATTTTTAAGGAATTCATTCTTCTTGATCCCTAGGACTCGATAAAATATCCAACTTCCAGCTATGTGGATACATACGGCCGCATAAGTAAGTCATTCGTTATATTACGAGTTCTTGATCCAGTGATGACAAACAACAAATCTCTGATAAAGCGAAGTTATAAACAGACAGTAAAAATCCCAGGACTTCTATGAATAAATATATATACATATGTATATATATAAGTGTAAGATGAAGGTAGGCCATAGCATACGATATTCCTTGATAAGACCGGTTGCAGGGGTAGGAGAAACGGAAACAGGAAGAATGTTGATGATTGCCAAAAGGCAGGTAAATTGCTACATCTATTACCACCTCATACTGTGCATGTGTATCATCATCACGTTGCTAGCAATTTTTCTGTTTCATGCTCACCACCTTTCCAGTTTCTCCACTGTCATCTGTAAAATAAAAATCCCTTTGAAGTCATAAGAATCTCTAAGGTAGTATCTTCCTCCTATCTTCTGTATACAAGCCGGGATGGCAATGAATTCTCCGTTGACAGAAACATCTGACAGCATTGGTGCAGAATGATGTTAGATTTTTGATGGCGTGCTCGTTTCTTTAATGAACTGATTTATTTCCACATCGATCGGATGGAGACAGCAGAGACATCAGATGAAAACATAAGACGATTGCCATTTTGATGGTGGGAAGGAAGGAAATAGACCTAATTCACATTATACCTTCACCCTATATTTGATGATACCACAACGGGGCTAAGCCCTATTTTATGAGTGCGCTACCTTTGTATAAGAGGAGATTCTGCCGATTTATTTTTTTGTTTTATTTTTGTTTTTATTATTCTTAGAAAAGTAACGGCAATGTTGCAGATGATTAATGATGTAAAGTATCATAGGGTGTCGCTGATGTCCACTAATTTTTTTTCTCTCCCCCTCTCATTCTCCATATCACCTTGATTTTTATATTAGAATTAAGATGAGACAGGGCAGATTCGTAGGAATTTTCTGAACAAGATTTAAGACTTTAATGTGACAAAAGTATTTATCTCTTTTGGAATGGCGCAGCATGGCATAGCGGCTTTAATTAAGTTGACTGTTCCGAGTTTGCTATCATCTACCTGGTAAATATGTGGAAAGAAAATCAGGAAAGGCCTTGAGTTTTGTGATTATTAGAGAAATGCTCTGTAAGACGACTGACTTAATTGTGTTATTTGGTATATTTATGATTTGCACAAGAAGTAAAATAAAGGTTTTTTCTCTTCTAGTGTGCCCTAGTATCAAGAATCTAAAGGCATATGAAACTAACTAATACAGATGCTCGTAAGTATCCGATGGTAGGTACCTACTCCAGCTGAAGGAATGTAGGTACCTGTAAAATAAACTAAAATGTTTTTAAATTAAAAAAAACTTTAGAGGGATACAGTGAAGCTTCCCCTATATAGGTTGTCCCGTAAATGGTGTGAAACCCGAAGGCTATGGATAGGCCAGTTGTATGTATCGAGGATGGGGTTGCTACTGTTTCCGAGATAATTTGACTTAAAGATATTTGGGTAAGTTTTATAGATCACCCTGTAATTTCTGATCGTTACACCCTATGATGATAATACTTAAGGAAAACTACAAAAAACGCACCCAAACATTTTGCGTACAAAGTGTGATAGCTTATTTGTTGAGCCATAATTTCAAAATGGCGGAGGGGAAAGGTCCAACGATTACCTATTTACCAAAGTTTAAATTATTATTATAGAGTGGAACATTCAGAAGTTACAGGGTGATCTATGAAAACATAACCAAATATTTTTAAGTCCCGTTATGTCGAGAACCGTAAGCCCCCTTCCACACATACAATTTTTTTTCTTCTAAGTATGACCTATCCATAGCCTTCGGGTTTCACACCACTTATAGTACACCCTGTATACCTACATATATTCTGTAGATTTAAGTTAGAAAAATTACATCAAAACAAGATTCAGTATAGAGCCCACAAAGAGCCTAAAATAGATTATAGTTTTGCGAATTTGCCATAAAGTCGATACACTATCTAGAAATAAATTCATGGACGATGTTAGCCCACCATTAGACTCAAGAGAAATAGTTACCTGAAGAAATTTATATATGTGAATGCCTAAGTGTATGCAATTTATTTCTGTCAGTGAGATTTTTACACCATTACCGGTTATGCATGATAAGAATATGTAAAAAAGAAAAAAACGCAAATAAGTTTGCAATTTGTGTACAGAGTGTGATATATGTTTGTCCTATATAAATTACTTCGAATTTATCTCAACTTTAAATGCGCCTAGATGCATCCAAAATGCAGCCAAAATGTTGTCTTCAACGTTTTCGTTTGAAGCTTATATGACGTTACAGGTTCTTGTCTCTTGAAGCATACAAAAAACAAAAACAAAAAAAAACTTCAAATTCCTTGTGAAAAATCTCTCGAATTAAATATGGTTTCCACCCAAATACAGAAAAAATCTGCCAGTAAATAACGGTGCGACGGAGGGCATTTAAGTTAGATCCGAAGCGAACCAAAACCTTATTTCGACATGAAAAACTATTACAACTATTATTACAACTTATGTGACATTTTTCATCTGTCAAACGAATATAGTTTTTGTTCGTGAGACGTGACAGATTAAAAATTGAAAATGGCATTTGCTTATTAAATGGAATATCGAATGCACATTTTAATGTATAAATTTACCACGAGATGTATCTGATGTTCTGAAATGTGCGCGAGATTATACTTAGTAGCGAAATATTTTATTCTTACACAAGAGGCTTTTAGCATCCGTCCGAGTTAGTCCCCTTAAACATGATACATTAAAATTTCAAGTATAATTAGTGAAGCAAGTCTCCTTACGCCCTGTAGTTTTTTTTAATTAAATAGTTAAATTAATAAAATAGTGTTGAAAGAGGAATGCGTACTTTTTGGGCCCGAAACCTCCAGACATGAAACATGTCTTAAACGATGCATTATCATACTCTGAACATATTTTATTAACAATGTTTATTTCAGTTAAGCGCGGGAAACTTTGGCGATCGGATGTAGCTTGAGCGACTTTCTTGGGTAAAAAAGTGGACTTTTTTATTTCTCGTGATTTCGCGGAATTGCTGAGTCGTAGAAAATTACATCCTATGACAAAACTGTTCACAACGGAGCACTATGCACATGGAAGAAAGAATCGCGCCAGTACACGCGAAATATAGTAGCTGGGGTCTATGTAATCCAAGTGCATGAAAAATGGGTTTTCCGGCGCCAAAAACGTCCCGATAAAGTTTCCTGAATCGGGAAAAAACTACACCATTCGTTAGTACTCGGCTAGACCTTTAATTTGATATACAGCATTGCAACCACTCCCTCCGCCAAGGGTTCCTGGCCCTCCACTCTAAAAGTATGCAAAAAAAGTGTTCTTTTATCAATTGTAACTGGTAATGAACTAAGGCGAATAGTGAAAGCTGTTTTCCGATCGGACATAACCCTACTGAGTTAGCGCCGTTCTAAAAAGTGGAAAATACTAAAAAGTGAGTGTGGGGATGGCTATTTAAGCCTCCGACTATAGGAGAGTGGGTACTCAAACTTCTCCTCAAGTCCTAAGGAATTCGATTATGTACCTACTAGTTTTTTTTCAAAATTTACTAGATCAAGAAAGCAAGCTTAAGATTAGTAGTAGTGAGGCAGTCTGTTTCAAGCCATCATTATAATGTACGCTGTATATAACTATTTAGTTTCAAAACATATCAAATAATAAATATCTTTACATTTTACTCCTCCACACCCACGCATCTGAAAAAATTGTCGGATTATCTCGATACCCCACACATTTGTTAAAAACAAATTTCAATTAAAAATTAATAAACGGAAACTAAAATTTTCTAGTACAATATTTGAGCACTAGTTGGCGCCGTAATCACCATTATTCAACACTATCCTAATACAGTCCAATGTATTTCTACATACTTATTACTGTACTTATTAATGTAATGTTTGATGACATTCTCCCTCCATCCAATAATAATGAGTATTTATTAGTAATAGTTTCATATTTGTTATTAAAGAGCGCTTGTTACAGATTCCGATAAAATGTTAATGACCATCAAGATAAATTGGCAATCGGTGTAAAATGGTCGAGTGTGATGAGATTCAAATATGTGTCAGCATCTCGGCAGACAGCAGTCATATTGATATCATAAAATAATTAATTCCATTTGATTGCTGCAATCAATTTATAGACAGCTAACAACCCCTAAATAAATTGACCGCACTTACTGCAGTAAAATCATTGTTGTTTATTTATACAGGCATACATACATCTCGTGGCTTCCATTTAAATTTTATTTGCCATGGTCTATTACGCCTTCTGTGTGATTATTAGTTGCGTTACCGCCCTTTACTAATTTAGCATGTGATCCATTCACCCGTGTTGACATTATTGTGTATGATGATTACTTTGTTTTCCAAGTTAATTGCTTTTAACAATTGTCGAATAATTTTTTTTGAATGTAGAGCGCAATCATAGAACTCATTGCGCCCATTAGGTATACTTGTTGGAAACGACCAACCAACAAACCAACCAACCAGCCAAGCAGACGTACCACGGATGTAAAAATTAATTTTTCATTACCATAATCGAACTGTATACCGATTTTGGTTAGTAGAAGGGGTTTCCGCCTGGAAATGCTCGACTAAATTGCATCTGTTCAACATCGAAATGTCCTCTCCTCCAGGGTTGTAATCAAAATAACGAATTAACTCCCAATTACTCTATCTGAACCAGGTGGATATTTGCATTTTAATTTAATCGGTAACATGACTGAAAATTTTCCCTTAACCTCACCATCACCACTATCACCCCCATTACCATCTCCTTTCCGTCAGGCGAACTTTGATTGTATTTTAGAGGCTATCCGCACGGTGATAAATTGAATTCTTCACGTTCACGCATTTTCGAATACCGCGGGCGACGCTCGTAGGGAGCTACGAAATGAACTGATGTCGGATATAGTAGACCTCATTCAGGAAATACAATAACCACCGGTGTGCCACCATATGCCGATTGGCGGTGATTCTGATCTAAATTGATAAATAATTCAATAAAATATTCAATAAAGCGATTGTTGCCATATTCAAATGTTAAATATGAGTAATCCAAAAACGACTCTGGAAATATTTAGTTATGTGATCCTTTTCTGGAATAGGAGAATGCTTATGTCCGACACGGATGAAATCCATAGATTTCTCTATGCATAACATACACATATGTGCAATGCCATTCGCACAAGGCAATAATGGTTTTATAAATGTCATGGGCCTAAAATTTATGCTCCACCAGTACCATAATGCGTTGGCAGCAATTTTATATTAGATTATGGTTTTTGGTCAATGGAACGCGCTACTAAGCATAATCTATGGGAAGATAATTGGCCTTCAATCATGCTCAAAACTACATAAAATCGGTTGGTTTCTGAAAACCTCGATTGAATTCGAAGCCATAGGCTGCAGCAATAGGGAATTCATCAAATTGAAATCGAACAAAATGAGTATACATTTGTATATTTACGGTCGCTTACATCATTTATGACACACACACACAAATATGCATAGGTTAAATTAATGTACATTAAAGCAAAGCAGGTTTTGTAATAAATTGGTCATTAAATTCGTTGGATCATCACTTGACGAAATCCAAAGTCGCAATAGCTCTATTCATCAATATGATTATCGGAGTTATGTGAATGCTGTCTTTGGTTTTTTGAGTTCAATTTATGGTTGTCTGTGTAACATAGAAATAAGATGAAAAGGCTTCCTTTTTCGAGAGAAAAACATAATGGTATTGAGGGGGATGTGATTTGTACAGAACCATTTATGACAGATGTCTGGAAAGATTTCGGCACAGTTGGCATAAAAAAATAATCTCGAGTTAGCCATGGACAAAAATACATCCTTGATATAAATAATAAAAAGTAGTGGACCTAGATGGTTACTCTGCGGGATGTCAGTAGTGTTGCTCTCAAAGACTTGCATGATACTTAATTGGCCCTGTGTGTGTTTTACTCGATTTATCTTCATCCGATTTTCTCTTGGAATCAAGTGTAACGTCAAAATACTCTTCATTTATTCTTCCACAAATTGTCTTGTAAAACACCATTGAGATATTAACCACTTACCAGTCCGATTTTGGTGAGAAATATTGTCTAAAAATTGTCAGTTTTTTTTAACACTTCCTAGTAAAAATTTTTACAAGTTTAATTTTTTACATATTATCAGAACAAATTCCTATTAATTTAATATGTGACAGGGGAGGAACCATAAAATTTTCTGTGCCCCCCCCCCCTCCCCAATTTTTTTTACCAAAAAGCACGCCAATGGAAAAGTTGTTCTGCGAAGTGTAGCTGCTTGGTAATCGAGTCGAACGGTAAAACCCGTTCCTCAATCGGACTTGATTTACTCGAGTTATGATCGAAAATGTAAAAATCGCCCCCCCCCCCCCCTTGAATTCTCATGACCCATCGTCAACCCTTCAATTAGTTGCCGTTCTAATGTGACCCCACCCGCCCCCTACGTTTGCAAACCAAGAAGCTTTCCCACTCCCGGCGCAAAATCATCCGTCACTTTTCTAGCAAGTCGAAAATAGATTTGCCCGAGCGAGACTTGGGCTCGTCAGTGTGCGAATGTAATGCGCGCCCGAGTGACACTCGGGCAAAACTGTCAAGTGGTTAAGGAAGATTCTGCTTCTGCAAAACATACAAGACTAGATACTCGTCTACGGATAAAGTGAATGTCTATTTATTCTGATCCTTTTTGTAGTCCCATCAGTCTAAATAAGCACGTTTGAATTCACCTAGATTTGGGTTGTTCTCGTTTTTTGTAGCCCATATCACATAATTGCCTTGTAACTGCCGTCTTCCTACAACAACAATAAGATGACGATGATTCTCAATAAGATCAGATTTTGGTCTGCACCATTGCACAGATCATCTTAAATATTCCAACTCAAGAACCAGAAGTATTATATCCCGATATCTGCAGTGGGGTCAATAGAGCTTCAATTTGCAGAAATTCAATAGGAATTTATTGAGTTGGGTTTTATAAAGCGGAGGATAGAATTATTTATCTTTGCTACACTTGACTTTGATCTTTTTTGTGAACCAGTCCAACTGTAGAGTCCACCTCTAAAATCTTTTAACGACAGAACTGATGAAAGAAGCACCCATCTGGGGCTTGGTCCATACATTAGTACCGTCCAAATCTACAGTCACCGAATTCCTACCTATTTACTTTTGTAAAAATAAGAAATAAATTCGGATCCTGCGTACACTTCCCTCGATCTCAACTAGAAATTTTCTTTTCGTGTCATCTTCTAAACCGGAGATGTCCTCTACACAACGCTATCCAATTTTCGATTCGTCGGCTCTTGAAACACTTTCATTAGCATCAAAGTTGGTCCCATTTCTCCTTCTTCTCTACTGAACTGTCATCTGATATGACAGTATAGTTTTTTTTTATTATTATCATTTAATTATTACTTTTTTGAATCCACTTTGGTGGCCCACTATAACAAAGCTCTTTAATCGGTGAGCAAGGTTAATATATAATAAAATTCTGTGGTTGTCCCAAGGGGATCGTTCGTGTTAGTGCTTTTTAATACCCACTCTGATGTAGCCCTCGATACGATGACATTTACACCTTAGCTTGGTAGGTTTTTATATGTTTTTTTTTTCCAGGAAGGTGAAAGCTGCATTTTCCTGGACGAAGCAAAATAATTTAGGTGCCATACATATATGGAGGTCGTCGCAACTCGCTCTTTTAATTTACACTTCTTTTTTTATATCTTTTATGTATGAGGGCAAATTTAATGACCTTAACCGATGAACTTCCATGGTAGACGATTATATAATAAGCCAGCTCAGGTTAATACCTACATTCTCAGAACAAATATTTTATTTTTCTCAACTCTCTCAAAGGTATATACGGGCGTACTTTATTAATACATACACCCGCAGTAAAGCTTTAACTAAGAGAACTTTTCAACATTTCATTTCAATATAAACGTAGACCTACAAAGTATTTAAATTATGAAAATTGTTTATTCGTTTTCATATTTAATTATTTATTTGGTAGGCCCTCTTACAACAACCGTACAAATAAACAAAAATCTCTCTCCCCCTTATAAACTTGGCGCAAATTGAAAAATCTTCTCTGACCATCTGTGTAAAATCTGAACTTGGACTTCATTCATAATTTCCGTTCTCATGGATGAATAAATAAATAAACCGCGTTAATGGAATTTCACATTTAGTTAAGTTTGTATTTATTTTACAAGAGGGGATGTAACACGATGTAATATTTAATAAGTTTTTTTTTTTTTTCAAAGGACTTTCTTCTTTATGAAGGAGGAGTGTGTAGTGTGTACTTACGTAATAACATAAATCGAAAGACCAGACCTTTAATGCTTGAAATATTTTCATAAAAGAATTCTATGAGTTTCACATTTTTCCATAAATCTTACCCAAATCATTACTTAAGCGATTTTTTTTTATATACCTACTAAACGAAAATATTTTTCTGAATTCTTTTATTTTTTTTTTTTACCTTTTCTTTCTTTCAATTTCAAAGCAGAGTCTTTATAGAATGAAAATTCCTTCAATGTCCTTTTTTTTTTTTCAGTTCCATCAGAGGAGATTTTTTTTTTATAGTTTTCACTTTCAGTAGTCGTCTTTGTCGTATTTCTGAAGGATTATACTCTCTCTATACCTAGAATTTGAAGGAACGAACAAACATAACGTGCTGAGACTTCTAAACAGTTCGATATCCATAAAGAGAGCAGATTCACTAAAAAATTCAAAGTCCACAGTGATGGACGACGACAAGGAATCTGTAGGATTGGATAAGAATTATTCGTCCAGCAAATCATTTATTGAGGACGACCGACATTGACAGTGAAATTTCCTTCTGTAAAGGATAATACAAACCTGTGATATGTATGTTGTGTATACATTCATTATAGGTTTATTTATCTATTTCTATCTAAAGGGTTTTCCAATAAGAGGTGTTATTTTGATATTCAAACAAAAAATGCCATTTTTTGAGATAAATTATCGGATCTTTATTTCATTATAAAGAGGAAGGTATGCCGTTAATAATGGAAAATAACATCAGCCAAATGACCACCACGACCACGCCTACAGGACCATATCCTTTTCATGAAATTTTCCATAACCAAATCGCAAAGTGGCTGCCCTATGTCCTCGATAGCCTCACGAATTCTATCTTTGAGGTCTTGAATCGACGCTGGGCTGTTGGCGTAGACATTCTCTTTCACGTGGCCCTAAAGGAAGAAGTCGCAAGGTGTTAAGTCACAAGATCTCGGTGGCCAATTGTGATCACCTCTTCGAGAGATAACACGGCCCGGAAACTTTTCTCGTAAAAAATCAATGGTTTCGTTGCTTGTATGGCACGTAGCGCCGTCTTGTTGAAAGTAAACGTTGTCCAGATCAATACCATCCAATTCCGGCCATAAAAAATCATTAATCATCTGTCGATAGCGCAATCCATTCACCGTAACTGTTGCTCCAGCCTCATTTTCGAAAAAGTAAGGTCCAATGACCCCGCGGGACCATAAACCGCACCAAACAGTCACACGTTGAGGATAGAGAGGCTTTTCAACAATAACTCTTGGGTTTTCCGAGCCCCAGATGCGACAATTTTACTTTTTGACGAAGCCATCGAGGTGGTAATGGGCCTCATCACTCAAGATGAGTTTTCGATGGAATTCCAGATCATTTTCATGCATTTCAAGGACACAATCAGCAAAGACTCGACGTTGTTGATGATCGGCCGGCTTGAGTTCTTGTGTTAACTGAACTTTATAAGCCTTAGAACCCAAATCTTTATGCAAAATACGGTGTAATGACGTTTGTGGAATGCCTAATTCCAAAGAACGACGAGGAATGGACAAACCTTGGTTTTCTTCAACACTTTCGGCTACAGCAGCAATATTCTCGGCTGTTCTTGAGCGACGTGCACGGGTTTTATTCTTTACATCACTAACTTGTCCCGACAGCTCGAATTTTTCTACCAATTTCTGTATTGCGGTCCGACAATTAGCTTCACGACGACCCAAAAATGTTCGAGTTTTACGAACCGTCTCTGCCACATTTTCACCATATTTATAGTGAATTTTAATAATTTCAATGCGTTGTTGAATCGTGTATCGTTCCATTTTTATTAATGGCGTAGTGTCTACTTGTAAAATGTCAAAAAATGACATCTACCGAAATAGCGGGCTAATTAAAATAACACCTCTTATTGGAAAACCCAGTATATTATTATTATTACTATTCGTAAAATAATATCAAAGAAAAATATTCCATATAACGCATTTAAGGTGGGGAGTGTCACAACAAAAGTTGAACAATATTTCCCAAGGAATCGACCGATATCTCTTCCTGCTTAATTTCCTAATAAAAATTGCTTTTTTAAACTTTTATCTTGAGACTTTTTCCATTAAAATAAGCTACATATCGATCAGATCTCTAGTTGTAATTAGAAGCAAAGTTAAATGATATTTATCTCATATATGTAGTTTGGTAATGATCGGGTTGTAGAAGTGGAAAATCAAATACTCACAGATTATATGTACGACAGTACGATGACACCTTATACGAGTGGAAGAAAATCTCGAATCTGCTGTAACATCTTTAAGGGTAGATGGTTCCAGATTAACACAGGCAAATAGAAAGTTCCTCTTCTTTATAATTATAATTATTAAATTCGATTTCAATTATCCTTCAAAACACACATATCCAAACATACCAATTCATATACGACTACCAATAGATGGCAATCAATGCAATTGAAATTTCCGATGATTAAATCATCTAAAATCGAACAAGTTTTCATAGTACTTTCAAAACAACATCCATCCACAAATCAATTCTCATACATACCGACATAACAATAGCTCAAGTAATTTCAAAACTATCCCAGGTAATATGCACCCAACGACGAATTTTAGGCTTCCGAACATTAGATGTACGTAAGTATGTATGTAGTTTGGAATTACGACTTCACACCTGGAAAATACCCCTGGTACTACTAGTACCGGACACGACCTTAATTTCAATAATGGAATGTTGGCACATAATTAGACCTAATGTATTGCATATATTCAGATATCCATTTAAATAAATTGTATGCACCCGGCTTAAGCCAAGCCAGAGCATCCATGGTATCTATTTATACATTTAAACTCAGCATCTCCATTGGCAATCCTTCACGCCATTATAATGCTATACTGATTACATCATGAGAAGCATTAATCGATTGCTATAAAGCCGAGTATCATAGAACAACAACTTACGCGTATACCGACTAACTAAAGTTAGTATATACCTACCTACCTATGTTGATATGAATTTGGTTAGAAACTCCCTATAGTAAACGAATGGGAATATGTATTTGGGTATTAGGACACTCATACTAACATTGAAACGGAACAATATACTCAGAATTTACACTAATCTATTGGGAATTAACTGTTATCATTAACCGTGAAAGTTTCAGGTGTGTAATAATGGATTGTGTCTTGTCTAAAATTATTTATGCTCCTTTAGGGATTCGATTTTGATTAGTGTAAACTATGCCATGAGTTTATTAAGGGAAATACGAGATATCTTACTTATTTTATTGTAATTCCTGTTATATCATAGCTTACTAGTCTTGACCTGAGAATAGTATTGAGAGGAAATATAAGAGAACCGAAACATCCAAGACGCACCTTTAATATTAGTGGAGACACTTTAGACATGTGGGGGTCTGAAAATTTGAACTTTGTTTTTTCTTTCAAATTTTACTCTCCCTGTATTCTTGCTTTCCCTTGATTCAAATTTCAGCACACTACACAGGTTAAGTGAGTTTAGAGTGCTAACCACTGAGTTTCGTTTTTAATTTAATCATATTCATTAGAACATGGAATAGTCTGGTAGTGTGCTCGTTTCCTATGCGTTGAAGTTCTAGAATCCCCGATTGAGCCTTAAGATTTTGTATGATGGTATTTAACAACAAAAAAAAAAAAACAATCATTTAATATGGACGGGATGTTCTTGGGGTGTCAGTCATTTGTCGCTAACAATTCGGTGAGATATCGATAAGAAGACATTCAACAAACTACTATAATTGGATTAAATCACTTTCTCGAAATTAAATGCTGCAAAATGCATCCAATGTCAGGATTGCTGCAACATGTTTGAACGGTCACTTCTCTAAGGATTGCTGCAACATATTTGAAATGTCACGTCTTTAAAGATTGCTGCAACATGTTTGAAAGGTCACTTCTATAAGGATTGGTGCACCATGTTTTGAAGGTCACTTCTCTAAGGATTGCTGCTACATGTTTGAAAGGTCACTTCCTTAAGGATTGTTCTAAAATGTTTGAAAGGTCACTTGTCCATTGATTGCTGAAAAATGTTTGAAAGGTCACGTCTAAAAAGATTGCTGTAAAATGTTTGAAAGGTCACTTCTCTAAGGATTGCTGCAACATGTTTGAAATATCACTTCTCTAAGGATTGCTGAAACATATTTGAAAGGTCACTTCTCTAAGGATTGCTGCAACATGTTTGAAAGGTCACTTCTCTAACGATTGCTGCAGCATGTTTGAAAAGTTATTTTTCTAGGGATTGCTGCACCATGTTTGAAAGGTCACTTCTCTAACGACTGGTACCAACCAAATCCTTGAAATCTCAATATTTTATAGCCATTTTAAAATTACAGCCCTCAAATAAACTGAACCTTATCTATTACAAATGTGATCACACCACACAACCTCTGACTGGCACAAAAAAAAAAGTGTCCTTTTAGGACAAGATTGATAATTTTGTAAAAAAAAAAAAAATGTTTTTAAAAGCATTCGAGTAACAAAAAAAAGCTCCTCTCTAATGGCTTTCTGGCAATGAAGCAACTTTTAAGTACCTATACCTACATATACCTTCTCTTGTACTATTATACATTATCCTATCCTATCTCTTCTATACATTTCTACCGCATCATGCATTATGACAGCGCAAATTAATCAAAATGCATGCATGCAATTCGCACCCTTTTCCTCGCTAGCTTATACATACATATAGAGTTTGGCTGACATCTTTCATTTGCTGCATACACATCACTCCCAAAGGTCAGAGCTCTCGTTTGTTCTGCTAAAAGTCAGCACTAAGAGCTCCAGCTACCATTTACTACTAAACATACCTATATATATATATCTAACAACAACAGTAACAACGTCCCAAACGGCAGCAGTAACTAGCGCTCCGACCTGACCTTTTCAATTATGAATGGCGCATATCATCCTTTACATTTTATTGCACATCGTGGCCCCACGTAGCCCATCAAAATTTTCTGCTCTACTGGCGCCATCATAATATAACTTTTGTATTTCGTTGTGATTTTGCTATAACTTTTCGCCATCATATTTGTACGTAGTACATCCCTCCTCCTCCTCCTCCTCTTCCTCCTCCTCCTCCTTCTAAATCCATTGGTTGCTCCTTCATGTGACTATAAAGTGGTCTTACACTTTTTTCTAGCTACATACAATCTCTACCGGTTGCTGGTGGATTCCTCCAGAGTTCTACTTATAGTGTAGCTGTCTGCTGCATGACTAACCTTTTGGGATTAGTTAGAATGGATAGTAAAAATCTGAGAAAATCTTAGTGAATTCAAGAAGATAGTTGTTGTTGGTACAAGAAATTGTGTGATGCATTGCTCTTCTTCCTCTCGACTGAATAATAACTTTTCAGTGCAAATATGCACGCCCCATCAAGCAAATGAAATTTTATTCAGAGTGCGAACATTATTACTGCTGCACTTGCTTGTATGTAGCAGTAGTTGGGAGGATGTTTCATATCATCACTGTGCATCAAAATTTTTGTTCTGAATCGGTCTGTCTGTGCTATGAAAGCAACTCCATGGATTTTTTATTATTATATTTTTTTTTTTACTTTGACTTAAATATGCATCACAATGGTGTATTCAAAGGGTGTAAATTTTACAATGCCACCGCACATTGTTCACAGGTTCTCGCTTCGAAATAAAAGGCACGTTTTTAATTACATTCACGTATGTACTTATTTCTTATGTAAAGTTGATTTAGTTGATTTTTATTAAAGAACAGTAGCGCCAGTAAATATAAAAAAAGTGGGGGCTGTAAATTTTGGATACCCAATCTTATAGAATGTAATAAGCGATTAAGTTATTTATCGAAGTGTTTTGATTCAACTAAAATTTTCGCATAATTTTTTTTTTATAAATTATACCAACTTTGGTAAGCTACGAAGGCCAAGCTACAAATTAATTGAAGAACATTGTTCCTTAAAGACGATAGTTTGGACGTTAGGGTAATTTTAGTTTGATTAATAAAACTCATAGAAATTTGCATATAACATCTTGCAGTAAGTCATTTATCTTCGTTTATTAGAACAATTAGCAGTCGCCTGCAGTAGAAAAATACTAGCAGCAATTTTTGAGGTAAGTAGTGAGACACATCATATGGCATGCATGTGCCGTCTTTTCTCTACTCATGTTATTTATTTCCTGCAAATTTTTTTTATAATAGCTTCTACTTTATTTTGTCGATATTTGGGTGCACAATCAAAAATAATTACCGACACATTTGACACCCCCCCCCCCCCCCCCCTCCATTCTGAGGCTTCCTTCCAAGCCTATGCCCCGTAAAAAAATCTGTTCCTTTCCATCCTACACAATCTCTTGCACTATTGCAATAATTCTATGTCTCGCATGATTGCGAGCTCTGGGCTACCCTGTATGAATGTTCCCAAGAAAAGTAAAGTATATAAAAATTTACTACACCTTGTAAAATAAAATCCGCTGACATAAGATATATATAAGATTTTATCTTTGCCTGGTAAAGATACTATTTTAGTCTATAAGTCTATTTAAGGTACCTAGCGATGATGATTATACTTATACCAGTTTGAGAACAGTAACTGATAAGGTTCTTCATTCTCAAGATCAAGAGAACTGAACAAAGAAAGAACTCTGATAAACATCGAATCACTATTCCATGATCACGTGGATATTGTAAAAATTAATGGAGATCGATAAGTATGGCAAGTCATGTAACTGTAAAAAATGATGGTCGAGAGAGTTTCTGTGAGATGAAGCATGGTTGGAAGCTACATATTTCCTTCTAGCCTTCTGGAGGATTTATTGTCTATCTTCGGATAAATTAAGTTTCTATATGTATTAAAAATTCTACACAATTTTACTAAAATATAAACCGGATAAGATACAAATACTAAACAGTGATTGTTAATATATTGCATGAAAAATAAGAGGCCCCATTATGGAGCTTTGAGGAACACCATGCCGCACAGCATTAGCACATATTTTAATTGGTATCGTTCTTTCCTTGCTGTCATATCGAGTAGATGGTGCTGTACATGTGTGTATGGCTTTGTAGATTATTTTTAGAAATTTTACTAGATACTACAGTGTACAACGGTACATATAAAAAGGTAGATCTACATCAACAAAAGTAACATTCCTGTACATACCTACCTACAATCAAAATGAACTGAAGAATTTGAATTGATTCAACTTTACTCTCCATCTATCGCTCTATCTAATACAGTATCTACTACCAACAGTCCCGGATGCAATTGACAGCATCAGTTGGGAAATTTACTAACAACAATGGGACCAACTTCCTGAAATTATCTGCTCTAATTGTTTCATTTTAAAATGACACTTCCATATCCCTTTATTCCCCACCCATATTCTGTTCTCGTCATTTCCATTCTTTTCAAATTTCCATATGAAATGATTGCAGTTGCATTTACAGTCGCTGCAGCAAAGGCAAAGCAAAGGTACTTCTTTTCACCATTGTTCGTCCGGCAGACAACAGCTTGCTGCAGAGATGTCATCTCTTACGAAAAGAATTGCTCAATTTTTTAGGTTGGTGGTCGTTGTATTTTGCTCGTCACATCACATATCTCCTCCTCTCCGTGTCTTTTCTCCTTTTTCCGGTATAAAAGTGAACAAAATAAAAATCACATTTCTGCTTGTTTGCATATGATTACGTCCCTCAGTAGAATTCCTTTTTGAGCAGCTTCCTGTCAACTGGAGTAAGATGGGACTTGCTTGGCCCTGTTCAGGACGTGCCCTGATGTTGAGCTGCTAATAATAAGTGAAAGCCAGTTTTGTTTCTAAATTCATACGTCATAAAATGGAGCAATAAATACTGTAAAAGTGCAGGGTCGTAGGGATTGGGTGGCTGGGGAAAGGGGGGCAAACATTTATAAAAGCAGAATGAAACTTTTATGCAGAGATGCAAAATTTCTCTGGATAACAATTTTCGTTTCTCTCTTTTTTTTTTATAAAAATAAATGCTCCATCATTCATTTTTGTACACAAGGAAAAGCTATTTTTTTGGTTTTGTCAGAGAAGCATTTTTCTTTCCCCTACAGCATATCACCCACTTTTAGAAACGATGAACGTGTATACCTTCCTTCGCTTAAGTCTTTTTGTAAGATTTGCACGGAAAAGTTGATTTAATTCAACGCTTTTAACGGTTTCAACGAAAAGTGTACAGAAGTTTTTAAGGATTCGAGATTTTTCTAAAGTTTTTTTTTTTAATCCATTTGTAGAGCTTCTAACAATTCCGTGTACCTTTACAGATAGTTTTTCTTTAAGAAATATTCCTGAGTTTCTGTGCTGACTTTGTCTCAGGTTTTTTTTTTCTTTTTTTCTTTTTTTAGGTTCAGATGCCACTAGTGAAACTACCATTTCAACAGGTTCATTAGTACCGATCAGTTGAAGAGGAAGTTCAAGTCTAGTAAGGTACCGCGACCTAATCTCTCATCTCCTTAAAAATAAGTTGATTTCCTTTAAGAACTAGTTAAACTTCACTGATGTTGTTGAGGTCGACTCGTGGTTGCATCATGAGCAAATAAGATAGTTGCGTTTTCTTCTCTTAGCAGATTGATTGATTTTATTCTAGATAATTATAATTATGCAGTTGGTTAGCTCTAATTCATAGCGTTGGTATCAAGTTACATTGTCAGAAGAAAACGTTCATTATTTTTACCTCTCGTCTAGACATTTTGCTATTTAAAACATGTTTACACCGGCGCCGATATTCATGTTTTTCATTGTGAGACGGTGCTCGAATTCATGTTTCGCAGCATCTGGCGACGCGGTACTATCGCATCCGAACATCTTCGATTTAGATTAAACTTTCTCAGTTTGTTGGGAATACCAAAATAGCTCACCCATATGTTTTTCTTTCCTCTATTTACGCTGCGCCCCCCCCCCCCCCTCCCCCGCTAGTGGGTTAGACGTTTCGTGATTTTACGATGAAACGTCATTTTCAAAAAATTCATATCTGGATTTATCTGTGATTCAAATGCCAAATGAAGTGTAATGTTTTCTTTCGTTGCAACGTTGATAGATCTTTTTACCATTTTCTCCCATCCTTGCTCACAAAATAGCTTTTATGAGACGTAAAAGCTTCACCAGTATCACCATCATCATCTGAATCCGTCTTCCTCTTCCGTTTCGGAAACAACCTCTTACATTTGTCTAAAATAGGCTTGCCTTCTTTCATATGATAACCTAAAAATAGTATATATGACCGTAAGATATTTGCACAAAATTTAAATTTGAACTGTGAATTTATAAACAAAGCCTAGCTTATATGAAGCATTAAAATGTGCATTAAATGCAAAAATTCACCTGTTAACCGCTTACGCAGAAAGATATTCAAAATTACTCTCTGGATTCATATTTTTTTTTTCTTTTTTGTCTACACAACTTCTCACCTGAAAATTGCAATTGAAAAATCTAAAGTCAAGTCAAGCCAAGTCAAGTGCTTTTTGCGCCTTTCAAAATTCTTCATTGTCTTCCTTTTTTGGATTTATTTTGATGATTTTTCACAACCTTCGGATTGTCTTGTTTTTACGGCTCTGGGGCTTATCTTTGAGCCTCAGTTCGATTCGATGTCTTCTCTTTTCTTCTGTTTGATCCTTGGTTTGGTTTTTGATCACTTCTCATGTTGTTGTTGGTTCTTCTTTCTGCACTACATCAGCTGTAGTAAATGAATTTCTCGCAAATTTTGGAAGGGAGGGACTGGGATGGAGTAAGGATTGGATATGTTTTGGGATCTTTAGGAAGGTAAGGACTGGTAAGTTCCTATACTGGCAGGTTTTATCAGAGACATTCCCGGAGTCTTGGAGGGTTTATTTGGGATTACCCAATGTAGTAATCCCCTTTAGTATCATAGAAACTTATTCTACCTTCGTGGAGGTAGATGTTTCTAGCATCCGGCTGAGCCAAGAGCAAAGGTGATATGTATTTGAAATTTTCCGGTATTAGAAGATCCGGCAAATTGTTTATGAGTGGGTTTGAATATGGATAGGGATTTTCTCGACTTGTCTTTCGGTTTGACCGAACAGATACTCCTTGATAGGTGTTATATTGGTGGCCTCGTACAATACTTCGTTGCGATAGTATTGTTCGTTGGCTCTTCTATGGAGTCCTGTGCAAGCTCTAAGAATCTTTCTTTCGAGCTTGTTAAGACGGTATATATGAGTGGGGGAAATTATATGCCATATGAGAAAGCAATAAGTTATGAGAGGCCTTATTAGTTGCTTGGACATTAGTAGTTTTATCTGGGTTGTAAGTCCATCCCTGACATTGATTGTATGGCTTATAAGGCTGTACACGAAATTGGCTTTGCTAATGGTTGCTTTATCATGGTTACTGAAGCGTAGGAGTTCATAGAAATTTACGCCTAGATATTTCGCTGTTTGTGTGGGCTTTATTATTCTCCCGTTGTAGACGGCCGTAATTCATTTGGATTTAGGGACTTGGCTGTTTCCCCGGTGCTTGGTTTCTGAATACAGATAAGTTCTGACTTTTGGACGCTAGTTTTGGTGCCCATTTTTTGTGATAGGAGTCGAACTTGTTGAGGTGTAGGTTGACTTTAATGATCGCCATTAGCAGACAACGAGATTGGTCGTATGTGAAGGAGTCATCGGCGACGAGGAGGGCTGTGCCGCTTTCATTTTGAGGTTGGTTTGAGATATAGAGATTGAAGAGTATTGGGCCCAATATGGAACCCTGGGGGACTCCAGCTGCAATTGTTTTGAGCGGAGATTTGTGGTCATTGACTTCCACATAGATTTTCCTAGAAGTTAGGAAACTGTGGATTAGTCCGTTTAAGTGTGGAAGAAAACCGAATTGGTTTAATTTGAATATTAGTCCTGCCGTCCAAACTGAATCTAAAGCCTTTTCAATGTCGAGGAAGCACCCGAGCGTGTAACGTTTCTGTTAAAAGCTCTGTTAACATTCGTATGGAATTTTAGCTTGAAGCCGAAGTGAGAATCTTGATGGATGTGTTTTTCTTCACACGTAATTTTTCAAAAAGCTTTCGCAAATTTGTGATGAGGCAGATTGATCTAAATTTCTTGATGTCTTTAGACGAAGATTTCTTCGGGATGGGGAAAATTCGTGAGATTTTCCATTTTTCCGGAAAGTAATAATTTTATATTCAAGAAAATCGAGTGCTATGGGAGGTAGCTTTTTGATAATTGAATTTGAAATTTTATCAGGGCCGCTTGATTTTTTTTCTATTTATTGTCTTAGTTAACATGTAGAGCTGGAAGGGGTTTGTGAATGTGTCTTGGTCTTCTGGGTAGATTGCTGGGTTGTCTACAGCGAAAAATATTTGTGGTATGAACTAGTTAGGTGCTAACACACCTTTCTACTTCAAAAGAGAAGGTTGAGTCTCTGAGGCTTAAGTTGTTTTGGAAAAATGTTGCAAACACCTCGCACTTTTCCTGTGGAACTGACAGAGTTTCTTCGTAGCTGGATATGATTTTGGAGAGTTTCGGCTTCCTAGAACAGACTTTGTTAATATTATCAAAGGTCTGTGGGCCTTCTTTTTATTCTCTCGAGCCTCCTTCTAAACTGCTCATCGCAGAACAGCTAAGTTTGCTCATCTATTATCACTGATAAGCACTTGACTTGAGAAAGAACGGACTGATAAGCAGAATTTTATGTACTGAGGGATCTGTGATAAATGCGGTTGAGGATTTTCCGCAGCTTTTGCCTATATATATATAGACTCTAAAGAGTTGGGGGAAGGTTCTTGAATTGGTAATTCTTTATCGGGGTTATTCGTGAGAAGTAGTCTATATTCGTTTGAAGGCAGCTGGTAAATAGCAAAATTTGGGAGTCTATCTCCGAATTTGAGAGATTTCTACTGCCAGAGAAGTACATTATCTTTATTTTGCAAAAAAAAATACTTCTTATTATATTTTTCCAGCTAATTGTCCAGCTGCCATTTGGTACTTGTCTTATAAAATACCTGAATATAAAAATCCCATAACAAAAATCCCTTATTTGTACCTATTTCCATATAATTTCATGACTAAAAATCTTATATACCATACAAAATGTATGAAGAATATGTGGACATATCTACCTGAGTGGATACAGGTGTGTATATAAATATTTCGGTAAAGCAAAGGTTAAGTAATATATGTATGTTAATGCTTAAAAAATTTACTTGTATACATATGCAAATTTCACTAATTTCGAAATATTTGACAAGAAACTCAATTAGTAGTATTTCAAATAAAAAATATCGTCAGTTTGAATTTCCATCTCAGAGTAATTTCTGAATTTCCGTCCAAAAAGCGAAGCTATAAATTTTATAATCACACTAATGTTACAACATCATTCAAATGGAGTATACACCTACCCTCTCCATTTAGGGTGTCTACCATATTTAGCAAAATATCACCCACCTTATCATAAATGAGCCGTAATTATTCCTAAATTTCTGACACATCACCACATTTCTACCACCACCACCACCACTACCACCAGAATCCATTTGATTTTTAGCTTAAGTATTATGTCCAGTAATGGTGGCCCTAGCTTAAGTAGGTCGTTCGGTTCGATGAGCTACGATGGAGGAAAATTGAAAACATTTTTGCCGGAAATTCAATATCTCATTTCGAAGTTAAGAAGGCAAATGATGAAGGTTACGGTCGTTCCCTTTTGGAGCGACAATTCGTAATTTGTTAACGTCAACACTTTTCCTGTATTGGAATACATATTAGGTCTCCGAAACTCTTCAACTTATACCCTCTGGCCATTCAGATTAAGGGTTACCTGATGTGAAAGGTTTAATGTTTGCTGACCATGAAATTATTACTATACTTTTGGTAGGTGGTAGCTGCTGGTTTCTACAGTGTTCATTGGTTAATTATGGTCAATCGAAGCCATTTGTAATGAACATAATTTACACTTTAAGACATCTGATGACCACGTCGTTCTCATCCATCACCTGGTCTCATTTCAATGAAACAATTATTCATCAGGTGTTAATGGTGTTTAGTTATGCGGGAATAATTGTACTATGAAAATATAAGTCTATAAGGATTTGTTTGTGTGTGTGTGAGTGTGGGTGTTACAAATCTAATAATAGCTTAGACTTGTTCAACACTTTTGAATTGTAGACGGTTTTATTTTACAGTAGAATGAATGTTGTTTAAAGTTTGTCAGAGATATGCCAATCTTTGTTAATCTTTGCATAGGTCTTCTTAGTTTAATTTGCATTATTACATCTCTTCCGCCGCCCTCTATTACTACTCCTTTCAATCTCAGTGTGTGTAATATAATCCATGTCCGTAACTCACTTATCACATTTAATTCCATATTAAGAAATAAAATCTGCAGAAATTCATTTTTACTTACATATAGAAATTTTGTCACCAAAGTCGTCGCTTCCTTACTCAATTCAATTCAATTCCATTGCTCGTAATTATATTCTGTGGAAACTAGTGTCAGTTCCATGACAGGATCTCTTTCTATAACCAAAGAATGTCCTGATTAAACATGATGTCTTTCTTGTTTTCAGAATAGGCAAAACTATTACTTGCATCCATATAAGCGGAAAGGATTTCTTCGTTGTTCTCATGTTTAATCATTTTATCTTATAGAAGAACGACGATATCCTTTTTTTTTTTGCCAGTCGACCGACGACGATAAGTGAGAGAGGCGCCAATCTCTCTTGACCATTGAACGCTGAAGTTGATTATACTGTTGAAAAATAGGGAAATGTTCATTTTCTGGTTTCAATTAGCCTAATGAATTGGAAATGTTTGATAGTCATTATGAAAAATTAATTTAGGAACTGGAGATGGATTGGCACGAATTTGTGCTAAGTATTTTTTTTTTGTTTTTCATTAACGCTATGCTGACAGTCAATGTCTGTTATAATATTGCAGAAGGGCTGTCTTTTGGTGATAATGAATACTTCTCTAATAGAATTGGATACATATGTTTATGACGTAGCCTATGATAATAGCTGTGTAAGAAGAAAATAATAATTTCTTGAGAATGAGTAATTGAGTATTAAGAATAGTCACATATTTATTTATATACATAGGTATGTAAGTAATTTTGAAGGAAGGGATTTAATGCAGTAATTTCATTATTCAAAATATTCTGTCTTGGTTGTGTTGAATTGACTAGACGGTATTGTAAAATATTTTCTTACTAGAGTTGGATTTATGGATTTTTTTATAAAATCGAATTTTTTGGTTAACTCTTTCGAAACGACATTGTTCTTGGAAAGTTTTTTATTGTTTGTACTTATGTTTTAGAATTACAAAGTTGTAAATATTATAATTGAATTGGACTCAAAAATTGTTAAAAATTGGTGGGGGAAGCGAATTATTACGCGGGATATATATGTCCCAACTGGTTTCTTATGTGGAACATATATGCCGTAGGAGGGCGGTAAATACACTTATAAGATATGACTAACACCAACCAAGTATTTGTTTTTTTATATTTTCCCTTCATCTGTATCTATATAACTTGATACGATTTGGAAGAGTTCCGATATATGTATTTCCAGCTTGTCATTCATACATTGTGCAATACACTGTGCTTCCTCCATAGTTGTCCATGGAGCGGGAGGTAATAGTACTCACCTAGGCAAACAAAAATTGAATGGAAGGGTGGGGGGGGGGGGGGGGGGGGGGGTTCGGAGTTACAGGGTGATAAAGAAATTATGCTAGGTTTTCACAAAACACTCTGTATCTTAAAAAGTATAGGGTGTACGGTCACCATATAAGGCTGATTGTATTCAGAACTCCATGCCCTTTCCAGTAACTTCTCAAACAGATCCATACTCCTCTCCTCTATAAATTGTAGACTCTCCACTTTAATTTTACCTAGTATACCCTATTTTGACATCCCAAGAAACAATTGGTTTTATATATTAGTAACGGTGAGGTTTCCATTACCAAATTATATAACTTGAGTTATATAGACTAGTACTTGAAACTTCTTTGTAACCACTATAAACCCCTTATAGAGCTTAAATGGAGGATTATATAAAGGTTACCGTGACTTGATGTAGGTAACGTTATATAACTAAAAGTTTTATAAAATGAGTAACAAAAATATTCTGGTTACCTTAATATAACTTATTATATAACCCTTATATAACCCATGGTGCTCTCGATTAATTAATTTGATCATCGTCGTGGTTGCAGTAATGTTTCGGTTAACCTTTATAAACTTTGTTTATAATGGTGATGGTACCGTTTCCACAACGATTAAAATTTTCTCAGAGTGATTACTTTTAGTGATTGAAATGTTAAGGAAATTACTTTTCGCTACCTTTATAAAGCAATATAATGCAAATATTTACAACATAGAATTTCTATATTTTTTTTGTACCGCATTTTTAGAATGTAAGGGTTTAATATTCTTACATCTTAGAATTACAATTTATCGACTTGTGCGTGGTGAAATTCAGCTGCAATTAAAATTTTACTGTGAATATCATCATAGATACTTCTAAAAAATACAAACCCCTCCAAAAATAAGCAATTTTTAATAATTTTAATTAAATATGACAAAATTTAAACTTTTTACTTAGGTGATATTAATCCATAAAAATTACATAACATAATTTAGAAATGTTATATACCTAAAAAGATGTATTTTCTTCATATAATTGGCTTAACCGACATTTTCTTTTTTATCTGCAATGGACAGTTCGAAAAATGGCGGCTTGTACTTAAATGAACAAATGACCATTAAAAAACTTCAAATAGTTTTATATAAACTGAATGACCCTTATAAAACTTCTAGAAATATTATATAAACTAAAGGAACTACCATGCCTCGAAAATGGTCCTTATATACCCTTTAGTCATAATATGTAACCTTTGGTAATGTTATATATCTTATAGTTACAAAAAACAGACGTTAGTGTTCTTATATAGCCTTTGGTAATATTATGTTATATAAATAAAAACAGTTTTATAATGGCTCCATTCGACACTAAAAGTAATTTGTTTTTATAACGATCACCGTAGTTACTAAAGGGCCACCAACAATTTTACGATATTTTATAGTGGGTATATGTATTACCGAAAGCTCCCAATTTTTATTAAAGTCATTAATTACCAATAAGTTATATAACGTGGTGACGAAAACAGTTATAAAACTTTCTTATATACCTTCTAGTAATGGTTACTCTAAGTTATATAGACCGGTGATGGAAACATTTTCATCACCAACTTATAAAACCTTTAGTAACTTACTTCCACGATATCCATTAGTAACCTTAAAAATTTCTAATATAACTACGTCACCAATTAGTAATATTATAAAACTCTTATATAACCACGGATATTCTTATATAACCTACTAACCATTATATACCCCTTATAAAACTACCCATCACCTTCAGTCACCAAAAATTGGAAAAATTGTTACTTGGGCTAGTATACCCTATGTGCTAATTGTATGGGTTAAAGAGTTATTAACTCACAACTAATTCAGGTCATACCGAAATTAGCCGATATTTTTGTTTTATATGACGGGTTTTCAGTCACCAATGTAACAAATTAACTTTGAAAATAGGTTCCAGAATAGCTTTGAGAATAGCTTAAGAGCTAATAAAACTATAACGGTTATAGATAGTACATAGAACGTAATAGGTCAAATTAAAGGGGAGAATCAACAGTTTACAGTTTTTTATAAAAAAAAACAGTTATGTTAATGACCTTTTTGCAAAATAAATCAAAGTCAAATTATAAAAAAAGGTAAAAAAATCCGAAATTTTAAGTTTAGACCACAATAACTCCTTCGAGAAGAAGAGTACGGGTCTTTTTGAGCAGTCGCTGGAAAGGCCATGAAGCTCTGAATACAACCAGCTTTATACGGTGAACGCACGCCCGGTATTTTCTAAGATGCAGGGTGTTTTGTGAAAATCTAGCATAATTTCTTAATCATCCTGTAACTCCGATAGGCTTGATATGTCCCCTCACCTGCCATACAATTTTTTGTTTGGCTAGATGAGTACTATCACTTTCCCCTCTATGGACCGCCATGGAGAAAACACCCTGTATAAATGATTAGAATTTTTGGAAAAGTTGGTGAAACACTAAATCCTACCTTTTTCATCAAATCAGCGGCGAAAGAACTAATAAAATAATAAAAAAAAAAACATTACACTTTTATACTCCTCTAAAATACGTTGTAACAAACTTTACTATTGCACAAAATGAATGTGCTCTAAATGACAGTTGCAACCAGAAATTCCGTTACTTGAGAGTATAAAGACCAGCATGGGACAACAAAATCCCATCAAGAATGTTCTTAGTGCTCATACGAAGCTCTTAAAATTTTTTTGTGACCTACATATGTGTCCTAGCAGGCACGAAAGGGTTAACAAATACAAAAATATAAAACTAAAGATGTGAGAGGAGACAATTGTTACTAACAAAAAGGATAGAAGGATCACTCCTAATTCTAATACTAAAAACTTTCCTTAGTTTTTATCTATATATACTAAAATTTATCAATTTCTCTTTCATGGGCACATCCTTTTACTTTCACAATAGATTGGCAATGCTAAGTAGAGGCAACAAACGTTTTTGTTTTAATTCTCGTTTTGTTGCTGTCTTAAATTTGCATATATTAGATTTTCAATGACCTCAATCCTAGTTATTAAGAAATTTCTCCTAGGTGAAATAATATTTCGAACGGAATTCCTCAAAGCTCTTTCTTTTGTCCCTTATTGTTTTCAATATATACATAGTTAAATAAATGACTTGCCTTCAATAGATCGGGATTCAAAAATTAAGATGTTATTCTAATAACATTCAAATATACAAATAAAAACAATATCCAGAAAATTTTTATAATGAATTTCACTTTGATACTGACTTATGATACCCTGACAATATGCGTGGATTTATTTTTTAACATATTCACCACGGATCTTTTGTTTAACCTTATCATCACTAGACTTTAATGCCGATTTCGAAGGGACTTCAGTGCAACACCAGTATTGCACTTTTTCCAGCAGTGCACCACTCAAAATGTTCGATGGGACAATCTTTATAGCAGAAGTGCAACACGAGGTTTACACTGACTTCCCCTACTTGACACTGGATATTTTGTCGGTGTTACAAATACATATTCAAGTTGAATTGTGATCTGCTCTTTCAAAGTGTACTGTCGGGATTATTTGTGAAATTTTGGAGTTAAATGAAGTAAAAAAATTTATTTTGGTAATTGGCATAAAGTTAAGAAGAAATTTGTTTCTATATATCAATAAAGAGCATTTATTACGTTTGACAGTTCCATGTATATAATACGTGTGTCCCCAAATACAAGGAATATGACAGAAATATGTTCGATGGACTTCATTGCTCCCAGTTCTCCGCTGCCAGAAAAAGTGCAACACTGAAATGGTCGTCCCAACCGAAATCGACATAAGTCTCGTAATCGTCTTGAAAAACGTCTGTCCAGCAGATGTATTCGTTCAATTTCATAATAGCATAGATAGAACAAGAACTAGATATTGCATGCAATACCAGAGCAGAGTATGCATACAAATTTTATATGCCTGGATAGATACGTCAAGTAATTCATAGTTTCACACATCTGCTATGGTCAAGGGCAAACATAAAACTGCTGTTAAAGTATAATTTGCTCTCTGCGTGCTATAAAACATGATCTAGTCCATTCCGGAATGCACCTCGGCCATTTTATAATTTGTATACTATGAGGTTTTGTAGGATGTTTCGATAAAAGTATTGTGTTTCTATCACGCAAAAGTTTATTCAATCCTGCAAATTTACGATGGGGAAAGATCTAATTTCCAATAGAACTCAAAAGTAACCATATTATCCCATGTCGGTATACTTCGTTTCTTCGAGAAACCTTTCTACTGATTGTGGAAAAATTTAATGTAATATAACTCGTTTGATGAAATTTAACTCTTCCTTTTTTTTCATCCAATTAAACTGTATCCAAAGTTCATTCATCTCTGGGTATAATTTCAAAACCTTCCTAAAATTTATTTGAAATTCCCGAACAGTTTAACTGAAATTAAGGAAGTTATGTAAAACTACTAAAACTGATTTGATAACTCCATTTTATGGTACGCGTATCCGTGAACAGTTATTATACATAAAAAACAAAATAAGGTATGCCATCCATGTCCTCTCTTTTGAAGTCAATTATTTTCCACAATAAATTTCTCGTTAATCCTGTGTTGGTTTGCCACTTTCTTCAAAGAAATATCGAATGGGAAATGAGATCATCGCATAAATTGCACCCACTACTCCAGCAGTAAAGAAAGGTTGAGTTATTACTGCCGCAGTAATTCAACATGTTTTTATCTCTGGAGTCTGGACTTGTTGTGGAAATCTTTTTAATGTTGATGATAACGAGCACATTTTATTGTGTGTTTTACTTAAGATTGCACTTAGACTTTCGGATGTATCATAATTAATTTTGCAGATATTAGAATTTAATACGGATAGCTCTACATTCATTAGACAATGCCCATCTTTCCCTTCCTTCTCTCTAAAAAATAAATTCACACTAAGTCTGATACAAGCAGGTTCTTTTTCTTGTAATTGTACAGAATGTACAGAAATTATCGTTAACTTGGATCAAAAGACAACAAAAATACTTAACTCTTATACTGTATCAGAACTGTTATACTAATATGAAGATGAACAATAGGTTAGGATAACTATAGTTAGTGCAAATTACTCTTAATCCTATTTCGCTTCTTGTTGTACATATCTCTGTAGATCACCCACTTTTAGTGTAATTCCAGTTACGTTTGCTAAGAGCGGTACTTTTGATCAAACAACCCTAAAATAGCAGTTAAATAGTTCATCAATCGTAACCCTGTCTTGAGTATCTTCGAAGATACAGTGTATTTAAGAAGGAATATATAATTTTACTATACATATGTATATGTATGTAAGAAAAAAACAAACAATTTTTGCCATCCTATATCTTGAGTTCCCCTTTCATGGCTAGGCTAATTCAATAACCTCCTTTAACTCAATTCTTTATCTAAACTGGGTATAAAATTTTGTGAACCTCTTGAATATGACTGGTGCCTGCGATAAGCGAGCTGGAGGAGACTCTAAAAAATAGCTCCCACAGAGGAAAGCAGCTCATGATATTTATACTCATCAGAATCTAGATTTATATCGAAAACTGTATTTGAATTACTTAATAAATAAAAACACATAAAATTAATTATGGTAAAAAATAACAAATTAAATACACATAAACTTTTCAATATCCTTCTGTCTCTCTGTCCGTGGGTTTGTCATTCTGTAGATCGTTGCCATAAAATTAATCCTCTTTAGGCATGTTTAAGCAAATTTAGTTATCTTACTAGGAAGACCTAGAAAGTGAAAAAAGCAAACTTAATTAAAAAAAAAACACTCAAATTTAACATGTTACCTGCGCTCGGGGAGAAAATTTATGTCTTTTGCTTGGAGGTCCTAGAAAGTGAATAAAGCAAACTTACATTAAAAAAAAAAAATAAAAATTTACAGCATTACCTTCATTTGGGAATACTTCTGCTGTATCAGTTCTTTGGATGTATCGGCTCTTTCGAATATTTTCATTTATCCACTGTAAGTATTTATCAATTCGAATAAATATAGATGGTTGCGTAGGATCGCAGAAATCTTCTGATTCTCCAGCTTGATTTAACAGTTTTTTAGATGGGCCCCATGATACGATGCCTACAACGATGCCATTTACAACAAACGGTCCTCCTGAGTCTCCTGTGCAAGGTGTTGTTTTTCTATTGTTGGTATCATAAACACAAAGTGCCTCATTCATTATTTTGGATAATATCCTTATTTCGCAATATTTGTTTGAAATCACCTTCATTTTACCTTCCTGGAGAATATTAGTGGTCTGGTCATAGCCAATCAAACCCCATCCAATTGCCATACCAAATTTCCCACTAATTACCTTTGTAGTGCCATCATTAAGTGTAGCTGGTTGTAATGCAGGTGTTTGAATGAATTTTCTATTAAGCCAAATTATAGCGATATCATTTGAAAGGTAAGGATTTATATTATCATCAATCGCAGGTCCAATGAAATTTTCGTGTATTTTATAATCAATCATTTCGGCACTTTGATAATTTTTATCTTTTAATTTAGTCATACCAGCTCGAACACTTACGAAAGGCTGTGTTAAACTGTCCGATAGGCAATGACCTGCTGTCAAAATAACATCTGAGGTCACTATCACTCCACAACAAGTATACCAATCCTTTTCGATATGAGTTTGATCCGATAGTGAAGTGCTCTGAATTACCAAAAATGCCATATAAGGATATCGCGTCACATCAGTAACATCATTACCTTCTAAAATCGATATACAAAATCTGATTTTAAGAAAAAGTGTAAGAAAACCTAGCGCAAAAAACAACATTGCGTCGAATTGAAATTGAACTGAACTGAATTTAGTTATTATTCAAATTTCCTATTTATAGAAAAAAAAAAGAAAAAATGTAAGAAAACCTAACGCAAAAACAAGCATTGCGTCGGATTGGAATTGAACTGAACTGAATCTAGTTATTATTTAAATTTCATATTTATTAAAAAGGAAACAGACTTATTATATGTACACGTGTAGTTTATAGAGTTAGACCACCTGTGCAAATTATTTTCTAATCGTTGTCATTGTTGAAAATTTGTAACAAAATATTCAAAATTTTACAGAATGAAACCGCAAAATGCGTCACGCAAATAACGCCCTCCACATGCGTTGGATCCTACATATTTTGCTTATTTCCTTATAATTTTTTTTTTTTTTTCGATTAAATAGACATTCCACAGACTATTGACATACTATCTGTATACACTAATAAATCACCCATTTACACAGTGATTGGCCAACCCATACTAGAAAATCATAATTACTTGTAAACATGTGTAGAAACTTTTAGTAAGGGTAGCAGGAGCCAAGGCAGAATTTCATTATGTAGCTTTTAAAAGTTTATAAGGTAAAATGTGGTGTTGCGGATGCAGGTGAGTGAGTGGCGTTGGACATGAAGTCCAGACTATCAGCCGAAACTGATAGCTCACTCCGTGGTCAGCGTTTTAACGCTAGTTCGCTTCAGATATTAGCGAAGAGTATAAGGTGGGTCACATGAAGACCTACAGATGTTACACACCATAAAAGATAAAAAGAATCGTTCCTTACCACAAAAACGAAGTACACATCCGGTCCAGAAGAGACCCTTTACATTACTTACCTGATAGTATTGTGAGGACTCAGATGGAATGCCCTCTGGTGCCATATCCTCAGACTCCCTATGACATTGTGGGCATCACTGTTAATACAATGTCCCCATAAACCTATGAATTAAGTGGTGGAGCGAACGTCCGGGAGAGTGAGAGGAGAAACAAATATAATACTTCCAGTATCTCATTACGTTATAACTAAATTTCATCATTAAAACAATTACAAGGAGATTTACAGAAGAAAGTCATTTCCTATCCTTAGATCTATTCTCTACACAAAGAGTATGCTATCAGTAATAAAAAAGAATTAACTGAAACTAAAATTGGTAGCACGCGAGCGAGGTGTTCCATTTCCTCTCTTTTTGGAGTAAATTATTTTCCACAATGAATTTCTCTTGGTTTTCCACTTTCTTCAAAGAAATATTGAATGGGAAATGAGATCATCGCATAAATTGCACCCACTACTCCAGCAGTAAAGAAAGGTTGAGTTATTACTGCCGCAGTAATTCAACATGTTTTTATCTCTGAAGTTGTTGTGGAAATCTATTTTATTGCTGATGATAACGAGCACATTTCATTGTATCATTTTATGGTTTACTTCAGATTGCACTTGACTTTCGAATGTATCATAATTAATTTTGCAGACATTAGAATTTAATACGGGATAGCTCTACATTTGTTAGGAAATGCCCCGTTTCCCCTTCCTCTCCCCTCTTTGGGAAATCAATTCACGCCAACTCTGATACTGTAATTGTATAGATATGCCTACTGAAATTCTCGTTAACTTGGATCTCAAGACAACAAAAATAGGTGCTTAACTCTTATACTGTTCCAGAACACAGAAGAAAAGAGTTCATAATACTTATATTCATCAGAACGTCGGTTTATATCGGAAACTGTATACTTGAATTACTTAATAAATAAAAACGCATAAAATTAATAATCGTAAAAAATAAGAAATTAGATACACATACTATATATACTTTTCAATATCCTTCTGCCTCTCTATCCGTCGGTCTGTCACTCTGTCCATCTCTGTCTGTCTTTTAATCTGTCCGTTCGATAACTTCAAAGTCCTTGAATATCTCGTAGATGGTAGCCATAAAATTAATCCTCTTTAAGCATGTATAAGAAAATTTACTTATCTTACTAGGAAGACCTAGAAAGTAAAAAAAACTTGATTAAAAAAAAAAAAAACAAAAACAAATTAAAACATTACCTGCGCTCGGGGATTAAATTTATTTCTTTTATTTGGAGGTCCTAGAAAGTACATAAAGCAAACTTAAATTACAAAAAAAAAAACAAAAAAACAATTTTTTACAACATTACCTTCATTTGGGAATACTTCGGCCATATCAGTTCTTTCGATGTATCGGCTCCTTCGAATATTTTCATTTGTCCACTGTAAATATTTATTAATTCGATTAAATATAGTTGGTTGTGTAGGATCGCAGAAATATTCTGACTCCCCAGCTTGATTTAAGTTTTTTTTGGTGGGCCCCGTGATATGATGCCTACAACGACGCCATTTACAACAAATGGCCCTCCTGAGTCTCCTGTGCAAGGTGATGTTTTTCTATTGTTGGTATCATAAGCACAAAATTCCTCATTCTTTATTTCGGAAAATATCTTAATCTGGCAATATTTATTTGAAATCAGCTTCATTTTACCTTCCTGGAGAACATTAGTACGCCGCCGATAACCAACCAAACCCCATCCAATTGCCATACCCAATTTCCCACTAATTACCTCTGTAGTGCCATCATTAAGTGTAGCTAGTTGTAATGCAGGTGTTTGAATGAATTTTCTATTAAGCCAAATTATAGCGATATCATTTGAAAGGGAAGGCGTTTTATTATCATCAATCCCAGGACCAATGAAATTTTCGTGTATTTTATAATTAATCATTTCGGCACTTTGATAATTTTTATCTTTTAATTTAGTCATACCGGCTCTAACACTAACGGAAGGCTCTGCCACACTGTCCGATAGACAATGTGCCGCTGTCAAAACAACATCTGAAGCCACTATCACTCCAGAACAAGAAAACCACTCCTTTTCGATATTATTTTCATCCGAAAATGAAAAACTCGCAATTTCCAATAATGCCATATAAGGATATCGCGTCGCATCGCTAACATCATTATCTTCTAAAATCGATATACAAAATTTTATTTTTAGAAAAAATGTAAGACAACCTAACGAAAAGAACAACATTCCGTCGAATTGGAATTGAACTGAACTGAATCTAGTTATTATTTAAATTTCATATTTATATAAAAAAGAAACAGACTTATTATATGTACGCGTGTAGTTTATAGAGTTAGACCACCTGTGCAAATTATTTTCTAATCGTTGCCATTGTTGGAAATTTGTAACAAAATATTCAAAATTTTACCGAATAAAACCGCAAAATGCGCCACGCAAATAACGCCCTCCACATGCGTTGGATCCTACATATTTTGCTTGTTTTCTTATAACTGTTTTTTTCGATTAAATAGACATTTCACAGACTATTGACATACTATCTGTGTACACTGATAAACCAACAATTTATACAGTGATTGGCCAACCCATACTAAAAAATCACAATTGCTTGTAAAAATTAAATTTCTAGCATAAATATTTTCTTTTCAAATATATAAAAAAAGTAATTATATAATTTTTTAGCATAACATTTATTTAGTCATGAGAGACAGGGTGTAAAACTTTGGTGGGTGACTCAGATCTTTTGACGTTCTCTATTGTCTAGATATACTAAAAAATTGAAATGAACTTTTTTTCTGCTTTTTTTGTGGTTTGGAAACTTTCAAGTACAAATAAAGAAATATAAAAGATATTTAAAACCTGACGTCTACTGCTGGCAGGAACTAGCCGTACTGAAGAATATTGGTTCCTGCTGATACGAAACGCCTTATACAAACTACAGACATTGTAGTGTAATTTCTCAATTTTTCAAAATTGAATTTTGTAAAAGTCTTCATGAATTTTCTTTTCCTTAAGTATATAAATGTTGAGTATTCATTTACAAAGTCTATCAAGATCAACCGATCGGATCAGACGCCTGGGGGTGGGGCGCTTCAAACCGCTTTTCCCAAGAGAATAAAGAAGTATAGTACTTGTGGGTGTAATTAGTCGGTGCATAAAACCCGTCAGTGGGTAGTGCCGTTTTTCTAAGAACACAAGCAGGGAGTACAATATTTGATTTTTTCATAACAAAGAATAACTCAGCGCAGAACTGACTCCAAAACCACGTGGTTGGGGTGAAAGCGCCTGACTAATATTAACCAGGGCGGCTGCTTACTGAATCGACTTACACAGCAATCAAATACAAGGTTTCCATTGCGAAAAACTCTAAATTGAGAGAACCTCGAATCTGGTAAGAGATTTCCGATATCTGAGCGACTCCGAAGTTATCATGATCGATGTTCCTCCTACCCAAGAGGTTTCAGCATCATCGTAATAGAAACAAGTGAAGAAGTTATAATTGGTTTAACACCAATAAATTAAAACCTAGATGAAAATAAAAGTTAAATAAGGTGAAAACTAAAAGTTTTTGTATAGTAACAACAAAAAGGGGTTACCCGGTTTCGTTCATTTTGTAAATAACTTTTATCAACTCACAAACCCCTGACTAAAAAGCTTTGTCGCCTGAGAGTGCAGTTGAAAGAGTTTAAGGGTAGTAAATGTGGGTGAATTTACATGAGGTTTTTGATTTAGAATGAGTGAATGGGGAACTTTGCGATGGGGTAAAATTTTCTTACGTTTTGGGGTGGGGGTGGTAACTTCTTTTTAGGGTTACCCAATTTGGCCCGTGAGTGGTACGAGTTGAGATTCTAGATTCGGATTCGAGAGTCGAGATAGAATTTATGACTAAAAAGTAGAAAATAAAATATATCAAAAAACTTTTAAAATAAAAAACTCTTGTAAATAAGACATGAGTTGCAGCTAGATAATTGTGGTTATAGTTACGGATGCCCAAACTTTTAAGATTTCATCTGAGTTCTAGCGTTTCTTATTTTACAATTGAACTTTTCTTGTGTATATCACTGAGAAAGAAAAAAGGTTTTTTCTTTTTTACTTTTTATTGTATTCTATTTACAAAAGTTATTTATTTTAAAAGTTTTTTTAATATATTTTTTAAACCTGTATTTGCAATTTTTATGAAAACAAAATTACATTACATTAAAATTTATGAAAACAAAATTTCACTTCTCGATTGGCTCCATTTTCCTGCATATTGTATATTGATCAGAAATGCGTTAGAAACTTTATATGTAGTATCCATATATAAATTACAAAAACAACTATAATAGAAGAATTCGTCTACCTTTCCACTTTCCACTCTGTTTTAGTATACCATGCGGTATCTTGTTCTTGTGTCATCTATAGTAACAGTCACTTGCTGGAAGATCTGACTTCTATCTTGCTTGGGCCAAAAGTTATCAATGTTTCAAGGTCTCCAATAATTAATGTAAGATATGAGCATGCATACATGTGTTTCGAACAATAGTCAGTTTTCCAGTTGTTCCGAATCTCTCACAAGAGAATTACCTCTTTCTGTTCCAGAACATGGTTAAGATGTTAACATGGTGAGTTAACTACATTTAATCTCTATCAAAATGTTGGTTATGGGTATCATAATTTGCAGGTTTTTAATTTTTTTTACACTCGGGTAGTTAATTATAGGTGTGTTTTTAGTGTAACATTTGGCAACGCTCTCAAATTGTTAATATAGGTGACTCATTGCTAAAGATTGTTAAAGAAAATTGAGGATCGTTGAATGAGGTTTTGCAGGGTGTTTCGATAAAAGCATTGTATTTCTATCAGGTACGCAAAAGTTTATTCGATCCTGCAAGATTACAATGAGGAAAGATCTAATTTCCAATAGAACTCAAAAGTAACCATATGTTTCCCATTTAGGTATACTTCATTGTTTTGAGAAACCTTTCTACTGCGTGTGGAAAAATTTAATAGCTGTAAGATAACTCGTTTGATGAAATTTAACTTTTCCTTTTTTTTCATCCAATTAAACTTTATCTTTGGATAAACTTTGGTTCATTCATCTCTGGGTATAATTTCAAAACCTTCCTAGAATTTACTTGAAATTCCCGAACAGTTTAACTGAAATTAAGGAAGTTATGTAAAACTACTCAAGCTGATATGATAACTCCATTTTATGGTACGCGTATCCGTGAACAGTTATTATACATAAAAAACAAAATAAGGTATGCCAGTCATGTCCTCTCTTTTGAAGTCAATTATTTTCCACAATAAATTTCTCGTTAATCCTGTGTTGGTTTGCCACTTTCTTCAAAGAAATATTGAATGGGAAATGAGATCATCGCATAAATTGCACCCACTACTCCAGCAGTGAAGAAAATTTGAGTTATTACTGCTGCAGTAATTCAACAGGTTTTTATCTCTGGAGTCTGGAGTTGTTGTGGAAACCTTTTTAATGTTGATGATAACGAGCACATTTTATTGTGTGTTTTACTTCACATTGTACTTAAACTTTCGGATGTATTATAATTAATTTCGGAGACATTAGAGTTTAATACGGGATAGCTCTACATTCATTAGGCAATGCCCATCTTTCCCTTCCTTCTCTCTAAAAAATAAATTCACTCTAAGTCTGATACAAGCAGTTTCTTTTTCCGGTAATTGTACAGATATACAGATGTACAGAAATTATCGCTTACTTGGATCTCAAGACAACGAAAATACTTAACTCTTATACTGTTCCAGATCACAGAAGAAAGGAGTTCATAATATTTATATTCATCAGAACGTATGTTTATATCGGAAACTGTATACTTGAATTACTTAATAAATAAAAACGCATAAAATTAATGATCATAAAAAATAAAAAATTAGATTCACATATACTTTTCAATATCCTTCTGCCTCTCTATCCGTCGGTCTGTCACTCTGTCCATCTCTGTCTGTCCTTTAGTCTGTCCGTACGATAACTTCAAAGTGCGCGAATATCTCGTAAATCGTAACCATAAAATTGTTCCTCTTTAAGCATTCTTAAGCTAATTTACTTATCTTACTAGGAAGACCTAGAAAGTAAAGAAAGCAGACTTAAATTAAAAAAGAAAACCAAACAATTTTTTACAACATTACCTTCATTTGGGAATACTTCGGCCTTATCAGTTCTTTGGATGTATCGGCTCTTTCGAATATTTTCATTTATCCACTGTAAATATTTATCAATTCGAATAAATATAGATGGTTGCGTAGGATCGCAGAAATATTCTGATTCTCCAGCTTGATTTAAAATTGTTTTAGGTGGGCCCCGTGATATGATGCCTACAGCAATGCCATTTACAACAAACGGTCCTCCTGAGTCTCCTGTGCATGGCGATGTTTTTCTATTGTTGGTATCATAAGCACAAAATTCCTCATTCATTATTTCGGAAAATATCTTAATCTGGCAATATTTATTTGAAATCAGCTTCATTTTACCTTCCTGGAGAATATTAGTGCGCCGCTCATAGCCAACCAAACCCCATCCAATTGCTATACCCAATTTCCCACTAATTACCTTTGTAGTTCCATCATTAAGTGTAGCTAATTGTAATGCAGGTGTTTGAATGAGTTTTCTATTAAGCCAAATTATAGCGATATCATTTGAAAAGTAAGGATATATATTATCATCAATCCCAGGACCAATGAAATTTTCGTGTATTTTATAATTAATCATTTCGGCACTTTGATAATTTTTATCTCTTAATTTAGTCATACCAGCTCGAACACTTACGAAAGGCTGTGCTAAACTGTCCGATAGGCAATGAGCTGCTGTCAAAATAACATCTGAGGTTACTATCACTCCACAACAAGTATACCAATCCTTTTCGATATGAGTTTCATCCGAAAATGAAGTGCTCTGAATTACCAAAAATGCCATATAAGGATATCGCGTCACATCAGTAACATCATTACCTTCTAAAATCGATATACAAAATCTGATTTTAAGAAAAAGTGTAAGAAAACCTAGCGCAAAAAACAACATTGCGTCGAATTGGAATTGAACTGAACTGAATTTAGTTATTATTCAAATTTCATATTTATAGAAAAAAAAAAACTTTTTATATGTACGCGTGTAGTTCAAAGAGTTAGGCCACCTGTGTAAATTATTTTCTAATACAGAATGAAACCGAAAAATTAGCCACGCAAATAACGCCCTCCACATACGTTGGATCTTACATATTGTGCTTGTTTCCTTATAATTTTTGTTTTTTTTTTTCTTTTCGATTAAATAGACATTCCACAGTCTATTGAGATACTATGAGTACACACTGATAAGCCATCAATATATACAGTGATTGGACAAGCCATACTAGAAAATGAAATTTCTAGCAGAAATAATTTCTTTTATAAATATATAAAAAAAAATATTTATAATATTTGTTAGCATAACGTTACATAAAAGCTAAATAAAAAACTGGCGTCTGCTGCTGGCAGGAACTGGCCGTACTGAACAGTATACACATTGATATCTACTCCAACTGCAGGCTTTGCAGTGTAATTTATCAATTTTTAAAAATTTAATTTTGTAAAAGTATTCATAAATTTTCTTTTCCTTAAGTATATAAATGTTGAGTATTTACTTACAAGATCTCAAGATCAGCCGATGAGAACAGACGTCTGGTGGTGGGGCACTTCGCAACGCTTTTCCCAAGAGAATAAAGAAGTGTGTCGGTGCAAAAAGCTCAGAGCAAAAGCGACGCCAAAGTCACGTGGTTGTGGTGAAAGTGCCTGAGTACCATTAACCCGACCGGCTGCTTGCTGAACCGACTTAAACAGCAATCAAATATAAGGTTTCCAATGCGAAAAACTCTAAATCGAGGTTCTCGAATCTGGTAAGACATTTCCGAAATCTGAGCTACTCCGAATAAATCACGACCGATGTACCTCCCACCCAAGACGTTTCAGCATCATCATAATAGAAACAATAAAAAAAGTTATAATTGGACTAATACGAATAATATTATACCCTAACTAAAAGTTTTGTATAGTAACACCAAGATGAGGTTGCCCGATTTGGTTTATTTTTTTGAATAATTTTTATGAACTCACAAACCCTTGACTAAAAAACTTTGTCACCTGGAGCGCTTGAGAGTGCGTTCATGATGAAAGAGTTTTAGGATAATAAATGTGGGTCGATTTACATAGAGTTTCTTGATTTAGAAGAAGTGAATGGGGAGCTTTGCGATGAGGTAAAATTTTCTTACGTTTTGGGGTGGGGGTGGTAACTCCTTTTTAGGGTTACCCAATTTGGCCCGTGAGTGGTATGAGTTGAGATTCTAGATTCGGATTCGATAGTCGAAAGTCGAGATAGAATTTATGACTAAAAAGTAGAAAATAAAATATATCAAAAAACTTTTAAAATAAATAACTCTTGTAAATAAGGCATGAGTTGCAGCTAGATAATTGTGGTTATAGTTACGGATGCTCAAACTTTTAAGATTTAAGCGGAGTTCTAACATTTCTTATTTTGCAATGAAACTTTTCTTGTGTATATCACTGAGAAAGAAAAAAGGTTTTTTCTTTTTTACTTTTTATTGTATTTATTTTAAAAGTTTTTTAATTTATTTTTTAAACCTGTATTTACAATTTCTATGAAAACCCCGTGTATAAAATTCCACCTCTTTACGTCAGGGCGTTCTCAGGCAGTGCCGAAATATATAGTGATAAATGAAATTTTTCTATAACAACCCTACTAAGGAGTTGACCGATTGGCTTCATTTTCCTGCATATTGTAAGTAAGTCATGGTCACAACAAAAGAATTCGTCTGCCTTTCCACTCTGTTCTGGTATACCATGCGATATCTTGTTATTGTGTCATCTATGGCAACAGTCACTTGGTTCAAGATTTGACCTCTACCTTGATTGGCCAAAAGTTATCATTATTTCAAGGTCTCCAATATAATTGATGTAGGATGTGAGGTAATAAGCATACCGGTATTTCGTGCAATAGTCAGTTTTCCAACTTTTCAAGGTCTCACAATAAGTAGCGGCGTTTATAATATCTGCTAGCGACAGAAAATCGAAGAGAAGTTACTTCTATCGCAGAAGACGGTTAACATGGTGAGATAATTACATTTCATCTCCTGTCAAAATGTTGGCTTCCGGTTGCATAATTTGCAGGTTTTTTTGTTTTTTTACCCTTGGTAAGTATTTAAATGTGAATTTTTAGTGTAACACTGCAATGCTCTCAAACTGTTAATATCTTATAGGTGACTCATTGCTAAAGATTGTTAAAGAAGATTGGGGACTGTCGACTGAGGTTTTGTAGGGTGTTTCGATAAAAGCATTGTTTTTCTATCTGGTACGCAAAAGTTTATTTAATCCTACAAACTTACGATGAGAAAAGATCTAATTTCTAATGGAACTCAAAATTAACCATATGTTTCCCATGTCGGTATACTTCATTGTTTTGAGAAACCTTTCAACTGCCTGGGGGAAAATTTCATAGCTGTAATATAACTCCTTTGATGAAATTTAACTCTTCCTTTTTTTTCATCCAATTAAACTTTATCAAAAGTTCATTCATCTCTGGGAATAATTTCAAAATTTTTCTATAGTAGCAAGCTTCCTAAAATTATTCCTTAGATCCAACAGCTCTTTAAGCATATACTTATGCAAATTTACTTATCTTACTAGGAAGACTTAGAAGGTAAATAAAGCAAACTTAAATTAAAAAAAGAAAACCAAACAATTTTTTACAACATTACCTTCATTTGGGAATACTTCGGCCTTATCAGTTCTTCGGATGTATCGGCTCTTTCGAATATTGTCATTTATCCACTGTAAGTATTTATTAATTCGATTAAATATAGTTGGTTGTGTAGGATCGCAGAAATCTTCTGATTCTCCAACTTAATTTAAAATTTCTTTAGCTGGACCCAGAGCTGAGCAAGTACCAAAGAAAAAGTACTTAAGTATAAGTACAAGTACCGAAGGCCTGAGTACTTCAGCGTAAGTACAAGTACCGCATGTATGAAAAGTACTTGTAACTAAGTACTAAGTCTATAAAAAGTACTGAGTACTTTTTGAAGTACTTTTTAAAGTACTTTTTTAGAATGTTTGTACGTTGGCAGTAATATAATGAAGTTTATCGAGTTCAGTTAATAGATATTAATAAAACAATACCTTCTGAAAACTATAGTTTGTATAGTAACTAGTGAATACTATTTATAGTTTTTCATAGTTTTCGGTGCTGCAAGTAGAGTATAACTTTCACCTCTCCTTGCTACACTCACAAAAACTATTAGAGGTCTTCCCAAGCACCCCCATATCGCCTTCAATATTGCATAACAATTCTAAGGAAAAAATTGAGGCATTCCCTACATCAGGTCGAGTCATCGTTGAATTTATATTGGAGCGAGGCATTGCTTGCTTACCCTTGGTTATGTCCACTGACGTATATAATAAAAAATAATGCTTGTGTCAAAAAGAGTTCTTACGTCGATGCCAAAACTGAAAAAATCATTGGCGGGAAGTTGAAAAACTGAGCACGCAGCTCGGAAAGTGATTTTAATAAAACTTTTAGAAATTCTTCTGCATATCTAATGAATACGTTGGTTTTGAAAAAATCAGTTTTTGTCAGTAATAACCGTAAATATTTCATTTAAAAACACTTATTTCGACGAACCCACTAATTTATTTGTTGTTTTCAGTTCTCTCTCAGTTGCTACTTGGGGCTTAGGCCGAAAGAGTTAGCAATCTATATTATACATGTCAGTGGTTATGTCATCAAGTCGGGGCATCGTCGATTTTATATTCGAGTGAGACGTTACTGGTTTCTGTTCTACTTGCCCAGTCTTCTTTGTATGTTATTAGTTTGTCTAACGTTCTGCCTTGACGCGTGAGTGCCGCACATTTTTGACAGTTCTTTGCGTGCCTTAAAACTCAACAAAAAAGGAATTGCACTAGAGATTGTGTTTGCTTTTCTACAAAGAGTTAGATATTTGTAGGTACTTATAGACTCAGAAATACCTAAGTAAAAATCTTGGTACTTAAGTACAAAACAAAGTTTTAAGTACAAGTAAATAGAAGCAAGTACTTATGTTCAAGTACTAAGTAGGGGCATTTCAAAAGTATTGAGTAATAAGTCTTAAGTAACGAAAATGTACTTTAAGTAGTACTTAAGTCTTTTTATACTTAAGTATTGCCAAGCTCTGGCTGGACCACATGATGAGATGCCTACAACGAGAACTTGTTGTTTTTCTATTTCTGTCATCATAAGCACAAAATGCCACATGCATTGTTTTCGAAAAAAATATCTTAATCAGACAATATTTGTTTGTTCTTTTCACCTTCCATTAGTGCTCTGCCCATAGCCAATCAAACCCCATCCAATTGCCATACCCAATTTGCCACCTTTGTTGTAGTGCCATCATTAAGTGTAGCTACTTGTAATGCAAGTGTTTGAATGAGTTTTTTATTAAGCCGAATTATAGCGATATCATTTGAAAGGGCAGACGTTTTATTATCATAAATCCTAGGTCCAATGAAATTTTCATGTATTTTATCATCAATCATTTCGGCACTTTGATAATTTTTATCTTTTAATTTAGTCATACCAGCTCGAACACTTACGAAAGGCTGTGTTAAACTGTCCGATAGGCAATGAGCTGCTGTCAAAATAACATCTGAGGTTACTATCACTCCACAACAAGTATACCAATCCTTTTCGGTATGAGTTTCATCCGAAAATGAAGTCCTCTGAATTACCAAAAATGCCATATAAGGATATCGGGTCGCATCACCAACATCATTACCTTCTAAAATCGAAAACCTAAAACAAAGAACAACATTGCGTCGAATTGGAATTGAACTGAACTGAATCTAGTTATTATTCAAATTTCATAGTTATAGACAAAAGCAGACTTATTATATGTCGGTACGTATGTAGTTCACAGAGTTAAACCACCTGAGCAAATCATTGTATAATCGTTGCCATTTTGTTAAATTTGTATCAAAATACTCAAAGCGTGACTACCGTTGACTAGGGCGGCTGCTGAATCGATTTACACACAGCAATCTAGTTCAAGAATTAACCAATGTGAAAAAGTCTAATAGTGAATTGTTTTCTACTACTCGATGTTAATACTGGCACCCAATCAGTCATTATCGTGCTCTTTTCTTCCCTACTAGTTTGGTGATGGAAAGAAAAAAGCCGGAGCAGAGATACTAATAACAAAAATTCTTCATTGGAACTAGAATACATTTGGGAAAAAAACCGAAGTTTGAATTTATCTATTTTGCTGCGCACGCCGGGCCATGCCTCTTCCGGGCCGGATTCACTAACTCAGAGAGTTGTGGAGTTGTGGAGATGAGGGCTCTTTTGCCACTTAACTCTCCACTCGGAATTCTCTAACTCGTGGAATTTGTATTGAGATTTACCAAACTCTCTATTCCACTCGGCAAAACTCTCAGCTGTTTTAGTTGTGGAGAAGTAAGAAAAATATTTCTCAACTGACAGTATTGTCTGCTTTTATTGTCCTTTGTGAAGGTACCAATGTTCCTAGGATTTTCAAATTGAGTTATGGATTCACTGCATATATCCTGGTTATGTTTACAAAAACAAACTATGGGCATCCTTGCAATACTTACAGAGAATTAAGGATTTTGGCGTCTCAAGATACCCGCTAAATATTGTAACTCACGCGAAAATTGTCAACTTGGTCGACTTCCAGTACAGAAGAGATGCTATAAAATTTTTAAATATGCACGTTAAAGCTTGTATGTAGGATTAAATCGCATCTACATTTTGTTCCCTAATTAGATATGTAATTAATTTTTTTTTGAGTCCAGTGAAATGGTTTTGGAGATAACTGCAAAAGAAGTGAATCAGTCCTTCTTAAGAAGAAAAAATTACCGTTTTTTGGTACAAAAATGGACATATATTCAACTCATTATTATGAAGAACTAGTAAGTCGTGGAAATTCACTTTCCATGAGAAAAATGTTCACAACAGAGTAATAATGGATGTGAAATATAGAATGGAAGAAATGTATGCAAAATATAGGAGCTGGGGTGTATATGACCCAAGTGAAAAAATCCGTATTTCGGCGGTTAAAAGTCAGTTATGAAGTTAAAATTAACAGAAAAAAAAGTGCACCACTCGATTACCGGCTTCTCCCTCTTTAATTTGATACCAAACATGACATATTTTGGACAACCCCCAATTGGGGATGGTACGACCCCCCATCCCCATAAGACCCTCCACCAGAAATTGTTCACCTGTATTTTTGTACTCTAGACCCCAAATCCATAAAATAAAAACCCAATGCTCCATGACTCTCATACACAGAGTTAGCCGTTCTTCAATGTTACGACACTTCCCACGTTTTCCCTAACTCCCCAAGTATGGTAGAGAATCGCGATTGGAGAGTTAGGGAGTTTTAATCGGGGAAAACGAAAATTCTCATCTCCCAAACTCCCAATCTCTCCGAGTTACAGAATCCGGCCCCAAGGCTTGAAAATCCTTCCTACCCAGTTATTCCTATCAAAGTTATTTTATTTTTATGTATTATCTTGTGATGTTATAGTCCTAGATATAAGCTTCTGTTGGGTTTAAACGTGCCGTTTTGGAAGGGGGGGGGGCTGGATCTGACAGATAAACCAGACTTGGGGTAACTTTGGGCCATATCCTCAATACATACATACATAATATCAGAATCTATGTTTATACCGTCGCATATCTTTGGTCACAGCGTTTCCCTTTGTGCCTGTCGTAAGTAAGCCATGATCATCTTATGCATCAACCGAGAAATGCGTGAGAGAGAAATGATTGACTTTAGTATAGGTGTAGTATCCATATAAACAAATAAAAAAAAAACAAACAAACAACTATAATAAAAGAATTCACATGCTTCACACAATGGTTTTAAAAGATATTGATATGAATTCTAGTCCCCCTTGAATGCTTGAATGATGGGCAACAATAAATCCAATAATCGTCGTTATTGTTATAAAAAAATCATTTTGTGTTAGAAATAAATAATTGGCAAAAACGTTTTTGTTACAATAAAATTGAATCATTTTTGCTCCATTCAGTTCCTCTCCCATGGTATACGAATTCAAAAGCGTTTTCCTATTTTCTCAAAAAAAAATAAAAAAAAAATAAAAACTTTTTTTTCCTAACATTTTTCACAATTCTTTGTTACTTTCATCACCGAAAAAAAAAAAAATCCATGGAAATAGTTTCACTAACAATGCTAAAAAGTCTATAGAGCCTGCCTATTTCAGCTGAAATTGTACACGCTCTAGACCAGACTAGAGAAATATATAGAGAAAAAGTTTGCAGCCAAATAATTGGGAATGAAAAACTGCGAAAAAAGAGCTTCGTTTTCCGGTTTTCCGTTTTTCCGGAGTTTTTTTTTTTTTTTTTTTTTTTTTTTTGAAAGTGGTGCGATGGTACCTAGACTATGTAGGGGGATTCTTTTTCTATACGAAAAAGTATCAGTTAAATTTTCAGATTTTCCAAAGCTTGATTTGATCTGAGTGCAATTTTGAACAAAGAGTTGTGATTTTATAGTGCTTAATTTTTCAATATATTCATTTATATATAAATGGCTGAATATATCCCTGACTACGTTTGCTGCAGTCAAATGAATTGAAAAGCGTGGAGTAGGGTGGAGTGCTTTTACTTGAGGTAGATAGGTTGATTTGGTTTTTTTCTATTTCAAACTCGTTTTTAACCCCTTTCTCATCGTCAGAGAAGTGACTGCCATCAATTTGTGACAGAATCATTTTTTTTTTTTTTTATTTCCTAGCTAGTGGTCCAGTTTTGTAGGGCATAGAGTTAGAAAATCAAAATAGAAAAATAGAAGCTTTCGAAGCACAACGGTGATGGTGAACAGTTTTCCGATTGCTACAATATGCAGGGAAGGAGATGAACTCACACCATGTTAAATTCATATCGGCAATTAAATGACATATGTAAAAAAAGACAGACATCTGAGGGTAGATGTGGAATTAAAGGATGCTCAATTGTGGTGGGTTTCAGCTATCTCCATTAAAAGTGACCGTTTAACTAGTTAAAAGAATTCTGAACTCTTAATCGCTGATAGTATGATTCGAAAAAAATGTGCGAAATAAATTGTGTGAACGAAATGACATGACGATGCTAATTAAGCCGCAATACGTATAAGTATGTAGGGAATTTTAAACATACACGAAAAGAAAGTGGAGGCTGTTAGCATAACAAGAATATGAAAGATATTATTTCTAGTTAACTTTTGGGAGGGGGGGGGGGGGGGGGTAAGCGTGGTGAGTGGATTTTGAACTGGGGGGGGGGGGATTAAGCGTGGTGGCTTTTGAACTGTAGTCATTAATTGGCTTATTGTTCACCACTTTCTTTATGGTTCATCTATTGACACTGTTAATTTACAAAGATTTTGGTGTAATTTGATTTCAAGATTGCGGATATAAATTCGACTTCAGATTATAAAACTCATCATAAGAAGAATTCTTCAAGCAATCATACGCTCTAATTTTGTTCTGAGAGAAATATTCATGGAAATCACTGAATAGTCACTAAAGAATGCAAAACACTTTAATCTATTTAGTCGTGATATGATATTTGAAGATTTTGATCTATTACAGTAAAATATTTATAGTTCTTTATAAAATCAAGACATCACATTTTTGTCCATACCAAATACGTAATCTGACTGGTCAATATTTTATTGATAACGATTAGACTGCTGTCGTCTGCAAATCTTTAATTGGATTAAAAGTCAAAGTTAAAAAATCATTGATCCAAGAACAGTAGGAGAGACAGCTGTGACAGCTTGCGGTATACCAACATTGATTACATAGCATTAAAGAAAAAATACTTTTATAAATAGATGTGGTCCAGACCTAATGCGAAAAATGTAACTAAAAAAAAGTAAAATTGTAGACTTTGTCCAAAGGTCTTTAAAATATTTAATGTAAAAATTGTGCATCACCAAAATTTGAAGAGACACTATTTTGATCAACTGTCAGATCTGATTGTTAGTAGAAAAAATATCCCGTTTAATGGCAAATACGAAAGTCGTTAAAGTTCTATTGAAGGCTAACATCTGCAGGTTACAAAATCCACATTTTCAAATACTCTACTCAAACTCAATATTTAATAATATTTGAATAGCCATACAATTTTGTATGTATGTGTATGTGCGAAAAAACTTCATTGGTAGTTAGCAGTGATTGGTAACAAAAGGAAGAAAAGAAGGAAAGAGCCTTTCAGAGTCTATTAAATAAATAACACCAACTATTAGCTGCATTTTTATTGCACCTGCATTTGCTTAGAATCGAACCTAGCCCGCAGCAATCAAAATTTTTTGAAGCTACCCCAAAAGACCATTTTTTAAATCTATACGCAAAGTCTGTTCCTATTGAAAGCTCTATAAAAGCTCTGAACAATTGGCTATGGTGATATCATATAAAATATTAACGTTCTTACGCCTACCTTGATTTCACCTTCTATTCACATTTATATTAGATAGAGTGGTTGTCATTAAAGTGTAAAAGAACAATATTAGTATCTGGACCATAAACTGGTAAACCGTTCTTACTATTAGTAAGAAAAACGGTTGTAGGATTTTAAATAACCTTCTAAAGGAGGGTGAGGGGTTGGCAGAGTGGTACTGCTCACGGTAGGATGTTAAAATATTGTTACGCGAGTGGGTTTTGTTCATTATCCAAAACACCATATCTCAAATATAATTCACAAGTCCTCTTAATTATACTTCATTGTTTACTGTTTAATAAATTCACCAACAATCACAAATCAACTCTACTTTTAATTATCGCTAGTACTATATTTCAAAAATTCGCAGTCCAATTAGAACACTTTTTTCTGTATACTAAGTTCGCTTTATATGTCTGAGATAAGACTCCTCCTGGCGGTGACAAGGTCGTATTTATACTATACAAATTGTCCTAGAACCTTTCCGAAATATATATTCAAGAAACAGCGATTCTCCGAACCCAAAGTTGTTTATGTCCGTAGTTTATATATGTCGCTTGTCCTTTTCTGTAAAGGCGCCCATACATGGTCACGCATGTTGGCCAACTCGAATATGACACCGATGTTGTCACACAAATTTGATCGTGTGTGGGCCTGTTTGCGGTGTGACACGCAGTATGTCAAGCGGTTGGACGAAAATCAAATTAGTTTGATTTTTAGAGGCGGAGCTACGCGCTTGACAACAACATATTATACCGTGTAGGTATGATGTTTGTCACGCATTCGTCATTCTTGAATCTTGAGTAAACTCTACTGAAGAAAAGATAGCAGCTCTTGATATGTGTTTCTGTCCTGATGTTGGACAGCATGTATGACAGGGTGTGGAGAAAAAGCTTTCATGTGTGGCACACCAAGTTGGACAACATGTTTGCCGTGTATGGGCTACTTTATATACGATTCTCCGAAAATTCTTTATGTCCGTACTTACTTAGTCATTTCACGCGTAGTATCCATCTCCAAAAGATGTCTCCTTTTTTATTGCACGTAACAGTATCATAAGCACTGCGTAATAACTTGCAGACGTGAAAATAATTCTTGTGCGGAATAATGAAAAATAAATGTCTGTATGAATATTCAATGAATCGAACGTTTTCTGCGGGGCTTATACCGTCCCCTGAGTATATTTTCAAATCCCCTCTCATAAATACTCCACGAAAAAAAAACCACTATAAATACAATTAAGTGTTCCACATGGCCAATATTATAATTTTACGCATTTCAACATGTTCTAGGATGTTGAAATCAAAGGGTATACACTAAGTTTGTCATTCTGTTAGTAACCCATAGAAATAATGCTGGTAGAGTAAAATGGATTTTACACTGTCGGTCCGTCCTCGAGACTCGTTCAATTAGAGAGTTGTAATTATGCACACAGCCATTTTTTTTTAAAAAATATGTAGATTTAATTTCAAGAATTTATCAAATCGGGTAACTCCTTCGTATAGGGTGATCATATAAAAATTTTGTTTTTCACTATATATTTGAACACTGCCTGAGAACGCGTTGATCTTGACAGCTGAAATTTTATACATGGCGCGTTTTCAAAAAATATTAAATATAATTTCAAAAATTGACTAATTCAGATAACCCCTTCTTAGTGTTACCACACACAAATTTAAGATTTTTACATATACCTACTATGAAAACGATCAGTCCTAGATAATGTTCATAGAAATGAAAAATCTTGAGAATATAAAATTCCTATGAAATTGGCTATAAACATTTTTACTGTCCAAAAAACCGTTCTAGAAATGAATATATGCGAAAAACACTTTGAAAAATTTTCACAGAAATTACGAAATTATAGATTGAAGAATTTTGTGCTGGAAAATTTAATAGTTTTTTTAATCATAAATGCGGGTTGCAACCGCAGCTCTAGTATTAAATCTGCCAACAAAGTTGTGTTTGTGACAGAATTTATGTGCTAATTATGTGATAAGTCTCTGTCAAATTATTCAAAATTTTAATATTTTTTTTTTGTTTTTTTTTTTAACCAAAAACTAGTTAAAATTCCACTCTAGCCGCTCTAAAACGACTTTAACATTTTTTTTTAGTATTTGTTTAATAAAACTCACTAAACAAATACTAAAAACTGCTTTGCAGGTAGCAAACAAATATAAAAAAAAACGTAATTAAACTCTGCATTTCCATTCTATAAAAGGGAATTTAAATTCTATAACTGACGTACTAAATTCTATTAAATTTTCGAAAATATGAATATCCTCCGTTTAAATATAAGTTTCTATGTGTGTGTGTGTGTGTGTGTGTGTGTGTAGATATATATATATAAATATAGCTGCTTTCTACATTTCCACACTCGCTACTGAATAAAATCGTCAACCAACTCTAAGAAACAGTAAACATATTTAAACAGATTCAAAATCCCGCATCCAGCATAATCCCTCTCCCTCATGCACACTCTTACACACACAAACACATACATATATATATATATATATATATCTCATTTACCCATTAAATCTACAAACGGGGAGTCAGTCTGATAAATGTGCAGTGCATGCAAAAGAAGATGCACTTGATCCATTTCAGTATGATTTCAAACTTCTTGTCAACATAATTTCGTATGAAACTTTACTGGAAGGAAGAAGGATCAGGCAGGCAACAAACAAGTAGAGAATATATAAAGCTATGTTGTCCCTATACGTTCCTGGTCATATAAACTATATCTAGACTCTAGAGTAGATGAATCCTTATCTATCTCTCTCTCACTCTCTCTCTCTCTTTGCTTGACTGACTTTATAAATAGAAGAATTATTTTCATCCTAGTCTTGAAAGGATGTGGATACAGGGCTTTTGATAGTGAGAGCTAGCTTTCTGTATTAAGTGCGTTATATCTTCCGGATGAAAGGAACTCAATCCCTGAAGTTAAACTGAATTACACTTGCACATACACACACATTTTAAGTTATTTAAACAAACTCCAGCAGTTAAATTCATTCAAAACTTTTTCAGTATTATTTGCAGTTTCTATTTTACATACAGATTGTCCATTCTTTTATGCTTTCCATCAAATCAAGATTACAAAATTACTCCGAATATTAATTATATCTGCATTACTACATACTCTTCCTGTAGATTTATAATTATGTTAAAATACAACTATAACACTAACTAAAATCAAGTTCATGATTGTAAAAACATACCTAGATTTTGGGGTCTGGTAAAACCATCCAACAAATGATTTATTTCAATTCACGCTCAGATGATTAACAACACACACACCACACCGAGTCACGTCGCGTCGGTTCCAAAATTCCCACATAAATATTAGTATGCCTAAAGGCTGTACGTTTTGGCCAATATTGTTAATTAATTATACAGTGTGGAAGAAAAATATTTTTTTATCTACTGTCAGTCGTGAATGTATGTATGTATGATACGTGTACAATGAAGCGCAAAAATTCGCATCACAGTTTGAATTTATTTTAATTTTTAAATTCATGATCGATTCCAAGCAGTAGTAAGAGAGTTCGGGTGTGCGGGTAAAAGTGAGGGTGCTGCATTATTTGGCTCAGTGTTTGAATGGCTTTGCCGGTTAATTATTACAACACACATAGAGGAGTGTGCTCCACAGATTGTTGGAACAACAGGAAACCACTATTATGTATTTGCTGCCTGCTAAGAACAACTAATGTACCTAATTCGCTGGACACATATTGTGTGTAGTGTGAAATGTGTGATGGCAAAATGTAATTGTAATCATTACAATAGCTAATGTGGGTGACAACTTCTGGCCGGGTCTCCATTCTCCACAGTGTTTATGGATGTAATTAAAACATTTGCTAATATGCCTCCGACTCATTTTGATTATCCATAAACATCATCGAATTATGCGCTTTGATCATTGTTTTGGCTCTGTATACTGTTACTTGACTTTGGTCAGTGAAACTTTGTTATATTATTCCTGTTGTTTCATGTTGTGTGTGGATGTGTACTATTTTGAATATAACGATGTACATACATATGTAAATATATGGTGGTTCATGTGCAAATGAAATATTGACAACTTAATGCAATTCTTTGATGAATTGGGAGGAGGGGCAGATATATGTAAATAGTCCAGTAAATTACAAATGTTGAGGTAAGTAAATAATTTAATGAGGATAGGTCTGGAAAGAGAATTTAATTAGGATGATATGTTTTAAGTGGTCCATGAATTGCATATGCATGCGCATGTATCTAAAATACTTTTCGGAAAATTTATGAATGGGAGGGGACCTGATAGAATCCCTCCAACGTTTTTTAAGTGATGCTGCTTCTCCGTACCAGCTTTGCTGAGAATTTTTTTTTTTCCAAAAATCGCTCGATAGTAGTTGTTTCGTGCAGCTATGGAAAAATTCATTATCTCATACCAATCCACAACAAGGTAGTAAAAACAAAATTGCAAACTATAGGCTTATTGCAAAATTATCTTTCATGCCCATAATATTCGAATCTATGTATCATTTACTCTCACTCAACTATCAACTTCCTGCAAGAATTTGCTCTCGTCAAACCAACATGGCTTTATTTCGGGCAGGTCTATAATCACTAACTTGTTGGATTTTTGTTTCGGATACCATTGGCGGGTTTGTAAAATATATATATATAAAATATATATCAAATCTTATTTCGATATTCCATCTCAATAGTCTTGAAGGCTTCGTCTGAAGTACCTCAAGGGAGTCATTTGGAACCGTTGTTCTTTATTATATCTATTGAGGACAGTGTCTCTATTGTGAAACACTGTAAAGTCTTAATTTATGCTGATGACGTTTCGCTCAGATAAATCTGTTAACGATTGTGAACAGATATAGGGTGACCTTAACAAGTTTTACGATTATTGCACAAACAATAATTTGGTACTCAATATCGACACATTTGAGGTTATAGCTTTCCATAGTAATCAGAAAGTAATCATTTATGTTTATGGGTTTTCAGCTTCTTCGACTCTCCGGGTGGGCTCTGTCTGCGACTTGGGTGTCAAATGTGACCAAAGATTGAATTTTATCTCCTACATAAACTACATGGTATCAAAGAGTAGTTCTATTCTAAGCTTTATAAAACATTGGTCCCAAGAGCTCTCGAATCCTACCAAATATATCAATAACTGTAAATACTTCGTCTCCATCCTTTCAGGATTCATCGATAAATTTTTATGTAATCATAATTTCTGAACTAAATTTAAACCACAGCACTTCATCTTCGTAATGATTCGTAGCATACTGTGTCTTGCTGAAAGTCGCTACAGATATTTGAGATTAAATTTGGTATCGAATTTGCTTTTGAAGTTATTTATAGCTTACCTTCTGTTGGATCATATTAAGTGAAATCTGATAGGCAATCATTTAAAATTGACAAAATTGTATACGGTGCACCACAAGATTCGATTTTAGGGCCGTTGGTTTTTTGAGTATATATACATTTCAATCACTTGCTGTCTATAGTAAGACACTCGTATGTCCTCATTTATAATTAATAACTTTTTACTAGTGTACGAGGTAGCTAAAGACTTATGCAACCTTAGGAATACAAATGTTTTCCTTGCTTTTAATGACTGTATTCAATTTTTTGATATTAAATTTGTGCTTTTTTTGAAAAAATTATCATATTTTCTTGCGTGATAATGATCCTAGATAAATTTTCTAAAATAAGTGATAAAGGTTTACAGTTCAAAAGTGTTCAATTTATTTGCCGGACCACATCTACATTGAGTAAACAAAATTTAATACTCCAGAATTAAATTACTGCGTCAGTAATTGATTAGTTTTTCAAAAAAAAAAAAAAATCCAAATGTTATTCCCAAAATTTAAATTTTCATCAAGTTGTTTTGTTGAAATAACCACACCTGAATAAATCATATTTCTCTAATTCATTCGTATACCTAAACCACAACAAGAAAAAAAAAATTTCAATTTTCACACTGCTCAGAAATTTTCGCAGTTATAAGCCGGTTTCGAACGTGACACAAAGTAAATTTTCTTAATAAGGAAAAGCATTCGAGGAATGTACAAGTATTTCTGGAATTAGGGTTTCTAATTACTTCCTACTATAATAGAAGGGACCCTTTTCTTGTTATCCTTTGCTTCGGGCAAAAATTTTATGACAAGTTCGTCAGAGTCACGTAATCATCAATCTTCATTCTGGGTCGTCAGTATTGTCGTTGTACCTATGTATACTATAGTCATATCCCTACTCATAACCCAACCCAGACGACACAACTCTGGTGGTAGTTGTCAACATTATTTTTCTCCTTACACTCGTGCGCTCGACGACGACTTGAAAAAACCATATCTGACACAAGTCCTGTTTAACTCCTTCTCGTTAGGCACATATTTAACTGAAACTCTGTAAATTTACGAGGACAGGTCATGTTTTTAATTAATTGCAATTGAAATGTTAATTCACCTTAGTAGTCCTGAGATAGTATGTATACATGTTACCATATAACTATGGATTGGAGTATGTGCAATTGCATAAATACATACTATATATATGTATAGACTAGAATGGAAGGTGCGGTCCGCGCATATACGGGGGGTGGAGTAAATATTATGAAGGATATTCTTTTAATTAAAAATTCTGCACACGAAAAAGGCTGCAACACTGCCATATCATAGTTCTGTTATTATCATACATTTATACATAAATACTTGCATATGGATACGTACATGTAAAGTTGGTATAGTTCGGAAGGGTTATAAAATATGAGAAATGGATACTCCTTTCGTCCAACCGCAGCTATACTCACGCGTATTTTCATTCTTTTTCCCTATATATATATATATATATATTTTTTTTTCTGTGTACATATAGTAATTGCAAAGAATGCATTGGGGCTTATCCCCGTGGGAAACAATTGACATAATCAAACATGGAAATTGTGTGGTTTGCCACATGAAAGGACTTGTTGTTTTGCTCCATATATGTATATATATGTACATAGGAGGACCCTTCACTTTATGAAGTTATGGCAGGAAAATTGAAGAAAAACTGTGAATAACAAAGTGAAGAGGACTTGTATAGAGTTGAATTTCAATAAAATAACAAATTTTGGGCGTGTTGTTCCTGAATAAATTAATGAAATTTTGTGACAACCAAATTTCAACTACACACAATTTTGGTTATTAAATTTAAAATTAATTTTTACCTTTGAAAGGAAATTTTGTAAATTAAATTCACATAAATGTTTAGGGCGCGTTTGCTGTCAATTATTATATTTATTTAGTTATGTTTGTATGCCATAATATGAAACCTAATTAACAGGATGGTTAAATGTAATTATATAAATAAGAAAACAAAATTAACTTATACTGGTCAGTTCCTCTCCCTCTCTGGCGATTAAGCACATTTTGATGAAATTTTTCCATGAAATAGTGCTATGATGAATAACAAGCAAGGGGTCGTGATTCTTTAAGGATTATATAGGAATAGATCTATTAGAAATTATTGAAGAGTTCAGGAGACTTGTACTACGTGGGCTGATAAGTTATAAGAATGGAAGTGAAAACATTAAAATTGTAACGAAAATCCATCTTAGTCTTCAAAATATAGTTCCCTTTTAAAGAAGCGGTCTTCCAACATTTTAATACCCCATTCGGATAATGGTCGACCCTGAAACCCTCAAAATAATCGTGTATTGCAGCTAAAACTTCATCTAATAAAATTTCTGTTCCTGTAGCGATTGTTTAAAATTAGGAAACAAAAAAAATTCGCTCAGAGCTAAATCTGGAGAATAGGATGAATACGGAAGCAATTCGTACCATAATTTATACAATTTTGTCATTGCCTTCATTCATGTGTATTGTGGTGCATTGTTCTGGTGAAAGAGCACTTTCTTTTTCGCTAAGTGATGCCTATTTTTCTTATGCATCCCAAAAAAATACTACTAAGAGCATATTCAGCTAATTCTTGTATCTTTGCTTGTTTTGTGCGGCTTTCACCAGGCTCCACCCACACAGCACAAATGTGTCCATGGTATGGTTCTGGGAAATCCTGTTAGGGTATATAAATTGTCCGTGAGAAATCCCGTCCAGTCCCAGTTAAGAATTTGGACATCCCTGGGAATGACGAATGTCCGGAACTGGGATTTCCCTGGTAGGTCCCATGCCCTTCCCACAGGATTTCCTGTAGTTGTACTTAGGCTCAGCTAACGGATTCAATAATGTGAAACTCCGACTGCAAGTCTTACGGATCTCCTAATTTGTTAGCAGGATGTACGGGAGAATATCTAAGGATATTGTTTGAGATTTTCTGGGATTATAGATTTTTTTTATGGGTAGGTAGGCATTTTTACAAAAGAAAGAAAAAAATAAATAAATAATGGCTGAAAAGTATATATCAGAGGTGTATGCACTTGCATAAAACATAAATCCAATATTTTTAATACAGGCAAATTGAATTCCTATGACAAAATTACTAAAAAATCATGTTCTGGAATGTACATACAATTGAAAATTTTTCCTAAAACAGCAAGAAATTGCAGAAGCGAATAAAATTCTTATATAACTTCACGCATGTAGCTGGCTTAAACAACGCAATTGTTATATGGCTTCTTTCAATACATATTTTGGAAGCACCCCAAACAACAAATTAGTGCTTTCACTAGAGAGCCACGTGAACCATGAGAATTAGAGAACATACCGAAATAAATTCTGGAGGAGGGAAGAACGACTTTCCTATCTTTGTCCCAAAATTGTCCTGCACATTCCATATGTATTTGTCTGTAAAATACTGAGAATGCTTCCATAGAGTAGTTGTAAGATATCCCAGGGAATAACTTATGGAAAATTTCTAATAACTCCTAGAAATAAGATGGTAGCTAGTCAGCTGTTTATCCATTGGATTCTGGTGTATAGTAGTAGACTCATGTTTCGTCCGTCGTTATGAATCGACGCAAAAATTCCTTTGGGCATAGAGTAAAGAAATCTATAGAGACCGAAAATGTATGGCGGAAATTCTCATAGATTTTGTCCACAAGAGCCGAATCTAACAGCGCCGCCTTTTTGAAACTATACTACTGAAAATGTATTTGCTTATCGTGATTACCGCCATCTGGCTGCTCAACTCTATATTGGTTCCCTATGCACTTGCGTTTATTCTGGAATGGAACTTTGAAAGCTCTTTAGTTTATAGAGAAATAGTTCATACGAAGCTTGATCGTGTGCATGCAAATGTATTCAAATCCGTCTTTCTAATGAAAATATTTGTGCCTTGCTTGTTTCTGTTTTTTTTTTTTTTTTTTTTTTGTAATGACTGGAGAGCTACTAAAAATTGTAGCATGGTAGATTTCATATTTTTCATTGCTATCTTTATGATTGCGTTTAAGACTTTATTGATTTGCTACCATGGATAATTTTGTTTTATCGCATATTTCCATTTGATCCTGCAATAAACTGTTTTTAGGAAGATCTAAAAAACGGTTGCATGTACTTGGGTATACTTTCAGGGTAAAATGAAAGGTAAAATTGTGAGATTTCCAAATCTTTCAAGAGAAAGCCATAGTGATCATGCATTTTGGCCGGAAATGGTTAGAATTTTAAAAAATTTGCAAATTTTTTCAATTTTTCCAGGGACCGTAATGGTTATGAATGATTAAAAAAAAAAATCATGTATAAAAGATTATTTTCTGAACTTTTTTCTAATAATCAAAAACAAAAATGAAAAACTGGTTTTTATTTAAAAAATCAAAAATCGAAAATAAAAAGCATAAAATGATTTTCATTTTACAAAATTGTTTTTCGAGTGAAAAATACTTTGGCGGTTGATATTAAATATGCCAAAGATTGTACGACATATGGGTGTGGTGGATGAAAATTACATACGGGCTTTCATCTAAGGGATCATAAGAATTGGTATTGATTTTTATATTTGATTTTTAAAATAAAAATCATTTTCAATTTGTTTTTTAAAATAAAAATCATTTTCAATTTGTTTTTTAAAATAAAAATAAATTTTTAATTATTATTTCTGATTTTAAAAATATAAATCCAAAATGACAGTTACTTTTTATAATTTTAAAAGTATAGTCCTATAACTGCTGACAAAATGGGAATGGAGACTTAGAGAGTTGATTGGACATTTATTGGGAATTTTAGATATGACAGTTATCTTCAGAGAATGCGCAATTTTCTTCATATCAATTTCGTAACTGTACGGTAGAATTTAATTTCACTTAATTTTATTGCAAATGTATTATCAAATGATAGTGTCGTTTTTTTCGGGCTGTGAAAAGATATATTTAACATTAAAAATATCTAATAAGCTGTGAAATATTTCAAAACGGTTTTTCGAACTGTGCAGTTGATTCAGCTTTATGAGAAATATTATCATTCTGTAATTTTTTCAACTTATTTAAAGTATGGATGGCCAATTTAATATTTGTATCGCGGGTTTTGTTTCAAATTTTTGAAAGATATTTGGTTCTACTCTTCTCTGTATTCTTTGTTGAATTTTAAGCACATTTTCGTAATTTTGTTTGCATCAGCATCATACAATGTTTTAATAATATCGCATGAAGCAATACCATCAGAAGTGTCCAGATCAAATTTAATTATTGTATTTTGCACAGATTTTACTAAATGAATAGAATCATAAAAGAAGCTATTGAAACAGACTCATGTGGAATGTTAGATGATCCTTAGTAACTGCAAGCTTCTGTCTGTCACAGAAGTTTTTATCGAAAACGACGTCACGTAGGAATTCGAAATATGACAGAATGTTAGGTCTTCATGACGGACATATATTTCAACAATCAAAGTTTATGAAATATTATTTATTTTCAATTTTAATCCGGGTGGATTAAGCTCCCTAAAAATTTTTGTTTCAAGGATTCCAAATTTTTTTTAGTAAATTGGTTATAAAGATAAAACCCAAAATGTTCGAAACAATTCCTTTTCCCCTCATCTTCTAGGTTTCTAAAGCTTAAATTTTGATATTATCGTGGTTAGGTAGGTGAATCATTTCTAACAGGGGAACGGTCCCTTTCTTCGCTAGCCTCATAGTTGATGAAAAATAAAGTTTTCTTAGATAACTTTTAAGACAAGTCTTAATAATAAGACCGACTCTTGTAAAATTACTCTTGAGTGTTTGAATCATAGGCAAATTTGGATTAGATTTAAATATACTTGAATTCGGTCGATCGACTGTTCGTTGATAAATTTCTGGTACGGAAACCTGATTATCACAGCTCAACTCGCCTTTAACCGATTTTTTATATAGTACTGCTGACGTTATATAAATCATTAGTTTCAAATGTCGAGCTTATTTGTTGTTATAAATAAGCTTTTAGCGTATCTAGGCACAGTAAATTAAACATTAAACTTCGCATGTATAATTTTGAGGACTTATATTAAAATGAATGGACCAGCATGGTATGAAATAACGAAGGATACGCTGAAAAATTTTATATAAATGATTTTGGCCAATGTCGCCTCGCATTATGGATATGACGCACAATGCATTTAAGCACATTTTCAATGATATTTTTCTTTCCACATTACAAAACTAAAAAGTAATATATACATGTTATGGTACATGCACATATGTAAGTAGTATGTAAAGAAAATTATGGTTTGATGCTTCGTTTGGTCAATAGAGGGAGGTTTTGTGACTTTGGATACTTTCTCCATTAACCTCCTGTGACTTTCTTGTTGCGTATTCTCTGAAGATAACTGTCATGTGTAAAATTTCCAATAAATGTCCGATCACCTCACCAAGTCTCCATTTCCATTTTGTCACCAGTTATAGGACTATACTTTTAAAATTTATGATTTTTATTCGAAATTATAAAAAGTAACTGTCATTTGGGATTTATATTTTAAAAATCAAATATAAAAATCAAGAAAAAATCTATACCAATTCTTATGATCCCTTAGATGAATGTAATTTTCATCCATCACACCCATATGCCGTACAATCTTCGGCATATTTAATATCAACCGCCAAAGTATTTTTCACACGAAAAACAATTTTGTGAAATGAAAATCATTTCATGGTTTTTAATTTCTATTTTTAAAATAAAAATCAAATCCAGATTTTGATTTTTGATTTTTTAAATAAAAATCAGTTTTAATTTTTGTTTTTGATTATTAGAAAAAAATTCAGAAAATGATCTTTTACATATGATTTTTTTTTAACATTCATAACCATTACGGCCCCTGGAAAAATTGAAGAAATTTGCAAATTTTTTAAAATTCTAACCATTTTCCGGCCAAAATGCATGATCACTATAGCTTTCTCTTGAAAGATTTGGAAATCTCATAATTTTACCTTTCATTTGATCCTGAAAGTATACCCAAGTACATGCAACCGTTTTTTTAGATTTTCCTAAAAACAGTTTATCGCAGGATCAAATGGAAATATGCGAGAAAACAAAATTATCCATGGTAGCAAATCAATAAAGTCTTAAACGTAATCATAAAGATAGCAATGAAAAATATGAAATCTACCATTCTACAATTTTTAGTAGCTCTCCAGTCATCACAAAAAAAAAAAAAAAAAAAAAAAAAAAACAAGCAAGGCACAAATATTTTCATTAGAAAGGCGGATTTGAATACATTTGCATGCACACGATCAAGCTATTTCTCTATAAACTAAAGAGCTTTTAAAGTTTCATTCCAGAATAGACGCAAGTGCATAGGGAACCAATATACAGTTGAGCAGCCAGATGGCGGTAATCACGATAAGCAAATACATTTTCAGTAGTATAGTTTGAAAAAGGCGGCGCTGTTAGAGTCGCCGCTTGTGGATAAAATCTATGAGAATTTCCTCCATACATTTTCGGTCTCTATAGATTTTTTTACTCTATGACTGAACTCAACTCAATGACAAGACTCCAACTCAACTTCTACTCTATTCGAAATTAATTGGTTCATTCCAAAAAAATGCAGAATCGGCTACGCTTAATTTCTATGCCAGAATTTTAGTTTTTTGCAATCAAGGTTTTATTTCTTTTCCTACTTCACTTTGTTTACCTGCGTAGTAGGTCATAATTGCGAAGGTAAATCATTCTGCAATAAATTCTGATCAGTCATTAGGTCATTCTTTATTTATGTTGACCGGGCATTGATCAGTGATATGTACTTTCGATTTAATTTTATTAATATTCAAACGTTGTATCACATTTTTAAAATCACCGAAATTTAGCTAATCTGGTAAATACTATGTTTTACAAAGCTTACAACTTTTTATAAATTCCTTATATCAAAAATTTATTCCCAATGATTTCTCCATAAGATAACATTAGTTTTTAATTATTACAATTTAAAGAATATAATCGCATGTAGCCGTGTTAAAAAAAAATTAGGTTTTATAGCTTTCGAGAGGAGGTGCTTTAAGGCTCTTGACATACACCTATTTTTTTTTTGTATGTTTGGCACTAATAAGTGCAAGAAGAAAATTTACAATTTTATCATCACAATATACCCGAATGCATAAGTTTTAGATATTTTTAATGTCAAACCCCATTATCTAAAAATTATCGTAAATATCCCATACAAAGAATGTGAACCAACTTTTAAGGAACAGTTTAGTTTTACAGCTACACAAATAAATTTATGTAAAAGATTATGGCAATTCAAATAAAAAAAAATATTTCAGTTTTGTATCTAAATTAAAGTCACATCAGTTTTGTTTTATCAAAATTATCGTAAAAAATATCGTAAACCATTTAACTGAAGAAAAACAGTTCCTTTATCAGTTTCTTTCTATGCCATTTAAGGAAAATTTATCCATTCTTGTCGTAATACTTGACATTTATTTCTTTTTGCCAAATATATAGAGTACGCGAAATGGCCTTTATGTTTTTTCTAACAGCCATATACAATGCTCGTTTTATGAAATAACCCCGTCGAAATAAAAGAATTCAAATTACGGCATTCTTCTGGAATGATATCAGGACTAGTCAGCACATTTTACGTGATTACATGAAAATTTTTATGATACCTATTTCAACAATGTTTTCTTCTCTATATAGATATGCCTCCTCACAAAGCAGCAATATATGCCTCTTTCCCATCCTTTTTACATTCGTCCTCCCGCCCCCACCCCAGCAAAATAATTCTATTAAGGTCGTTACTACTATGATGATGATGATGATAATACTATGATAATGCAGGTATAATAGAGGCGAAGCGCGGGTAGAAAAAGATCTTGTAGTGTGCTATTAGAAGAAGGTCATATGTCAACAATAATTTGTGGGGAGAGTTGTAATACCAGAAAGTAAAATGACATTAATTCTATTAAAGGGGGGAGGGGGGGGTTTAAGAGGGTCTTTAAAAGCTTCATTCCGTGAGATAATTGACGTCGTTCCAGGTGATTTCGTATAATTTCAACAGCAAAAGTGATAAATCTATGGCGCGAGCGTATGCAATTTTGTTCACTCATACAACATGGCTCCTAAGAATCTTGGGAATGTCTTCATTTTCTTAATTATTAAATTGAAATCTTGTGGCATTAATGAGGATTCCGTTAAGATGCTCGTTATCTTCCTTTTAATGGAATTTTTATAGTGCTCTCTTACACTAAGCTTAACTTTCTGTGAAATGTTTTTGTTTTATTATAGTCATGATGGAGTCCCATAAAGAGTTCCATTCCAAAAGTGAAGTGCATTATCTTCCAGATGGATTATGTGAAAATTTGTTGAAAATTTTAAATAAGCTTCCAGTCAAGGTGGTAGTAATTATAAATTATGTACCACAGCCCCCTAAGAAAATTTTCAATGACATTTCACATACACACACACACAATTTTCAAGGTTTCATGTTCATATCACCACTAAAGGCAGGCTTTCTTTTGGCAATAGTGCCCTTCGGTAGGTATCCTTCCATCCTTCAATATGGGTTAACAATTTTTAAAGCGCCTCTTTTAGACATTCAGAAAATGGATTTTTTTTTTTGGGTCTTCAGATTATATAGTGTGAGATGACTTCAGATTTCTTTGATTGAGTGATGGTCGGGTCTCGTCTCGGTGGTACGTTTTCCATGAGGAGAGACACAGAAATTTATAGCCACAATATTTCATTAGACATGTCATGTGCTTTTTGGGCAGCAGTGATGATACGGCTATAAACGTAAACGACATTTCAGAAGTTATCTAGTATAATTTATGGATTCAGACCTGTCTCTGTGTTGTTGTTGTACATATGGTGCGTATGTATGTGTATCTAGAGAGGTAACCAGGAAATTGTACAAATTTACCTTTTGAGATGAATTATTTGTCATCAGAAGAGGGGTCACTAGATAGCTATAGCTAGCTAGTTGGTAGTTGGGTGTAGAATCAGGCTATAAAATAGTTTTGGAAAACAAGTTTATTCAGGCTCGTTTTGGGATTACATTTTGATGGAAAGATTTTTATTTTTAGTTGTTTAGTCCTGCATTTTGTTTATTTTTTTATCCCCATGACTGTAGGGAAACTGTATGACTAATTTAATGTAATAGTCCAAATTCATTTACATATTCTTCAGGACTATGGCCACTGTCTTGAGATCTTACTTAACCTGTCATCCCTTCTGGTCCTGGTAGTTTAGGTGGATATCAAACTTACTGCAGGATTGTTTTATATATATATATATATATATATATATATGTATAATATAAGGAATGCGTTAGGAAAGGAGCAGATATATAGCGACAGATTAGACATAACTATTGTATGCCTTTGACTTGGAAAAAGATATATTCTTAGTGGACGTGTTTTGCTGTGGTTATTATTTGAATCCGATTTTTATAAATTCAGATACATCATCTGTTTTAACTTTTTTTGCGTTTTTCAAGCCTATTCAGGTGTTTTTGTTTTTAAAGATTTTCGTAATTTCGTTTGTACTCTTCTCAGCATAAAAATTTCTCTATGGACGATGAATTTGAAATTCTTCAACGAATTTTCCAACTACAATCAGATACTACAGATAAGCAAGGATTTTGATCTTTCGAAGATTTTGGCAGTTCATCTAAATATTTTCCCAATAATAAGACGTAAGTATTCTCAGTTACTGTGGGACTTCAGAACGTCTGTGGATAAGCTGTGTATGCAAAAAAGAGATGTCCCTTCATGATGATCATAGGGAATGAAAGTTCTGACCTTCTAGCCTGGTCTGGCACTGCTGCTTCATTTTTTGTTCCGGAACCCGCTGTAGGCGTTGCCGCCTCGGTGATCATTATCTCTTATCAAAGCAGATGTTCGTATAAAACATAAGCAGCGATGAGTGAACCTGAGTACTTTCAGATGTAAAAGTTGTTTTTTCTTGAGGCTCGGAAGAAAAGAAAGCAGAACTGTGGTTGGCATCATCACCGGCCACAGCTCGATTTACTCTTATCTAACAGGCTCCCCTGAGACAACCGACCACTTTCTATGTGGTTGTCCAGTGGATATGCCTGGGTCTGCCCTCCTATATGTGAATGCCCTGAAAAAACTTACCTCACCTAGACTTGATGCGTTTCATTAAGAGGACATTAAGGTTGTTGTGAAAAAGTTTTGAGCAGGTTAGCACAATGGGCCACCTTTGCCTCTCCGTGCTTTCGATCACTCGTTCCCTGCCTTTCGAGAAAATAGTATTCAGGGCAACTAGTTTACAATCGAGAGCTTGTGCTATCCGCCATAGTAGAGCAGACCCCATCTAAATAAGTACTTCTAAAATATTAGGACTATTCCCTAAAATGCAGGAAATACTCCCTAAAATTTGGAGAAAAAAACCTTTATTTTAGGGTATATTCCTTAAAATGTAGGGAATATTCCCTACATTTTCATTCAGTTTTCTATGAGCCATTCTTCAGTATTTCTTATTCAGTTGTGGTAATTTTCCGCTAGGTGATAAGCCTGTAGTAGGTAGTTATGGTTACAGTGAGGCTGCCATCTATCGTCTATTAGGAAAACGCACCCTTTATAATATTTGACGTTTCTAGATTGTTGGAGAAAGCTTTTTGTTTTCTTTAATCTCTGAAAAATAAAATTCTCTCCGTCTTCCTGAAAGCACATTTCGATTGTTGTTGTTGATTTTGTTTATTTTTGTTCATATCTTTGTTGTTGTTGTACCTGTTGTAGAGAAACTTAAATAAATAAATAATTCACCTACCACTACACTTCCACAACAAAACGAACAGGTTTGATTTGATAATCTAAAAGTGAATTCAAATTTAAACGTTAGTTTGCCGATGGAGCGGAGAATGGATAACAAGGAAAACAAATGCTTTGAGGGCGAAGTAATCTGATAGGGGAGAGCAAACCTAGTTGTCTTCATCAAGTTTTCGACGTGTGTACTTCTAGGCAGCCAAAGTCGGGATAAATATCGAAGAATCTTTTTCTTCTATCACGTATACAAGATGAGTTTGGCTGAGACTTCATCCTGCAGCTTTTGTCAGGATGGTCATGAAACCTTGGAGCGCCTGCTCTGCAAATGCGTAGCATTGGCCAGGCGGAGATTTTTCCACCTTGAACATGCTTTTCCTTTACCAAACTACTTGTGGAACCTGAAAATATTTCTAAACCTTATTAACAATATAAACCTAGAAATGGAGTAAAATGAATGGGGACTCAAAATAGATCTTTCAGGGCGCAGTAAATCTGAGGACAACGCCTGCACATCCCTTCACAAATCTAATCTAATCTATTTCTTCTAGAGTGGGCTGAATGGAAAGTTAGTGAAACTTTCTCTTATTAAAATAATAGTGTGCTAAGAAGAATTAGAAAACGTTATTTGGACAATAAAATGTTAGAAGCTCGAATGGGAAATTGGATGAAGTTCACAGTAAATGAAACCGGTACTACAACAGCGTGACTATGTATAATCATAGATGCCACAAGAACTAGATGTCGCATGCAGTACTGGCGGGTCCATTCCATTTGAAATGATGTATATAGTATATCGAGTGATTCATAGTTTTTCGTATCTGAAGTGTTGAGGAAGTACATCAAATGGATACAAAACTGCTATTATAAAAACATTTGCTTTCGGCACGCTCTAAAACATGTTATAGTCCATTCCAGAGTGAAGTATCCATTTCACAATCTGTATACTCTACTTTAGTATGCCATGCAACATCTAGTTCTTGTGTCATCTATGGTATAACTCATCAAAACCAAATGGCTCGATGTAAGAGAACAATTTAGCTCAAGTGGAAAAATCATCGTAGTAGGAGATCATGAGACAGGTAATCAACCTCTTATCTAGTCATTCACTGCGACCATAGAAGCCAAGTCTTCCACTGAGTTTTTAACTGAGAACTTTTTTTTTTTTAATATTAATACTCGATAGTTAATCACTAAAGCAACTTCTCAAAACTTCTACTGCCGATATTACTTCCCTGTCTTACTATCATTATGAGATCAGCTTTTGCTGTGTCATGGAAGTTTTCTAAAGATTTACCCATTCATAAAAAACTCTCTGTGTAGCAGAATATCGCAAAATATCTATTCTTCCATTTTGTGCTAAAGCTTTTGAAAAAATTTTGCATAAGCAAATTACTAATTACTTAAAGCATAATAATCTGTTATCAAATTTACAGTTAGATTTCAGATCTGCAATACTGCATTACTTCACTATGGAAAATAACAGACGACATTAGAATCTGTTTTAGGGAATTAACCCTTTTGGACTTTTCAAAGGCTTTCGATCTAATCAACCACTTCTTATTAATCCAAAAAAATCGTTCATTTTTTTCATTTTCTAGTTCTGCATGTAGATTGATCTGGTCATACCAGAGTGGTCGCTTTCAGAGGGTTATTTGCAATTAAACTGTATCCGATTTCTTTCCTGTGTACAGTGGAGTTCCACAAGGATCCATTCTTGGCCCATTACTTTTTGCCGTATTCATAAATGATCTTTCATTAGTTCTGCGAAATTGTAACTATATTATATTTCTAGACCCCTCAGATTTATTGATGATGCTATCTACCGTATGAATGAAGATTTTGGTCTCGTATCTAAATGGGCTCAAGTTAATGGCCGTCTCTTAAACACATCCAAGACTAATGCTATTATTATCTATAGAACTGAATTAGATACCTACATCCTCTTTTCCAAACGTGAGTCTTGATCATATCGTCATACCTTTTAAAGATTCTATAAAAACACTGGTCTTGATATTTAATGCGACTTTAAATTGGTCTACTCATGTTAATAATCTTGTTGGTACAGTGTAGGCTACTCTACGGAAACTGTCTTTATCCGCACCCTTCATATCCTTGGAAAATCGCATTATGTTTGTAAAAACACTTATTATTCCTTTGTTATTGTACGGGTGCGAAGTAATTTGTAAATTAGACTATGTTTTATCACGTAAACTCAATGCTGCTTTCAATTCTGCAGTGTTTTCTTGCGAAGATATGATCACATTACTGTTTATTCAAAATCGATTTTGGGATGTATTTTTGACAATTATATTAAATTTCGTATAATAATTTTCTTGAGGAACCTTATGATAAGTAAGGAACCATACTACTGTACTGTAAACTAATCTTTTCCCAATCTAATAATAGAACATGTTCGTTAATTATTCCACGATTTATTTTTCTCCCGTATAAGCGCCAATTTTTAGTCCAGTCCATTAGATTCTGGAATTCTCTTCCACTTGAGCTCAGAAGGATTAGCAGCAATCGCAACTTTCGTATAAGTTGGTTAGTGTGAATTTTTCATAGTAATTAATGTATATGTGATTAATTTGGACCCTATTTTGTTTTTTTTTTTTTTACTTTTACGTAATTTATAATAGTATTGGACAATTTTCTTAATTATACTTTTTGTTATTATTATTTTATTTTTTATTTATTTTTCTCTAATTTTCCTCTTTTTTTTTTCTTTACTTCGTTAAATCACCTACACCTTAATATAAGATTTATCTTAAAAGTGTAGAGTTTATTGATTAATGCAATTTGAATTTGAATTCTTCCAACTTTAGAACTGAAGCTCCTTCCTATAATCTTATTACCTATATTAACCTAAATGCTGCGATTAAGATGCTTATAAAATGCGCCATTTGTAAATGTATACTTCGAAGATTTTTTTAAGTTCATTTTAGACACGTGCAAAAATCTTTAAAGTTGCTCATATTGTAGATCCTACATATAAATAAGTTCTTTCTCAGGCAATAGTAGTAGTTCTCCGCTTAACTTTCACCTTCAAAATAGTATAGAAATATTTCTTTAAGGTACAATTTTCACTTACAAAAAAAAAATAAATAAAATAAAAAATGGCAAATGCTGGGTCGACATCCTGCATCATATATGTAGAACCCATTTTCATAACCTTCTCTATCTATAAAGAAAAAGGCATAAAGTCATGTGACATTGCATCTTAAAATGTCTTCAAAGAAAACATTTCAAAGACTTTCGCTAATGCAGTATAACCCCGATTCACTTCCTTACGAAAATCTTGAGATTGTCAGTAAAAGTCGAAGCAAAAAAAAAAAAACACCTGCATCAAGTTCTAACTTACTTGGACTTAGTAACTAAACAGTAATCCACTTTACTCTCTACATCTCAAATACACCCCTACCACCTCTACTGACACCATCCAATATTTCTGGGAAGAGATAAATTGCATCCGTGTGGTCGTGGGAGCATTTCCTTTTTTTCCTATTTGCTTTCGCTCCTGGTTATTTGAAATGCCGGCCACATAAAGTGCACACCACCACCACCACTACCACCACCACCACTACCACCCCCACTTCCATTGCGCTTTGGTAATGTACATTTTAATTGGCAAATAAATTTTCGATTTATGGAGAGAATAATATTTTTTTTTTTAAGGACTGACTGAGTAGCTATATAAAAGGGAATCCTGCTGGATTATACTCCTTTTTTTGTTTTTATGTGGGGAAGACACGCAATCCTTTCATTTTTAGTGTCGAATGTGTTTTATGGGAGTTGACTCTATAAAATTTTCATTTGTAGAATGTTGAAAGCGCAATGCGATGCAAGTTTTCTACAATACGGAAAAATATGTTTCACACATTAAATTACTGTTAAGAAAAATTATTCGTTTAAAAATGAAATTTCTTTTGTTTTTCTTATAAATATAGTCAAATTTGTATTTTAAAATAAATAAATAATTTTTGTTTTTCTTTATTCTCTTCCAGGCTATGGAAATATAGCACCTCGTACGACTATGGGTAGAATAGTTACATTAGCCTATGCCATTTTAGGTATACCACTAACGTTAGTATATTTATCGAGTACAGGAGGAGTACTAGCACGTGTCGCTCGAGGAGTATTTTCAAAAGCATTATGCTGTTGCCTATGCTCAAATTGTGGTTATTGTTGTTATGATGAAAAACGTATGGCAGAAAAAGAACGTCGAATGAAAAAGAAACGTCAACAAGAAGAATTACGTGCTCAACAGTTGGCACTACAAGAGCCATATTATGTTCGATCCGGATCATTACATAATAATCTTCATTCACCTGAAAAACAAATTCCAATTACTGAAATTGATTCGCTAAGTACATCAGATTCAAGAACATCAATGCATGGATTAAGTTTATTAGCACCAATTTTACTATGTCTAGCAATGATGATCATTTATATTCTTCTTGGTGCGATAGCATTATATCATTTAGAAAATTGGCCATTATTGGATGGAGTTTATTTTTGTTTTATGAGCTTATCAACAATTGGATTTGGTGATCTTGTTCCTGGTTTACGTAAAGAATCGACAACGACCACATGGTTTTGCTCAATATATATAATGTCTGGAATGGCATTAACAGCCATGTGCTTTAATGTTTTACATCAAGAAATTGTTCATAGAATTAAACATGTAGTTGATGTTAAGAAACCATCAAAAGAACGAGATGATTCAAATGATTATTTAGTTTCCTGACGGTATGAGAAAAATACAAATTTATATCAACGAAATCCCACCGAGGAGACTTTAGTTTCGGGTAAGTTATTTGCAATTTATTTATTTTTAATTTGGTCCTAAATTTCTCCTAAATGTATCTATTTTAACTTACATTAAAAATATATCATTTTCACTTTGTTTATATAGGTATTATATACAATTGATTTCCATTGTCCCAAAATGTCCTAAAATCGCTGTCCTATAATAATAATAATAATACTTATATCGTTTTTTTTTTTTTTCTTCTTTCTCTAAACTTTATTATAGGAACACCCACATCATTAATATTTGGTCAAGAGCCTGAAATGAGTCAACTACATGTACTTAAAGACTGTACAAATCATAATTTAGGACATGAATTAGTTCCGATTGTCACAATGGATCCAAATAGTTCACAATCAACAACAATTGTTCTTCCTGAAGTTATTGATAATGTGCCTCAAATTCTGCAGTTATCTTCTGCAACAAATCAACAACCATCTTCTAATTCAAATATTATAGAACCGAATCTTATGCAGCAAACTATTGTTGTACAAAATGTCCTAACCGGTGTTTATACACTGCCCGAAGAACCAGAATTAGAATCTGGGGAAGAGAATCAAACACCGATCTAGAAGAGATGACTGTTTCACATGAATTTATTTAATAATACATATTTATTATTATTTTTATTATTATTATATAGGGTGCCCGTTAAAATGTGGAAATGTTTCAATTTTTCATTATAATTAATTTTAATTCTTAAGAGAAAATTTCATGAAATACTTAGTTTAATTTTTAATATAAAAAAAAAAAACAATACAGAATAACTAAAAAATAATTAATAATAATTATTATATAATAAAAATGGTGCAAATTCCTTAATGACAAAAATTCTAAAAAAAAAAACAAAAAACAAAAAGAGTCTTAGACAAAACTGTCTTAAAAGCAAGAATTTAATATTTGCCGAAATCAACATTTATGGAAAATTTTTATTTTTTATTTTACATAAAACTGGCCCCCGTATAACGTAGCTAAAATCTAAAAACTTACTGCTTCACTGGTATAACTTGATAAATTTTCAAAATGAAATACCTAGATAAGGGGAAATGTGGATGACACCCTTAAATGATAATTGAATGGAGAAAAATTGTAGGATAATGCTAAGATATTCTTTTAAGTGCATAATCAAAATTAGACGTAGGCATTGTAAATGTAGTCGTTATGGACGAGCCGTCATTTTTGAATGTGTAATGTATAACTAGATTATTTCTGATTGTGTTCCCGTTTTCTTACTTTTGGGAGTGATCTGATAAAAGTTCCGTATTTTGGAGTAGTAAAAAATAATATCTACCACCACCCCCACGGCTTAAGCTTAAGCGATACTTTTTTAGGTTCACTTTAATTAGTTAGACATATCAAATAGTGTGTTTAAAGCTCCTTATGTGTGTAATTTATGTATGTTATGCCCCATCTTCCCCCACTCCTTTTGAAAATAATGTATTCTTAAATTTGAAGTCTTACCAAAAAGTTACTCATATAACCTCTTAGGCTATGCATGACAAGTCAACCATTCAGAGAAAAAAATTCGAACTTAATTTTCGAATTTCGAAAATATTCAAAAATTTAAGATCGAGGTACACACATATGGTCTTACTTTACATGATAACAATTCTGAATATTATCGAAATAAAGTTGAATTGTACTGAATGTAACCTTCATATGAAGTTAATATTAAAAATCGGTTCAAGTGTAGATTCCTGAGGAAGACTCGAGCAAAAATTCTATGATGAAACTATATTTTCTAAAAATAGTTTTTTTTCAATCCATGAATCAATTTTTGCGATCTACATTGATCAAAGGAAGCAAAATGCAAAATATACAACAACAACGAACAAATAATAGCATTCTTGAAAATTCCTATATTTTTATTTTGAATTTCTAAACCTTATCTATATACACTCAAAAAAATATTGTAGTAATTTTACTACTAGCTAAAATTGATCCCGTTTTTAGAACGCGATCACATACTTATATTTACTGTTCAAAAATTTCATGGAAAACCACATTTATTGTAAAGATTCTTCCATCATTCAGCAGTTCACCTTGTTGTTGATTTCGATGAATATTTACTTTTACCTGATCCGATACTCTGGATCGCGATAAGGACATGTATATTTGTCTATGTGGGAAAACGGCAGTGTTAAATCGAGGCCTACTACATGGTCGAATATTTGGCCCTGTGATTTGTTGATTGTCATGGCATAGGCTGGGATCACCGGAAACTGCTGTTGTCGTATGATGAATGGCAAGTGTCTGATGGAGCGAAATCGATTCGTGGGATGAGAACTATTTTACTTCGATTACATTCGAAAATAATCTCTGCCTTGATTGAATTTCAGTGAAGTACTCTGACAATCATACGTGTGCCATTAGATAATCCTCTCTTTGGATTCAAGTTTCGCAACAGCATCATGATAACTCCTTCATCAACAGCAACACATTCAGTTGTGTTTGCTCATTAAGAAATTCTGCTGAAAAGTACAATGCATCGCTGGGATCTTCTACACTCTTGTACATATATGGTCGGTTCTCCTGGTATTATAGGAATAATTATCGTGTTCATTTACAGCGTATGAGCTTTTGTTGGAACTCGTTTCGCTAACTCCTCAACAGACATTTGGTGAATATTGTCTCTTTAGATCAATGCATTAAAGTTACCCCAACTCACCATTGCTTGGGATTTACGATTATGTCATCACACGTTGCTAAGAACTTGCTGAGAGCCGTTTGTTTGTTCTGCTCAAGTTAAGGATGTCTTTTGTACTTAAAAGCATGAAAGGATGTCTTCTGTACTAATTCGGTGGAACATAGGGGATCGAGAACAATCCGGCATCTGGTTCCAGTTGAGCGTTTCTGTGCTTTTAAGTACTAATATAGGATCTGCCGAACACCGAGGAAGTGTTCCTTTTAAGTCAGGCTATCCCTATGACAGTTAGCCTTGAAGCCCCCCCCCCCCCCCCTAGATGGGAGCTCTGTAATTCCGGTGCACTGTTCCTATGACAGCTTGTCTGAAATCCCAATCAGTCGGAGCTGTAGTACTGTGGTAATCCTCTGCTATTTTTCGATGTTGTAATTCTCAGGATTTACGATCAGGCTGTCCATATGACAGGGATTTTGAAATTCTGCTCGACTAGAGCTCTGAGTTCTGCTAATCTTCTGATATCTTGGTGTTGTAATTCTCAGAATGCTACACTCAGGCTGTCGCTATGCCAGTTAGCCTGGGCTAAAGAAACCTAAACGCTTTGAAGAAATGATCACTTGTTTTAAGAAAAAAAAAAACAAATAAAATGCTTTTTCCTAGTTTAAAAAGTGGTTGATCAAGTATTCGGAAATGTTCGATCGGCGTCGCGCCAAACTTCTATAAAATCTAATATTGGGCCACATTCCAACTCCCCCCCCCCCTACCTTTCTTCTTCCTTCTTTATTCCCTTTGAGATATAGGCCCATCACATATTATAATTTCAACATCTAAACCTTTTCAGTTACATTCTTTTAATTTCCTACCCTTTTTCTCTTCAACTCATATTTCTGGTTGAATTTTTTTCCGAAATCATCATAATGCCGGAAGTTCGTGACTTTTAAAACTAATTAAAGTTCGCACCTTAATTCACATAAGAATTTTTTCAAATCACTGATGCAATGACACAAAGGAATAAATTTCCATTAGTCATGTCATGATGAATTACATAATATATTTAACAAAAACAAAACAATTGAACCGCACGACATAAAACGCGGCGGTCTCTATTTTACAAAATTGTTGAGGTAGTGATAGGCATTATATTTGACATATTTCAATTGCGGTCGCTATTTTTTAATGCAAATACATACATAGCAAAACAAAACAAAACGCAACAAAACACACACATACAATTGTTTTTATAAAAAATATTTTACGAAATAGATGACATACAAAAATATTGAAACGTTTTCAAGAATGAATTAATCGATAAAAAATTGATTTTCATGAACTCATCTTGCTCACTTGAAAAATAATGGAGATTGTGGCAATCATAATAATTCTTTTATTTTTATTTCATATACAGTCAAGTGGTAATTCATTAAAAGTATTTAAATTACTTACAAAGGCTTTTGTCTGATATTTTATTTAACATTGACAGGCTTTAATTACTACAATCAGCTTTTATAAATAAAAATATCTCGATTCAGTTGAGATTTATTATTGTGCTTGTGTATTGCTACTCATTTTGAAAAGGGCTGAATATTGATGAAAATAATGAAAAACGATTAATATTTATCAATAAAATGTTAAGTCCTTTGGAAATAAAAAAAAAAGATTACCACACAAAGGTTTACGAATTTGTTATCTAATAAAAATGTTTATTTCTTCTACAGCTTATGGATTAAAAGTTGGAAATTCTTATTATAATACTTTTTATAGATGCAATTGATGATTAGAAAATAAATTATATATGTAGGTAGGGTAGAACTATAAGATTAGATGAAAACCCTTATAGCTCATATTAAACTTTACACTCTGGTATATAACTATCAATAATTTATCCGCGCATTGTATTTGGAATATACGTATTTAAAAAATGACGTCAAATTTTAGAAAGTGCCCCTTCCTTGATGTGGAAGATTCGTCTGATTCGATGTCTGAGAATTAGCATGTTGTGATTTCAATGTCATTTCTCACATCACTGCAATACTTAAAATTAATTTTTTACTTAAAATAAAAAACAAGTAAAAAGGCTAGAATTGGTCTAACAGACCAATTCTTATGATACCCTAGATGAATCCCCTATGAAATTTCGTAGGGTCACCAATCTGTGCAATTTTGAAGTGGTTTTTCGCATATATTTCTAGAAGGATTCGTCGGACAGTAAAAATCTTATAACCAATTTTATAGGATTTCATATTCTGAAGAAGTTTTTAGTACAATAAAAGTGTCTAGGACTGATCTGTTAATTGCAAAGAGTTTTTTGCGGCGAAAAAATTATATTTTACGGAGCACACAAAACGAAATGATCAACACACAATTACTGACTTTAATCGATACTTTATTTAATGAAAATTATCTCCTCGAAATACAACTTTAGACCCTCCTACACAACGAGACAACCAACTTAACTATAATAGCTCCGCTTCGCTCCGCGCGCGTGTATATGTGTGCCCCTGCCAGCCTGCCTGAGTGTATGTGTGTGTGTTTCTTTAATAAAAGTTTTTCTATTCCATTCTAAGTAAATGCTGCTTACTACACTTCACTTGAATATTCGTAATGAATAAAAAAATGCAATGCTGGTAACACGAATGTTCGGAAGGTATATACCTACCACTATCTCTTTTTATACCCTAGATGAAATCTATAGGGTATACTAAGTTTGTAACACCTCGAAATAATGATGGTAGAGCAAAATGGATTGGACACCCATTCATAATACTATTACAATATTTTGATTTTTGCATGTCCGTTCATCCGTCCGTCCGTCTGTGCGCACGATAACTCGAGAACGCGTATACTTAGAGAGCTGAAATTTTGTACACGGACTTTTAAAAAGAAAGTTAAATTAAGTTCGAAAATGAGACAAATCCGGCAACTCCTTCGTGGGGTTGCCATATAAAAATTTCGTTTTCCGCTATATATTTGGACACTGCCTGAGAACGCGTCGATGTAGAGAGCTGAAATTTCGTACATGATGTTTTTACTACATTAGCAAATAAAATGTCAAAAATGGACTAAATCGGGCAACTCCTTCTTGGTGTTGCCATACAAAAATGTAGGTCTTTTACGTATACTCAGTCCAAGACATTTTTATTGTACTAAAAACTTCTGCAGAATACGAAATCCTATAAAATTGGTTATAATCATTTTTTCTTTGCGACAAACCGTCTTAGAAATATATGCGAAAAACAACTTCAAAATCAAACTTGAATAGATCGGTGACCATACGAAATTTAATACGGGCATTCATCTAGGGTATCATAAGAATTGATCTTAGACCAATTCTAGCTTTTTTACTTGTTAATACTAAAAACAAGAAGAAGAGTTAATTAATTGCGAGAATGTCAAATTGTGGTGTGAAGTGAAGTGAAAATTTCGCGATTTTTAAAGTTCAATAACTTGGAAAGTATAAGTTTCCGTGAAAAGTTAATTTTAGATTCATGATTTGTGGGTAAATAACAACAAATGAGCAAATTTAAAAAAAAATCGGAGGTAGGTGCGGATCTCGTGGTGTTCCCATTAGTGTTCCCGATATTAAATATAACTTTATATAATTTTCAAAGAATGAATTAAAATTAATTAGCAAAGGTTAATATTGATTGGAATTTATAAATCTGTATTAACATGATCGTTTTCACAGTAGACGTAAAATCCTAAATTTTTATATGGCAACACCAAGAAAGGGTTGCCCGATTTAGTCCATTATATTTATTATTGCTATGAATAGACCGCGTACCAAATTTTAGCTCTATGTTGACGCATTCTCAGGCAGTGCCCAAATATGTCGTGAAAAACGAAATTTATGTATGGCAACCCTTTGAAGGAGCTACCAGATTTGTCCCATTTTACTTTCGCTTCTTTTTTTTTTTTAAAAAAAACTCCGTATGCAATATTTCGCGTTCTGAGGTTGATTCACAGACAGGGAAAATATTTTTCTATGAAAACAAGTTAGCTAATTCACATCAACCGGCACCGGCAGATACCGGCACCGGCAGATACCGGCACGAAACGGAAACTTCATTACCGGTTACTATCGGTGGCTAGAAACCAGACCGGCATTTGCCGGTTGTTGGTCTAGTTGCGAAACTTTTCTATAATTTTCTCACGATACCTATCTTAACTGAAAGTTTCCTTTCTGTTTTATGTCGTTATATGTGCACGAAAAATGCCGGTGTCTATCGATACCTGTCTGAACCAGTTGTTCGTGCTGTGCCGATAAGTCTGCATCGAACTTTATCGTGGGGACAGATAGGCAGACAAACGAATGGACGGACAGACGGACTTGCAAAAATCAAAATAACTTTTAATATTATGCGTGGGTGTCCAATCCATTTTGTTCTACCATCATTATTTCTGTGCATTACAAACTAAATGACAAACTTAGTATACCCTATAGATTTTATCTCTTGTATAAAAACACATTGATAACTTTATTTATTTATAACTAATTGATTATATTATTGTCACAAAATACATATTTTACATTTAAGCTAAACATGTCTAAAGAAACAACTTACTTATCTTGAACGAAAAATTAGAGAAAAAGGCCACAAAACACTAAACATGTTCTGCTCGCTATGCAGTTGCAGGAGACCACCTCCTAAGTACATACAAATGTTTATAAATTTTACGTGTACAGTTTTTTTTTGATTTTAAGTACCAGTATTCGTAAAAAAAAAAATAATTAGTCTAAGATCAGTACTTGTTAGTACCCAGTAAATTTTCACCCTCTAAGTATTTTCTAGTTTACTATAATTATTAAGACGCATAAATGGTGTACACAAAAAATATTTATTAAGTCAGTGAATTCATTTTCACATAATCATATGTACCTATACATATAACAGTCTTTCAAATCGGCCTCATATATCATATTCTTTTTTATTTTCTTCCATATACTTTAATAATAAATACTCCAACTTTGCTTTATGTTGAAAAAATTTTTGCAGTTCTGCTTGCATTGCACATAAACTGCAGAGCACATTTCTTGCTAAATAAATAATATAACTAAATAAAATATATATGATTAATTAATAAATACACGCTATAAAAGGAGTGCTGTACTAACGAGTACTGAAAGGTACTGGCGAGTACTGGTAAGTACTGGGAAATACTCGTACACACTAGTACTCAAAACATTTTAAGTACCAGTAAAAGATACTCACTTTTACTGGCAAATTTATTTCCATTTATAAGTAATGATTAACAATATACTTGAATCTCATACAACTCTGCACGTGTAGGATATTCAAAATCACGTTTTTTTTTTTAATTCATATTTTTCATTGTGTAAAAGTCTGCACCCCAACGAAAAATGTACCAACTTATCCAACTTATAATTGCTTCAGCAGAAAAACAAAAATGCCGAAAATATGCTAAAATAGCCACATTTCATATGAGCAATAAAAAAAAATATCTCCCGCCAAATGAAGATTTTGTTGTGGGGTTTAAAATCATTATAAAAATTTTCCATAACTGTTGAAAATCAGCATCAAATTAGAAAAATTTTCTTGAATATAAAACAAAAGGAAATAATATCTAAAAAAAAATTAAAAAATAATGTCGAAAACTAAATAAAATCATAATAATGAAGCGAATTTTCTACGAAATTTCGCCATAGCGAAACATATCTTAATCTTAAATTAAGAACTTAATAAAAATCAAGAAAAGAACAAAAAAATAAGAAAAAACAAAAGATTGTAAATAAAATTATAGAAATAATAATATTATGTCAAAGCTCTGTTTATATATAAATAAATATATTTAAATCTAATGAAAATGTTAAAATTCGTGTGTCTATACGAAGTAAAAGAAAAAAGCAGAAAAAAACCTACTATGAATTTAAAATGAAATTTGAAAAAAAAAATTGTATAAAACCAAATGTTAATTTTAATTTATAGTTAATAAACAAACAAATAAGAGAATTTTGTAAATAGAGAAACACAATTAAGAAAGGAGAAAAAGAAATACACATCCAATGAGAAAAGGATATATAAAAATATATAAAAAAAAAAGAAATAAAATAAAATCTTCAAAACACACAAACACACACATAACAAAAATCTGAAATAAATTCAATTTTAAATGTTAATAAAAAGTAAAAAAGAAAAAAACAAAATAATAAATCGCAATGTTAAGGAGATAACTGATAATAAAAGTTATTATCGAACAAAATATGAACATAAGGCAACTAATTTTTAGGTGAAACACTGTAAATGGAGAATTTTTTTATACATTCTTAGTTTAGTATCTGAATACGGGGAGTATGAATTCGTTTTGTTGATATACCTAAAATGAAAGTAAACGAAAATAAAGAACTAATTCTGTTTATACGTTTGTGTGTTTAACTTAGACCTTGTTATATGTGCGGAATTATTGTGTAAATAAGATTTATTTATTTTGTATCTGATATACCTACATAGTAAGAAAATGATGAAATAAGAACGTACCTCCTTTGATTCCAAGAACAATAGATTTTTATAAATGATTTATTCATAAGACTTGTTAGAAATTGATTATAAGAAATTTCTACTTCTATACTAAGTGTATGTATGGGATGATGGGAGAATTTGAGCTGAGTACTTGCAGTACTTGCACAAAAGTTTTTTTTTTTATGGGCACAATAGCAATATCACTGATTTTCGCTTGAGACTCGGAAGGAAACAATGTAGATGTAATGTGGTTGGTATCAATACTGGTCACAGTTCGCTTCACGCTCATCTAACAAGAATGGGAGGTGTTGACAGTCCTGAGTGTCTGTCCTGTCTGGAAAATGAGCCTGAGACAACCGAACACTTTCTATGTGCTTGTCCGGCTTTCGCTCGGAACAGGCTGGATACCCTAGGTTCTACCCTCCTATTTGTAGAGGAGTTGAAAAACCTTCCTCACCAAGATCTGATGCGCTTTATTAAGAAAACAGGAAGGTTTTGGTGATAAAGCTTCTAGCACAATGGGCCCCTCTCAATCTTTGGTGTAGATAATGCCAAAATTTATCAATTCTTGCGTCACAAGTGAAACTAACGAAGACTGCAAACTGCCGAGTCAGCGACTGGCCTGTTGATTTGGCACCAACTGACGTAAAACAGATCAGTATACAGGATACCAAATGCTGTTGCGTGTAAAATAAAAAATCAACTGACTTTTTAATTCCATAATTGTGCACTGTGAGGCCTGCCTAAAAGACTAAAGTTTTTTTTATACTAATCTGATCTGATTCCGTACCAATTCTTTTTGCCATACACAAAAAGATAATATTAAAGTGCTAATTTAGTACGGAACACCTATCTTATAAAGGTCAAGAAAATGTTCTAATCAAACCTATTGCATTGAGTCATAAATAATTTCCTTTTGTTTTTGTTTTTTGCTTTTTTAATAGTTTATTTAGTTTATTTGTCAATGGATGGACTTTAATCGCTTTTCTTGGGTTTTTTATATGAAATCGCTGTAACTGTTGAACGTATCCAGTTACATTAAAAATTTCTAAATTAATAATTCTTTCGCAATCACAACATGCACATAAGAAAATTTTCCTTTTTAGTTGGATTTTGGATCCGGTTCTAACTACTGATTCTTGCCAACCCTTTGTCTTTTTCAAATGAAGTTTTTCTAAGTGATCCATACTTTGTAAAGTGGTCATTAACTCCATGTCAAAACATATCTGAACCAGAGATGTATGTATATCAAGTTTCTAAGAGACTCATTGTCTTCATAGCTGTAGGTCTTGATTGTTTCTCGTCCTTATAAATTTGAAATTCTTTTTTGGATTAACTTCTGCACAATATATTTTGTCTGCCATATTTCATGGGATACCTTCCAGCCCCTTGATACTACCTCAAATATTCTGATAATTATTTCCAAACAAGACGATAAGAGAAATCTCTCTAATTATTATCATTCAAAGCCTATTGAAGCTATCCATTAACTTCAATATTAAATTAAATATGTTTTCCAATCTAAACTTCTTAAATTTTCTTAAATAACATTAGAATCGTAGTGATCATAATTTTTATTGAGATCAAAATCATTGCATTAAAGCACTTTGAACCCTCTTCGTTCCTCTTTTTGTTTGAATTGACATTTTTTTAGCCGGTCGTCTAACATGGATTGCATTTGATGGCTTTAATTTCAAATCAGCGTAGGTTCCTCAAGGCTGAGCTCTTTCTTCATCTAATTTTCTTCATTGCTTTTCATCCATAGTCCATATACATAAATGCCAAAGAACGGAGGATTTAGGTGTAAGAAATATTTTAACCCCTCGAATCAGATCAACAAATTTCATATTTAGGTAGAGGTCATTTAGAGTTAATTGAAATTAACTATATTTGACAATAACTGAATATAAAGTCTTCAATTCAACGGCACATTACAGCATCGCCGCAATGGTAGATGCATTTCAATCCTTTATCGTTATATCCAGGGTCATTTGTCATTGTTGTCCCTGATAGAAAAAAAAACTATTCCATCTGAATTCTTTTGATATATTTAGTTGCTAAGACTGATAAACTTTGTCAAGAGTTTAGGTTATGTTAGGTTAGAGTGGTGGCCATCGATCAGCCACACTTAGACCACCTATACGTTTTGATGCCACCTTATTGGGACACTACCTGGAAAAGATTCCTCAGATTTAGAGGATGCGTTGAAGCCAGCCAGAAGAGTTAATGAACCTCACCAGGTCTCCCAACTCCTTATGTTTGCTAATTCCCCCAATTCTTAGATCAATCACACCCAGGTGCTGAACGTTCTTAATTTCCTTCTTGTCCATAGTGCTTTTGCAGAAGTCGTTGTGTGGAGTTTACATGCGCCCTGCATGTTGCCAAACTGCAATAACTGCAATAGCTGTGTTCTTTTGTGTCCGCAAAACAGGACGAAACAAAAGATACACAAAAGAATGCCTCATACATTTTCATAGAAGATTTATAAATGAAGACAGAACAATTTGTTCTCTCCAGTAAATGGGAATTCTAGAACAAGGTACACAAAAGAACACAGCACTCATTATGGTTCCTCCTTAACAGCAATTCAGTCCTTCTAGGACATACGTTGGACCACAGCTGTCTTGAAATCGCACATATAGTCAGTGCTCCCCATCTACGATTTGCCACCTTACAACCCTGTAAATCTAGAATCATTTTCTCTGATTCTATCGGCCGATCTATGTATTCCTCCGCTAGGCATGTAGTCAAGCGGTTCATTTGATCATTAATTTTGAATTTCCTACCCACCGCTAAAGCCAAAAACTAGGCAGTGAGTTAAATTCCTCCTAAGCCCTCTCGTATTGTACGTTTCAATTCAAAATTTTCAACCCAATCCCAATAATTCCTGGCAAAAAAGGTTTTACATTGAAAAATTGTAAACAATTAAAGGGAACAGCTCGCGTACGTCGTTTCAATTATCATAAAAGTTTAGTTTTTATCTATTTTGTTTACTTTTATCCAAGCTTTTTTTTTTTTTTGCTTTTTCAATAAAAAAGGGAACTTGATTCGTAAGCCTCCCCCATCAACTTTTAGTATCTTCTGTGTTTCCATAAAATATCCCACCCATTTGCAGTTTATAGTGGATACGACGAGCGCCAGTCTACTGTTTTTAAAGTTTCATGTGAGAGTGGAATATTAAACGAACAATGATATGTGATTCCTCTTTTTCGGGGGTGAAAAAAAAATACCCCAGAAAAAAATTCTACTCTAAAATATGCACTACCAGACTAACACTAGATATACGAAAGAAAAACACTTTACAAACGATGAGTGCGGAATGCGCTTCAGGTTCCTTTTGGTATGTTTCAATTTGTCCATCCCTTGACACTCTGACAAATGATCAATAAATGTGCCAAGCGACATTTTTTACGTTTCTGCCTAGTTGAAATTTTTTGTACAGACATTTGCAGGAAATGAAGATAAAGAAATTTCTCGTCAATCATGATTGAAAGAATTCAAACGAAAATTGCTGAAATATTTTTTAATGTGGAATTTCCAGGAATTAAAATGTCCAAAATGTGAGACTGTTAGGAATTAATTAAAAAATTAATAAAACAAATGCAAACAGTTTATTTGTGATGGAGCTGGATGATACCAAAATGATGAGGAGCTCGCTCGGAAGAGTTGCGTCAACAGTCCAAATTCACCGAGAATTGATGCCTATTTTCGAGAGCCTAACTTTTATCTCTGACCACCATACATAAGAGGCATACGAAGACATGAGATTTACTATCGATGTACAGGATTTTGTTGAGCTGGTGCCATTGGTTGAATATCCTATGTGCAGCCAAAGCTTTTTTTACGTTGCATGCAAGCCGCAGTAGCCGTGGTAAAATTTTTATTCGCTTTCATCTTCCACATGAATTTCGAGCCTAGGTATGTAGATATCGAGATGGTTTATATCGGAAGACAGCTGAAGCCATATAATCAAGAGTCTTTTAGGCAAGAGTATTAAGCTTATTTTCGACGAATTTATCATTTCCATAATTGCCACACAAGTCCTAAGACCAGATTGTATGAATGCCTAAGCAGGACCATGTCATTTACATATGTTTCAATTGAAAATCAGTTATAGGTTAACGACGTCAAATGGACCTCAACCAACATGCACCAGAATATAAGTAACAGTATGTTACCTTACACCCAATCCCAATCTACAATCAATTGTGGCATGAAATTCGTAATATTCGTGGGATTAGAAGATTTTATTGATGATCAATATTGCTATTGATTATCGCAAAAATATTTAAAATTTGTCATCCATTCATCTTGAACGGCATACTGGACATGAGATAAATCTCATGAACCCTTTATCCCCTTCCTATTTTATGTCTTTAGTACATGTGTCTTAAGAATCTTTTAAGGCTTTCTTTAAAATATTCTCTCGCATTAGCGTCGGCTGTATTTTTACTATACGCATATACACAGGATTAACGGGAATCACCGGAGGAATCTTGAAAATACCTTTCAGGGGATTTCGGACGAATAAGAACATCTGAGCTCTGTTGTGTTTGCCTGAAGTTGTTTTTCCAACGTCTAGGTAATATTCATAATTAATGAGATGGACCAACTGAGAGCCAATTTTCACTATTTCATTGCAGAGGAATATTTCCAAGATGATGGACGGGAATTTTTATCAAGCCACTCTCGTTAGCTGGAGCTCCTTACGTAATGTCCTATGGATCTACGTTTTGTGCGCCAGAATATAAATTAACGTTTAATTGTAATTCCCCTGCGAAGAACGGATGGTGGCTTACTCTTAGACAAAGAAATGAATTGGTTAAGCTCTGCCATTTTTCCTTCCCGTTTTTTTCTCTTTTATTTTTGTTGTTTTTTTTTTTTTTATGCAGAAGCAGAAGGGAATTATTTAGAAGCCGCTTGACTAACAAAAGTGGCATGAAGGTAAATTAAGGCTTTTAAAATTTTATGGGAATTTCTTTGTCAATTAGCCAAGAACAAGCAGGTGACACAAAACAAAGACAGCAATTGATAGATACGGTGCAGCTAAAGGATATCCTAGATAAATTGTTAATTTTTTTATAATTTAATGATTTTTCACACTTCGTAATACGAAAAAGATGCGAAGAAGATTTTTTTTATCCCCCCATTCGGAATACACCCCCTGAAAGGACACCCTTAGAATCGATTGGCATGAAAAAAATACACAAAATCGCTAATATCTCGAAAACCGTTAGCCGTAGCCGATTTCTGATGAAATTTTTGACACCCCCTAAGTGCATACACCCCCTGTAAGGACACCCTTAGAATCGATTGGCATGAAAAAAATACACAAAATCGCTAATATCTCGAGAACCGTTAGCCGTAGCCGATTTTTGACACCCCCTAAGTGCATACACCCCCTGAAAGGACACCCTTAGAATCGATTGGCATGAAAAAAATACACAAAATCGCTAATATCTCGAGAACCGTTAGCCGTAGCCGATTTCTGATGAAATCTTTGACACCCCCTAAGTGCAAACACCCCCTGAAAGGACACCCTTAGAATCGATTGGCATGAAAAAAATATACAAAATCGCTAATATCTCGAGAACCGTTAGTCGTAGCCGATTTCTGATGAAATTTTTGACACCCCCTAAGTGCATACACCCCCTGAAAGGACACCCTTAGAATCGATTGTCATGAAAAAAATACACAAAATCGCTAATATCTCGAAAACCGTTAGCCGTAGCCGATTTCTGATGAAATTTTTGACACCCCCTAAGTGCATACACCCCCTGAAAGGACACCCTTAGAATCGATTGGCATGAAAAAAATACACAAAATCGCTAATATCTCGAAAACCGTTAGCCGTAGCCGATTTCTGATGAAATTTTTGACACCCCCTAAGTGCATACACCCCCTGAAAGGACACCCTTAGAATCGATTGGCATGAAAAAAATACACAAAATCGCTAATATCTCGAGAACCGTTAGCCGTAGCCGATTTCTGATGAAATCTTTGACACCCCCTAAGTGCAAACACCCCCTGAAAGGACACCCTTAGAATCGATTGGCATGAAAAAAATACACAAAATCGCTAATATCTCGAGAACCGTTAGCCGTAGCCGATTTCTGATGAAATCTTTGACACCCCCTAAGTGCAAACACCCCCTGAAAGGACACCCTTAGAATCGATTGGCATGAAAAAAATATACAAAATCGCTAATATCTCGAGAACCGTTAGTCGTAGCCGATTTCTGATGAAATTTTTGACACCCCCTAAGTGCATACACCCCCTGAAAGGACACCCTTAGAATCGATTGTCATGAAAAAAATACACAAAATCGCTAATATCTCGAAAACCGTTAGCCGTAGCCGATTTCTGATGAAATTTTTGACACCCCCTAAGTGCATACACCCCCTGAAAGGACACCCTTAGAATCGATTGGCATGAAAAAAATACACAAAATCGCTAATATCTCGAAAACCGTTAGCCGTAGCCGATTTCTGATGAAATTTTTGACACCCCCTAAGTGCACACACCCCCTGAAAGGACACCCTTAGAATCGATTGGCATGAAAAAAATACACAAAATCGCTAATATCTCGAGAACCGTTAGCCGTAGCCGATTTCTGATGAAATCTTTGACACCCCCTAAGTGCAAACACCCCCTGAAAGGACACCCTTAGAATCGATTGGCATGAAAAAAATACACAAAATCGCTAATATCTCGAGAACCGTTAGTCGTAGCCGATTTCTGATGAAATTTTTGACACCCCCTAAGTGCAAACACCCCCTGAAAGGACACCCTTAGAATCGATTGGCATGAAAAAAATACACAAAATCGCTAATATCTCGAAAACCGTTAGTCGTAGCCGATTTCTGATGAAATTTTTGACACCCCCTAAGTGCATACACCCCCTGTAAGGACACCCTTAGAGTCGATTGGCATGAAAAAAATACACAAAATCGCTAATATCTCGAAAACCGTTAGCCGTAGCCGATTTCTGATGAAATTTTTGACACCCCCTAAGTGCATACACCCCCTGTAAGGACACCCTTAGAATCGATTGGCATGAAAAAAATACACAAAATCGCTAATATCTCGAAAGCCGTTAGTCGTAGCCGATTTCTGATGAAATTTTTGACACCCCTTTAAGGACACCCTTAGAATCGATTGGCATGAAAAAAATACACAAAATCGCTAATATCTCGAAAACCGTTAGTCGTAGCCGATTTCTGATGAAATTTTTGACACCCCCTAAGTACATACACGTCCTGTAAGGACACCCTTAGAATCGATTGGCATGAAAAAAATACATGAAATATATCTCGAAAACCGTTTCGCCGTGGTCCGACGCATATGCTCCTAGTTTTATTGGTCTAACTTTTCACCTAGTGATTTATTTTCAAAAATTTTTTGCACGTCTATTTCTTTTCTTATTCCGCGTCGAATGAGCCATCTCTCATCAAAATCGGTGAGTTTTCATTTTTTCGTGAAAAAAATCTATAGGCTATAGCCCATGTTTTTTGGCGAAATTTTGACTGAAACTTAAATGTCACCGATTTTGACGTATGAGCACTCGTTGGAAGCGTATTGAAGAGAGGATCATCCCTACAAAGTTTCGCTGGGAAAACTTTCTTGGTTCTCTAGATATGTCCAAAAAACCGTTTCGCCGTGGTCCGACGCATATGCTCCTAGTTTTATTGGTCTAACTTTTCACCTAGTGATTTATTTTCAAAAATTTTTTTGCACGTCTATTTCTTTTCTTATTCCGCGTCGAATGAGCCATCTCTCATCAAAATCGGTGAGTTTTCATTTTTTCGTGAAAAAAATCTATAGGCTATAGCCCATGTTTTTTGGCGAAATTTTGACTGAAAATTAAATGTCACCGATTTTGACGTATGAGCACTCGTTGGAAGCGTATTGAAGAGAGGATCATCCCTACAAAGTTTCGCTGGGAAAACTTTCTTGGTTCTCTAGATATGTCCAAAAAACCGTTTCGCCGTGGTCCGACGCATATGCTCCTAGTTTTATTGGTCTAACTTTTCACCTAGTGATTTATTTTCAAAAGTTTTTTGCACGTCTATTTCTTTTCTTATTCCGCGTCGAATGAGCCATCTCTCATCAAAATCGGTGAGTTTTCATTTTTTCGTGAAAAAAATCTATAGGCTATAGCCCATGTTTTTTAGCGAAATTTTGACTGAAAATTAAATGTCACCGATTTTGACGTATGAGCACTCGTTGGACGCGTATTGAAGAGAGGATCATCCCTACAAAGTTTCGCTGGGAAAACTTTCTTGGTTCTCTAGATATGTCCAAAAAACCGTTTCGCCGTGGTCCGACGCATATGCTCCTAGTTTTATTGGTCTAACTTTTCACCTAGTGATTTATTTTCAAAAATTTTTTGCACGTCTATTTCTTTTCTTATTCCGCGTCGAATGAGCCATCTCTCATCAAAATCGGTGAGTTTGCATTTTTTCGTGAAAAAAATCTATAGGCTATAGCCCATGTTTTTTGGCGAAATTTTGACTGAAAATTAAATGTCACCGATTTTGACGTATGAGCACTCGTTGGACGCGTATTGAAGAGAGGATCATCCCTACAAAGTTTCGCTGGGAAAACTTTCTTGGTTCTCTAGATATGTCCAAAAAACCGTTTCGTCGTGGTCCGACGCATATGCTCCTAGTTTTATTGGTCTAACTTTTCACCTAGTGATTATTTTCAAAATTTTTTTTTGCACGTCTATTTCTTTTCTTATTCCGCGTCGAATGAGCCATCTCTCATCAAAATCGGTGAGTTTTCATTTTTTCGTGAAAAAAATCTATAGGCTATAGCCCATGTTTTTTGGCGAAATTTTGACTGAAAATTAAATGTCACCGATTTTGACGTATGAGCACTCGTTGGACGCGTATTGAAGACAGGATCATCCCTACCAAGTTTCGCTGGGAAAACTTTCTTGGTTCTCTAGATATGTCCAAAAAACCGTTTCGCCGTGGTCCGACGCATATGCTCCTAGTTTTATTGGTCTAACTTTTCACCTAGTGATTTATTTTCAAAAATTTTTTGCACGTCTATTTCTTTTCTTATTCCGCGTCGAATGAGCCATCTCTCATCAAAATCGGTGAGTTTTCATTTTTTCGTGAAAAAAATCTATAGCTAGCCCATGTTTTTTGGCGAAATTTTGACTGAAAATTAAATGTCACCGATTTTGACGTATGAGCACTCGTTGGACGCGTATTGAAGAGAGGATCATCCCTACAAAGTTTCGCTGGGAAAACTTTCTTGGTTCTCTAGATATGTCCAAAAAACCGTTTCGCCGTGGTCCGACGCATATGCTCCTAGTTTTATTGGTCTAACTTTTCACCTAGTGATTATTTTCAAAATTTTTTTTTGCACGTCTATTTCTTTTCTTATTCCGCGTCGAATGAGCCATCTCTCATCAAAATCGGTGAGTTTTCATTTTTTCGTGAAAAAAATCTATAGGCTATAGCCCAGTTTTTTGGCGAAATTTTGACTGAAAATTAAATGTCACCGATTTTGACGTATGAGCACTCGTTGGACGCGTATTGAAGAGAGGATCATCCCTACAAAGTTTCGCTGGGAAAACTTTCTTGGTTCTCTAGATATGTCCAAAAAACCGTTTCGCCGTGGTCCGACGCATATGCTCCTAGTTTTATTGGTCTAACTTTTCACCTAGTGATTTATTTTCAAAATTTTTTTTGCACGTCTATTTCTTTTCTTATTCCGCGTCGAACGAGCCATCTCTCATCAAAATCGGTGAGTTTTCATTTTTTCGTGAAAAAAATCTATAGGCTATAGCCCATGTTTTTCGGCGAAATTTTGACTGAAAATTAAATGTCACCGATTTTGACGTATGAGCACTCGTTGGACGCGTATTGAAGAGAGGATCATCCCTACAAAGTTTCGCTGGGAAAACTTTCTTGGTTCTCTAGATATGTCCAAAAACCCGTTTCGCCGTGGTCCGACGCATATGCTCCTAGTTTTATTGGTCTAACTTTTCACCTAGTGATTATTTTCAAAATTTTTTTTTGCACGTCTATTTCTTTTCTTATTCCGCGTCGAATGAGCCATCTCTCATCAAAATCGGTGAGTTTTCATTTTTTCGTGAAAAAAATCTATAGGCTATAGCCCATGTTTTTTGGCGAAATTTGGACTGAAAATTAAATGTCACCGATTTTGACGTATGAGCACTCGTTGGACGCGTATTGAAGAGAGGATCATCCCTACAAAGTTTCGCTGGGAAAACTTTCTTGGTTCTCTAGATATGTCCAAAAAACCGTTTCGCCGTGGTCCGAAGCATATGCTCCTAGTTTTATTGGTCTAACTTTCCACCTAGTGATTTATTTTCAAAAATTTTTTTGCACGTCTATTTCTTTTCTTATTCCGCGTCGAATGAGCCATCTCTCATCAAAATCGGTGAGTTTTCATTTTTTCGTGAAAAAAATCTATAGGCTATAGCCCATGTTTTTTGGCGAAATTTTGACTGAAAATTAAATGTCACCGATTTTGACGTATGAGCACTCGTTGGACGCGTATTGAAGAGAGGATCATCCCTACAAAGTTTCGCTGGGAAAACTTTCTTGGTTCTCTAGATATGTCCAAAAAACCGTTTCGCCGTGGTCCGACGCATATGCTCCTAGTTTTATTGGTCTAACTTTTCACCTAGTGATTTATTTTCAAAAATTTTTTTGCACGTCTATTTCTTTTCTTATTCCGCGTCGAATGAGCCATCTCTCATCAAAATCGGTGAGTTTTCATTTTTTCGTGAAAAAAATCTATAGGCTATAGCCCATGTTTTTTGGCGAAATTTTGACTGAAAATTAAATGTCACCGATTTTGACGTATGAGCACTCGTTGGACGCGTATTGAAGAGAGGATCATCCCTACAAAGTTTCGCTGGGAAAACTTTCTTGGTTCTCTAGATATGTCCAAAAAACCGTTTCGCCGTGGTCCGACGCATATGCTCCTAGTTTTATTGGTCTAACTTTTCACCTAGTGATTTATTTTCAAAAATTTTTTTGCGCGTCTATTTCTTTTCTTATTCCGCGTCGAATGAGCCATCTCTCATCAAAATCGGTGAGTTTTCATTTTTTCGTGAAAAAAATCTATAGGCATAGCCCATGTTTTTTGGCGAAATTTTGACTGAAAATTAAATGTCACCGATTTTGACGTATGAGCACTCGTTGGACGCGTATTGAAGAGAGGATCATCCCTACAAAGTTTCGCTGGGAAAACTTTCTTGGTTCTCTAGATATGTCCAAAAAACCGTTTCGCCGTGGTCCGACGCATATGCTCCTAGTTTTATTGGTCTAACTTTCCACCTAGTGATTTATTTTCAAAAATTTTTTTGCACGTCTATTTCTTTTCTTATTCCGCGTCGAATGAGCCATCTCTCATCAAAATCGGTGAGTTTTCATTTTTTCGTGAAAAAAATCTATAGGCTCATGTTTTTTGGCGAAATTTTGACTGAAAATTAAATGTCACCGATTTTGACGTATGAGGACTCGTTGGACGCGTATTGAAGAGAGGATCATCCCTACAAAGTTTCGCTGGGAAAACTTTCTTGGTTCTCTAGATATGTCCAAAAAACCGTTTCGCCGTGGTCCGACGCATATGCTCCTAGTTTTATTGGTCTAACTTTCCACCTAGTGATTTATTTTCAAAAATTTTTTTGCACGTCTATTTCTTTTCTTATTCCGCGTCGAATGAGCCATCTCTCATCAAAATCGGTGAGTTTTCATTTTTTCGTGAAAAAAATCTATAGGCTATAGCCCATGTTTTTTGGCGAAATTTTGACTGAAAATTAAATGTCACCGATTTTGACGTATGAGGACTCGTTGGAGGCGTATTGAAGAGAGGATCATCCCTACAAAGTTTCGCTGGGAAAACTTTCTTGGTTCTCTAGATATGTCCAAAAAACCGTTTCGTCGTGGTCCGACGCATATGCTCCTAGTTTTATTGGTCTAACTTTTCACCTAGTGATTTATTTTCAAAAAATTTTTTGCACGTCTATTTCTTTTCTTATTCCGCGTCGAATGAGCCATCTCTCATCAAAATCGGTGAGTTTTCATTTTTTCGTGAAAAAAATCTATAGGCTATAGCCCATGTTTTTTGGCGAAATTTTGACTGAAAATTAAATGTCACCGATTTTGACGTATGAGGACTCGTTGGACGCGTATTGAAGAGGGGATCATCCCTCCAAAGTTTCGCTGGGAAAGCTTTCTTGGTTCTCTAGATATGTCCAAAAAACCGTTTCGCCGTGGTCCGACGCATATGCTCCTAGTTTTATTGGTCTAACTTTCCACCTAGTGATTTATTTTCAAAAATTTTTTTGCACGTCTATTTCTTTTCTTATTCCGCGTCGAATGAGCCATCTCTCATCAAAATCGGTGAGTTTTCATTTTTTCGTGAAAAAAATCTATAGGCTATAGCCCATGTTTTTTGGCGAAATTTTGACTGAAAATTAAATGTCACCGATTTTGACGTATGAGCACTCGTTGGACGGGTATTGAAGAGAGGATCATCCCTACAAAGTTTCGCTGGGAAAACTTTCTTGGTTCTCTAGATATGTCCAAAAAACCATTTCGCCGTGGTCCGACGCATATGCTCCTAGTTTTATTGGTCTAACTTTCCACCTAGTGATTTATTTTCAAAAATTTTTTTGCACGTCTATTTCTGTTCTTATTCCGCGTCGAATGAGCCATCTCTCATCAAAATCGGTGAGTTTTCATTTTTTCGTGAAAAAAATCTATAGGCTATAGCCCATGTTTTTTGGCGAAATTTTGACTGAAAATTAAATGTCACCGATTTTGACGTATGAGCACTCGTTGGACGCGTATTGAAGAGAGGATCATCCCTACAAAGTTTCGCTGGGAAAACTTTCTTGGTTCTCTAGATATGTCCAAAAAACCGTTTCGCCGTGGTCCGACGCATATGCTCCTAGTTTTATTGGTCTAACTTTTCACCTAGTGATTTATTTTCAAAAATTTTTGGCACGTCTATTTCTTTTCTTATTCCGCGTCGAATGAGCCATCTCTCATCAAAATCGGTGAGTTTTCATTTTTTCGTGAAAAAAATCTATAGGCTATAGCCCATGTTTTTTGGCGAAATTTTGACTGAAAATTAAATGTCACCGATTTTGACGTATGAGCACTCGTTGGACGCGTATTGAAGAGAGGATCATCCCTACAAAGTTTCGCTGGGAAAACTTTCTTGGTTCTCTAGATATGTCCAAAAACCCGTTTCGCCGTGGTCCGACGCATATGCTCCTAGTTTTATTGGTCTAACTTTTCACCTAGTGATTATTTTCAAAATTTTTTTTTGCACGTCTATTTCTTTTCTTATTCCGCGTCGAATGAGCCATCTCTCATCAAAATCGGTGAGTTTTCATTTTTTCGTGAAAAAAATCTATAGGCTATAGCCCATGTTTTTTGGCGAAATTTGGACTGAAAATTAAATGTCACCGATTTTGACGTATGAGCACTCGTTGGACGCGTATTGAAGAGAGGATCATCCCTACAAAGTTTCGCTGGGAAAACTTTCTTGGTTCTCTAGATATGTCCAAAAAACCGTTTCGCCGTGGTCCGAAGCATATGCTCCTAGTTTTATTGGTCTAACTTTCCACCTAGTGATTTATTTTCAAAAATTTTTTTGCACGTCTATTTCTTTTCTTATTCCGCGTCGAATGAGCCATCTCTCATCAAAATCGGTGAGTTTTCATTTTTTCGTGAAAAAAATCTATAGGCTATAGCCCATGTTTTTTGGCGAAATTTTGACTGAAAATTAAATGTCACCGATTTTGACGTATGAGCACTCGTTGGACGCGTATTGAAGAGAGGATCATCCCTACAAAGTTTCGCTGGGAAAACTTTCTTGGTTCTCTAGATATGTCCAAAAAACCGTTTCGCCGTGGTCCGACGCATATGCTCCTAGTTTTATTGGTCTAACTTTTCACCTAGTGATTTATTTTCAAAAATTTTTGGCACGTCTATTTCTTTTCTTATTCCGCGTCGAATGAGCCATCTCTCATCAAAATCGGTGAGTTTTCATTTTTTCGTGAAAAAAATCTATAGGCTATAGCCCATGTTTTTTGGCGAAATTTTGACTGAAAATTAAATGTCACCGATTTTGACGTATGAGCACTCGTTGGACGCGTATTGAAGAGAGGATCATCCCTACAAAGTTTCGCTGGGAAAACTTTCTTGGTTCTCTAGATATGTCCAAAAACCCGTTTCGCCGTGGTCCGACGCATATGCTCCTAGTTTTATTGGTCTAACTTTTCACCTAGTGATTATTTTCAAAATTTTTTTTTGCACGTCTATTTCTTTTCTTATTCCGCGTCGAATGAGCCATCTCTCATCAAAATCGGTGAGTTTTCATTTTTTCGTGAAAAAAATCTATAGGCTATAGCCCATGTTTTTTGGCGAAATTTTGACTGAAAATTAAATGTCACCGATTTTGACGTATGAGCACTCGTTGGACGCGTATTGAAGAGAGGATCATCCCTACAAAGTTTCGCTGGGAAAACTTTCTTGGTTCTCTAGATATGTCCAAAAAACCGTTTCGCCGTGGTCCGACGCATATGCTCCTAGTTTTATTGGTCTAACTTTCCACCTAGTGATTTATTTTCAAAAATTTTTTTGCACGTCTATTTCTTTTCTTATTCCGCGTCGAATGAGCCATCTCTCATCAAAATCGGTGAGTTTTCATTTTTTCGTGAAAAAAATCTATAGGCTCATGTTTTTTGGCGAAATTTTGACTGAAAATTAAATGTCACCGATTTTGACGTATGAGGACTCGTTGGACGCGTATTGAAGAGAGGATCATCCCTACAAAGTTTCGCTGGGAAAACTTTCTTGGTTCTCTAGATATGTCCAAAAAACCGTTTCGCCGTGGTCCGACGCATATGCTCCTAGTTTTATTGGTCTAACTTTCCACCTAGTGATTTATTTTCAAAAATTTTTTTGCACGTCTATTTCTTTTCTTATTCCGCGTCGAATGAGCCATCTCTCATCAAAATCGGTGAGTTTTCATTTTTTCGTGAAAAAAATCTATAGGCTATAGCCCATGTTTTTTGGCGAAATTTTGACTGAAAATTAAATGTCACCGATTTTGACGTATGAGGACTCGTTGGAGGCGTATTGAAGAGAGGATCATCCCTACAAAGTTTCGCTGGGAAAACTTTCTTGGTTCTCTAGATATGTCCAAAAAACCGTTTCGTCGTGGTCCGACGCATATGCTCCTAGTTTTATTGGTCTAACTTTTCACCTAGTGATTTATTTTCAAAAAATTTTTTGCACGTCTATTTCTTTTCTTATTCCGCGTCGAATGAGCCATCTCTCATCAAAATCGGTGAGTTTTCATTTTTTCGTGAAAAAAATCTATAGGCTATAGCCCATGTTTTTTGGCGAAATTTTGACTGAAAATTAAATGTCACCGATTTTGACGTATGAGGACTCGTTGGACGCGTATTGAAGAGGGGATCATCCCTCCAAAGTTTCGCTGGGAAAGCTTTCTTGGTTCTCTAGATATGTCCAAAAAACCGTTTCGCCGTGGTCCGACGCATATGCTCCTAGTTTTATTGGTCTAACTTTCCACCTAGTGATTTATTTTCAAAAATTTTTTTGCACGTCTATTTCTTTTCTTATTCCGCGTCGAATGAGCCATCTCTCATCAAAATCGGTGAGTTTTCATTTTTTCGTGAAAAAAATCTATAGGCTATAGCCCATGTTTTTTGGCGAAATTTTGACTGAAAATTAAATGTCACCGATTTTGACGTATGAGCACTCGTTGGACGGGTATTGAAGAGAGGATCATCCCTACAAAGTTTCGCTGGGAAAACTTTCTTGGTTCTCTAGATATGTCCAAAAAACCATTTCGCCGTGGTCCGACGCATATGCTCCTAGTTTTATTGGTCTAACTTTCCACCTAGTGATTTATTTTCAAAAATTTTTTTGCACGTCTATTTCTGTTCTTATTCCGCGTCGAATGAGCCATCTCTCATCAAAATCGGTGAGTTTTCATTTTTTCGTGAAAAAAATCTATAGGCTATAGCCCATGTTTTTTGGCGAAATTTTGACTGAAAATTAAATGTCACCGATTTTGACGTATGAGCACTCGTTGGACGCGTATTGAAGAGAGGATCATCCCTACAAAGTTTCGCTGGGAAAACTTTCTTGGTTCTCTAGATATGTCCAAAAAACCGTTTCGCCGTGGTCCGACGCATATGCTCCTAGTTTTATTGGTCTAACTTTTCACCTAGTGATTTATTTTCAAAAATTTTTTTGCACGTCTATTTCTTTTCTTATTCCGCGTCGAATGAGCCATCTCTCATCAAAATCGGTGAGTTTTCATTTTTTCGTGAAAAAAATCTTAGGCTATAGCCCATGTTTTTTGGCGAAATTTTGACTGAAAATTAAATGTCACCGATTTTGACGTATGAGCACTCGTTGGACGCGTATTGAAGAGAGGATCATCCCTACAAAGTTTCGCTGGGAAAACTTTCTTGGTTCTCTAGATATGTCCAAAAAACCGTTTCGCCGTGGTCCGACGCATATGCTCCTAGTTTTATTGGTCTAACTTTTCACCTAGTGATTTATTTTCAAAAATTTTTTTGCACGTCTATTTCTTTTCTTATTCCGCGTCGAATGAGCCATCTCTCATCAAAATCGGTGAGTTTTCATTTTTTCGTGAAAAAAATCTATAGGCTAAGCCCATGTTTTTGGCGAAATTTTGACTGAAAATTAAATGTCACCGATTTTGACGTATGAGGACTCGTTGGACGCGTATTGAAGAGAGGATCATCCCTACAAAGTTTCGCTGGGAAAACTTTCTTGGTTCTCTAGATATGTCCAAAAAACCGTTTCGCCGTGGTCCGACGCATATGCTCCTAGTTTTATTGGTCTAACTTTTCACCTAGTGATTTATTTTCAAAAATTTTTTTGCACGTCTATTTCTTTTCTTATTCCGCGTCGAATGAGCCATCTCTCATCAAAATCGGTGAGTTTTCATTTTTTCGTGAAAAAAATCTATAGGCTATAGCCCATGTTTTTTGGCGAAATTTTGACTGAAAATTAAATGTCACCGATTTTGACGTATGAGCACTCGTTGGACGCGTATTGAAGAGAGGATCATCCCTACAAAGTTTCGCTGGGAAAACTTTCTTGGTTCTCTAGATATGTCCAAAAAACCGTTTCGCCGTGGTCCGACGCATATGCTCCTAGTTTTATTGGTCTAACTTTCCACCTAGTGATTTATTTTCAAAAATTTTTTTGCACGTCTATTTCTGTTCTTATTCCGCGTCGAATGAGCCATCTCTCATCAAAATCGGTGAGTTTTCATTTTTTCGTGAAAAAAATCTATAGGCTATAGCCCATGTTTTTTGGCGAAATTTTGACTGAAAATTAAATGTCACCGATTTTGACGTATGAGCACTCGTTGGACGCGTATTGAAGAGAGGATCATCCCTACAAAGTTTCGCTGGGAAAACTTTCTTGGTTCTCTAGATATGTCCAAAAAACCGTTTCGCCATGGTCCGACGCATATGCTCCTAGTTTTATTGGTCTAACTTTTCACCTAGTGATTTATTTTCAAAAATTTTTTTGCACGTCTATTTCTTTTCTTATTCCGCGTCGAATGAGCCATCTCTCATCAAAATCGGTGAGTTTTCATTTTTTCGTGAAAAAAATCTATAGGCTATAGCCCATGTTTTTGGCGAAATTTTGACTGAAAATTAAATGTCACCGATTTTGACGTATGAGGACTCGTTGGACGCGTATTGAAGAGAGGATCATCCCTACAAAGTTTCGCTGGGAAAACTTTCTTGGTTCTCTAGATATGTCCAAAAAACCGTTTCGCCGTGGTCCGACGCATATGCTCCTAGTTTTATTGGTCTAACTTTTCACCTAGTGATTTATTTTCAAAAATTTTTTTGCACGTCTATTTCTTTTCTTATTCCGCGTCGAATGAGCCATCTCTCATCAAAATCGGTGAGTTTTCATTTTTTCGTGAAAAAAATCTATAGGCTATAGCCCATGTTTTTTGGCGAAATTTTGACTGAAAATTAAATGTCACCGATTTTGACGTATGAGCACTCGTTGGACGCGTATTGAAGAGAGGATCATCCCTACAAAGTTTCGCTGGGAAAACTTTCTTGGTTCTCTAGATATGTCCAAAAAACCGTTTCGCCGTGGTCCGACGCATATGCTCCTAGTTTTATTGGTCTAACTTTCCACCTAGTGATTTATTTTCAAAAATTTTTTTGCACGTCTATTTCTGTTCTTATTCCGCGTCGAATGAGCCATCTCTCATCAAAATCGGTGAGTTTTCATTTTTTCGTGAAAAAAATCTATAGGCTATAGCCCATGTTTTTTGGCGAAATTTTGACTGAAAATTAAATGTCACCGATTTTGACGTATGAGGACTCGTTGGACGCGTATTGAAGAGAGGATCATCCCTACAAAGTTTCGCTGGGAAAACTTTCTTGGTTCTCTAGATATGTCCAAAAAACCGTTTCGCCGTGGTCCGACGCATATGCTCCTAGTTTTATTGGTCTAACTTTTCACCTAGTGATTTATTTTCAAAAATTTTTTTGCACGTCTATTTCTTTTCTTATTCCGCGTCGAATGAGCCATCTCTCATCAAAATCGGTGAGTTTTCATTTTTTCGTGAAAAAAATCTATAGGCTATAGCCCATGTTTTTTGGCGAAATTTTGACTGAAAATTAAATGTCACCGATTTTGACGTATGAGGACTCGTTGGACGCGTATTGAAGAGAGGATCATCCCTACAAAGTTTCGCTGGGAAAACTTTCTTGGTTCTCTAGATATGTCCAAAAAACCGTTTCGCCGTGGTCCGACGCATATGCTCCTAGTTTTATTGGTCTAACTTTCCACCTAGTGATTTATTTTCAAAAATTTTTTTGCACGTCTATTTCTTTTCTTATTCCGCGTCGAATGAGCCATCTCTCATCAAAATCGGTGAGTTTTCATTTTTTCGTGAAAAAAATCTATAGGCTATAGCCCATGTTTTTTGGCGAAATTTTGACTGAAAATTAAATGTCACCGATTTTGACGTATGAGCACTCGTTGGACGCGTATTGAAGAGAGGATCATCCCTACAAAGTTTCGCTGGGAAAACTTTCTTGGTTCTCTAGATATGTCCAAAAAACCGTTTCGCCGTGGTCCGACGCATATGCTCCTAGTTTTATTGGTCTAACTTTTCACCTAGTGATTTATTTTCAAAAATTTTTTTGCACGTCTATTTCTTTTCTTATTCCGCGTCGAATGAGCCATCTCTCATCAAAATCGGTGAGTTTTCATTTTTTCGTGAAAAAAATCTATAGGCTATAGCCCATGTTTTTTGGCGAAATTTTGACTGAAAATTAAATGTCACCGATTTTGACGTATGAGGACTTGTTGGACGCGTATTGAAGAGAGGATCATCCCTACAAAGTTTCGCTGGGAAAACTTTCTTGGTTCTCTAGATATGTCCAAAAAACCGTTTCGCCGTGGTCCGACGCATATGCTCCTAGTTTTATTGGTCTAACTTTTCACCTAGTGATTTATTTTCAAAAATTTTTTTGCACGTCTATTTCTTTTCTTATTCCGCGTCGAATGAGCCATCTCTCATCAAAATCGGTGAGTTTTCATTTTTTCGTGAAAAAAATCTATAGGCTATAGCCCATGTTTTTTGGCGAAATTTTGACTGAAAATTAAATGTCACCGATTTTGACGTATGAGCACTCGTTGGACGCGTATTGAAGAGAGGATCATCCCTACAAAGTTTCGCTGGGAAAACTTTCTTGGTTCTCTAGATATGTCCAAAAAACCGTTTCGCCGTGGTCCGACGCATATGCTCCTAGTTTTATTGGTCTAACTTTTCACCTAGTGATTTATTTTCAAAAATTTTTTTGCACGTCTATTTCTTTTCTTATTCCGCGTCGAATGAGCCATCTCTCATCAAAATCGGTGAGTTTTCATTTTTTCGTGAAAAAAATCTATAGGCTATAGCCCATGTTTTTTGGCGAAATTTTGACTGAAAATTAAATGTCACCGATTTTGACGTATGAGGACTTGTTGGACGCGTATTGAAGAGAGGATCATCCCTACAAAGTTTCGCTGGGAAAACTTTCTTGGTTCTCTAGATATGTCCAAAAAACCGTTTCGCCGTGGTCCGACGCATATGCTCCTAGTTTTATTGGTCTAACTTTTCACCTAGTGATTTATTTTCAAAAATTTTTTTTGCACGTCTATTTCTTTTCTTATTCCGCGTCGAATGAGCCATCTCTCATCAAAATCGGTGAGTTTTCATTTTTTCGTGAAAAAAATCTATAGGCTATAGCCCATGTTTTTTGGCGAAATTTTGACTGAAAATTAAATGTCACCGATTTTGACGTATGAGCACTCGTTGGACGCGTATTGAAGAGAGGATCATCCCTACAAAGTTTCGCTGGGAAAACTTTCTTGGTTCTCTAGATATGTCCAAAAAACCGTTTCGCCGTGGTCCGACGCATATGCTCCTAGTTTTATTGGTCTAACTTTCCACCTAGTGATTTATTTTCAAAAATTTTTTTGCACGTCTATTTCTTTTCTTATTCCGCGTCGAATGAGCCATCTCTCATCAAAGTCGGTGAGATTTCATTTTTTCGTGAAAAAAATCTATAGGCTATAGCCCATGTTTTTTGGCGAAATTTTGACTGAAAATTAAATGTCACCGATTTTGACGTGTGAGCACTCGTTGGACGCGTATTGAAGAGAGGATCATCCCTACAAAGTTTCGCTGGGAAAACTTTCTTGGTTCTCTAGATATGTCCAAAAAACCGTTTCGCCGTGGTCCGACGCATATGCTCCTAGTTTTATTGGTCTAACTTTCCACCTAGTGATTTATTTTCAAAAATTTTTTTGCACGTCTATTTCTTTTCTTATTCCGCGTCGAATGAGCCATCTCTCATCAAAATCGGTGAGTTTTCATTTTTCGTGAAAAAAATCTATAGGCTATAGCCCATGTTTTTTGGCGAAATTTTGACTGAAAATTAAATGTCACCGATTTTGACGTATGAGGACTTGTTGGACGCGTATTGAAGAGAGGATCATCCCTACAAAGTTTCGCTGGGAAAACTTTCTTGGTTCTCTAGATATGTCCAAAAAACCGTTTCGCCGTGGTCCGACGCATATGCTCCTAGTTTTATTGGTCTAACTTTTCACCTAGTGATTTATTTTCAAAAATTTTTTTGCACGTCTATTTCTTTTCTTATTCCGCGTCGAATGAGCCATCTCTCATCAAAATCGGTGAGTTTTCATTTTTTCGTGAAAAAAATCTATAGGCTATAGCCCATGTTTTTTGGCGAAATTTTGACTGAAAATTAAATGTCACCGATTTTGACGTATGAGCACTCGTTGGACGCGTATTGAAGAGAGGATCATCCCTACAAAGTTTCGCTGGGAAAACTTTCTTGGTTCTCTAGATATGTCCAAAAAACCGTTTCGCCGTGGTCCGACGCATATGCTCCTAGTTTTATTGGTCTAACTTTTCACCTAGTGATTTATTTTCAAAAATTTTTTTGCACGTCTATTTCTTTTCTTATTCCGCGTCGAATGAGCCATCTCTCATCAAAATCGGTGAGTTTTCATTTTTTCGTGAAAAAAATCTATAGGCTATAGCCCATGTTTTTTGGCGAAATTTTGACTGAAAATTAAATGTCACCGATTTTGACGTATGAGGACTTGTTGGACGCGTATTGAAGAGAGGATCATCCCTACAAAGTTTCGCTGGGAAAACTTTCTTGGTTCTCTAGATATGTCCAAAAAACCGTTTCGCCGTGGTCCGACGCATATGCTCCTAGTTTTATTGGTCTAACTTTTCACCTAGTGATTTATTTTCAAAAATTTTTTTGCACGTCTATTTCTTTTCTTATTCCGCGTCGAATGAGCCATCTCTCATCAAAATCGGTGAGTTTTCATTTTTTCGTGAAAAAAATCTATAGGCTATAGCCCATGTTTTTTGGCGAAATTTTGACTGAAAATTAAATGTCACCGATTTTGACGTATGAGCACTCGTTGGACGCGTATTGAAGAGAGGATCATCCCTACAAAGTTTCGCTGGGAAAACTTTCTTGGTTCTCTAGATATGTCCAAAAAACCGTTTCGCCGTGGTCCGACGCATATGCTCCTAGTTTTATTGGTCTAACTTTCCACCTAGTGATTTATTTTCAAAAATTTTTTTGCACGTCTATTTCTTTTCTTATTCCGCGTCGAATGAGCCATCTCTCATCAAAGTCGGTGAGATTTCATTTTTTCGTGAAAAAAATCTATAGGCTATAGCCCATGTTTTTTGGCGAAATTTTGACTGAAAATTAAATGTCACCGATTTTGACGTATGAGCACTCGTTGGACGCGTATTGAAGAGAGGATCATCCCTACAAAGTTTCGCTGGGAAAACTTTCTTGGTTCTCTAGATATGTCCAAAAAACCGTTTCGCCGTGGTCCGACGCATATGCTCCTAGTTTTATTGGTCTAACTTTTCACCTAGTGATTTATTTTCAAAATTTTTTTTGCACGTCTATTTCTTTTCTTATTGCGCGTCGAATGAGCCATCTCTCATCAAAATCGGTGAGTTTTCATTTTTTCGTGAAAAAAATCTATAGGCTATAGCCCATGTTTTTTGGCGAAATTTTGACTGAAAATTAAATGTCACCGATTTTGACGTGTGAGCACTCGTTGGACGCGTATTGAAGAGAGGATCATCCCTACAAAGTTTCGCTGGGAAAACTTTCTTGGTTCTCTAGATATGTCCAAAAAACCGTTTCGCCGTGGTCCGACGCATATGCTCCTAGTTTTATTGGTCTAACTTTCCACCTAGTGATTTATTTTCAAAAATTTTTTTGCACGTCTATTTCTTTTCTTATTCCGCGTCGAATGAGCCATCTCTCATCAAAATCGGTGAGTTTTCATTTTTCGTGAAAAAAATCTATAGGCTATAGCCCATGTTTTTTGGCGAAATTTTGACTGAAAATTAAATGTCACCGATTTTGACGTATGAGGACTCGTTGGACGCGTATTGAAGAGAGGATCATCCCTACAAAGTTTCGCTGGGAAAACTTTCTTGGTTCTCTAGATATGTCCAAAAAACCGTTTCGCCGTGGTCCGACGCATATGCTCCTAGTTTTATTGGTCTAACTTTCCACCTAGTGATTTATTTTCAAAAATTTTTTTGCACGTCTATTTCTTTTCTTATTCCGCGTCGAATGAGCCATCTCTCATCAAAATCGGTGAGTTTTCATTTTTTCGTGAAAAAAATCTATAGGCTATAGCCCATGTTTTTTGGCGAAATTTTGACTGAAAATTAAATGTCACCGATTTTGACGTGTGAGCACTCGTTGGACGCGTATTGAAGAGAGGATCATCCCTACAAAGTTTCGCTGGGAAAACTTTCTTGGTTCTCTAGATATGTCCAAAAAACCGTTTCGCCGTGGTCCGACGCATATGCTCCTAGTTTTATTGGTCTAACTTTCCACCTAGTGATTTATTTTCAAAAATTTTTTTGCACGTCTATTTCTTTTCTTATTCCGCGTCGAATGAGCCATCTCTCATCAAAATCGGTGAGTTTTCATTTTTCGTGAAAAAAATCTATAGGCTATAGCCCATGTTTTTTGGCGAAATTTTGACTGAAAATTAAATGTCACCGATTTTGACGTATGAGGACTCGTTGGACGCGTATTGAAGAGAGGATCATCCCTACAAAGTTTCGCTGGGAAAACTTTCTTGGTTCTCTAGATATGTCCAAAAAACCGTTTCGCCGTGGTCCGACGCATATGCTCCTAGTTTTATTGGTCTAACTTTCCACCTAGTGATTTATTTTCAAAAATTTTTTTGCACGTCTATTTCTTTTCTTATTCCGCGTCGAATGAGCCATCTCTCATCAAAATCGGTGAGTTTTCATTTTTTCGTGAAAAAAATCTATAGGCTATAGCCCATGTTTTTTGGCGAAATTTTGACTGAAAATTAAATGTCACCGATTTTGACGTATGAGGACTCGTTGGACGCGTATTGAAGAGGGGATCATCCCTCCAAAGTTTCGCTGGGAAAGCTTTCTTGGTTCTCTAGATATGTCCAAAAAACCGTTTCGCCGTAGTCCGACGCATATGCTCCTAGTTTTATTGGTCTAACTTTCCACCTAGTGATTTATTTTCAAAAATTTTTTTGCACGTCTATTTCTTTTCTTATTCCGCGTCGAATGAGCCATCTCTCATCAAAATCGGTGAGTTTTCATTTTTTCGTGAAAAAAATCTATAGGCTATAGCCCATGTTTTTTGGCGAAATTTTGACTGAAAATTAAATGTCACCGATTTTGACGTATGAGCACTCGTTGGACGGGTATTGAAGAGAGGATCATCCCTACAAAGTTTCGCTGGGAAAACTTTCTTGGTTCTCTAGATATGTCCAAAAAACCATTTCGCCGTGTTCCGACGCATATGCTCCTAGTTTTATTGGTCTAACTTTCCACCTAGTGATTTATTTTCAAAAATTTTTTTGCACGTCTATTTCTGTTCTTATTCCGCGTCGAATGAGCCATCTCTCATCAAAATCGGTGAGTTTTCATTTTTTCGTGAAAAAAATCTATAGGCTATAGCCCATGTTTTTTGGCGAAATTTTGACTGAAAATTAAATGTCACCGATTTTGACGTATGAGCACTCGTTGGACGCGTATTGAAGAGAGGATCATCCCTACAAAGTTTCGCTGGGAAAACTTTCTTGGTTCTCTAGATATGTCCAAAAAACCGTTTCGCCGTGGTCCGACGCATATGCTCCTAGTTTTATTGGTCTAACTTTTCACCTAGTGATTTATTTTCAAAAATTTTTTTGCACGTCTATTTCTTTTCTTATTCCGCGTCGAATGAGCCATCTCTCATCAAAATCGGTGAGTTTTCATTTTTTCGTGAAAAAAATCTATAGGCTATAGCCCATGTTTTTTGGCGAAATTTTGACTGAAAATTAAATGTCACCGATTTTGACGTATGAGGACTCGTTGGACGCGTATTGAAGAGAGGATCATCCCTACAAAGTTTCGCTGGGAAAACTTTCTTGGTTCTCTAGATATGTCCAAAAAACCGTTTCGCCGTGGTCCGACGCATATGCTCCTAGTTTTATTGGTCTAACTTTCCACCTAGTGATTTATTTTCAAAAATTTTTTTGCACGTCTATTTCTTTTCTTATTCCGCGTCGAATGAGCCATCTCTCATCAAAATCGGTGAGTTTTCATTTTTTCGTGAAAAAAATCTATAGGCTATAGCCCATGTTTTTTGGCGAAATTTTGACTGAAAATTAAATGTCACCGATTTTGACGTATGAGCACTCGTTGGACGCGTATTGAAGAGAGGATCATCCCTACAAAGTTTCGCTGGGAAAACTTTCTTGGTTCTCTAGATATGTCCAAAAAACCGTTTCGCCGTGGTCCGACGCATATGCTCCTAGTTTTATTGGTCTAACTTTTCACCTAGTGATTTATTTTCAAAAATTTTTTTGCACGTCTATTTCTTTTCTTATTCCGCGTCGAATGAGCCATCTCTCATCAAAATCGGTGAGTTTTCATTTTTTCGTGAAAAAAATCTATAGGCTATAGCCCATGTTTTTTGGCGAAATTTTGACTGAAAATTAAATGTCACCGATTTTGACGTATGAGGACTCGTTGGACGCGTATTGAAGAGAGGATCATCCCTACAAAGTTTCGCTGGGAAAACTTTCTTGGTTCTCTAGATATGTCCAAAAAACCTTTTCGCCGTGGTCCGACGCATATGCTCCTAGTTTTATTGGTCTAACTTTCCACCTAGTGATTTATTTTCAAAAATTTTTTTGCACGTCTATTTCTTTTCTTATTCCGCGTCGAATGAGCCATCTCTCATCAAAATCGGTGAGTTTTCATTTTTTCGTGAAAAAAATCTATAGGCTATAGCCCATGTTTTTTGGCGAAATTTTGACTGAAAATTAAATGTCACCGATTTTGACGTATGAGCACTCGTTGGACGCGTATTGAAGAGAGGATCATCCCTACAAAGTTTCGCTGGGAAAACTTTCTTGGTTCTCTAGATATGTCCAAAAAACCGTTTCGCCGTGGTCCGACGCATATGCTCCTAGTTTTATTGGTCTAACTTTTCACCTAGTGATTTATTTTCAAAAATTTTTTTGCACGTCTATTTCTTTTCTTATTCCGCGTCGAATGAGCCATCTCTCATCAAAATCGGTGAGTTTTCATTTTTTCGTGAAAAAAATCTATAGGCTATAGCCCATGTTTTTTGGCGAAATTTTGACTGAAAATTAAATGTCACCGATTTTGACGTATGAGGACTTGTTGGACGCGTATTGAAGAGAGGATCATCCCTACAAAGTTTCGCTGGGAAAACTTTCTTGGTTCTCTAGATATGTCCAAAAAACCGTTTCGCCGTGGTCCGACGCATATGCTCCTAGTTTTATTGGTCTAACTTTTCACCTAGTGATTTATTTTCAAAAATTTTTTTGCACGTCTATTTCTTTTCTTATTCCGCGTCGAATGAGCCATCTCTCATCAAAATCGGTGAGTTTTCATTTTTTCGTGAAAAAAATCTATAGGCTATAGCCCATGTTTTTTGGCGAAATTTTGACTGAAAATTAAATGTCACCGATTTTGACGTATGAGCACTCGTTGGACGCGTATTGAAGAGAGGATCATCCCTACAAAGTTTCGCTGGGAAAACTTTCTTGGTTCTCTAGATATGTCCAAAAAACCGTTTCGCCGTGGTCCGACGCATATGCTCCTAGTTTTATTGGTCTAACTTTTCACCTAGTGATTTATTTTCAAAAATTTTTTTGCACGTCTATTTCTTTTCTTATTCCGCGTCGAATGAGCCATCTCTCATCAAAATCGGTGAGTTTTCATTTTTTCGTGAAAAAAATCTATAGGCTATAGCCCATGTTTTTTGGCGAAATTTTGACTGAAAATTAAATGTCACCGATTTTGACGTATGAGGACTTGTTGGACGCGTATTGAAGAGAGGATCATCCCTACAAAGTTTCGCTGGGAAAACTTTCTTGGTTCTCTAGATATGTCTAAAAAACCGTTTCGCCGTGGTCCGACGCATATGCTCCTAGTTTTATTGGTCTAACTTTTCACCTAGTGATTTATTTTCAAAAATTTTTTTGCACGTCTATTTCTTTTCTTATTCCGCGTCGAATGAGCCATCTCTCATCAAAATCGGTGAGTTTTCATTTTTTCGTGAAAAAAATCTATAGGCTATAGCCCATGTTTTTTGGCGAAATTTTGACTGAAAATTAAATGTCACCGATTTTGACGTATGAGCACTCGTTGGACGCGTATTGAAGAGTCCGCGTCGAATGAGCCATCTCTCATCAAAGTCGGTGAGATTTCATTTTTTCGTGAAAAAAATCTATAGGCTATACCATGTTTTTTGGCGAAATTTTGACTGAAAATTAAATGTCACCGATTTTGACGTATGAGCACTCGTTGGACGCGTATTGAAGAGAGGATCATCCCTACAAAGTTTCGCTGGGAAAACTTTCTTGGTTCTCTAGATATGTCCAAAAAACCGTTTCGCCGTGGTCCGACGCATATGCTCCTAGTTTTATTGGTCTAACTTTCCACCTAGTGATTTATTTTCAAAAATTTTTTTGCACGTCTATTTCTTTTCTTATTCCGCGTCGAATGAGCCATCTCTCATCAAAATCGGTGAGTTTTCATTTTTCGTGAAAAAAATCTATAGGCTATAGCCCATGTTTTTTGGCGAAATTTTGACTGAAAATTAAATGTCACCGATTTTGACGTATGAGGACTCGTTGGACGCGTATTGAAAAGAGGATCATCCCTACAAAGTTTCGCTGGGAAAACTTTCTTGGTTCTCTAGATATGTCCAAAAAACCGTTTCGCCGTGGTCCGACGCATATGCTCCTAGTTTTATTGGTCTAACTTTCCACCTAGTGATTTATTTTCAAAAATTTTTTTGCACGTCTATTTCTTTTCTTATTCCGCGTCGAATGAGCCATCTCTCATCAAAATCGGTGAGTTTTCATTTTTTCGTGAAAAAAATCTATAGGCTATAGCCCATGTTTTTTGGCGAAATTTTGACTGAAAATTAAATGTCACCGATTTTGACGTATGATGACTCGTTGGACGCGTATTGAAGAGAGGATCATCCCTACAAAGTTTCGCTGGGAAAACTTTCTTGGTTCTCTAGATATGTCCAAAAAACCGTTTCGCCGTGGTCCGACGCATATGCTCCTAGTTTTATTGGTCTAACTTTTCACCTAGTGATTTATTTTCAAAAATTTTTTTGCACGTCTATTTCTTTTCTTATTCCGCGTCGAATGAGCCATCTCTCATCAAAATCGGTGAGTTTTCATTTTTTCGTGAAAAAAATCTATAGGCTATAGCCCATGTTTTTTGGCGAAATTTTGACTGAAAATTAAATGTCACCGATTTTGACGTATGAGGACTCGTTGGACGCGTATTGAAGAGAGGATCATCCCTACAAAGTTTCGCTGGGAAAACTTTCTTGGTTCTCTAGATATGTCCAAAAAACCGTTTCGCCGTGGTCCGACGCATATGCTCCTAGTTTTATTGGTCTAACTTTCCACCTAGTGATTTATTTTCAAAAATTTTTTTGCACGTCTATTTCTTTTCTTATTCCGCGTCGAATGAGCCATCTCTCATCAAAATCGGTGAGTTTTCATTTTTCGTGAAAAAAATCTATAGGCTATAGCCCATGTTTTTTGGCGAAATTTTGACTGAAAATTAAATGTCACCGATTTTGACGTATGAGCACTCGTTGGACGCGTATTGAAGAGAGGATCATCCCTACAAAGTTTC